>WACJ01000110.1:0-600000 GCA_008973525.1 Stenopsyche tienmushanensis | reverse complement strand
GTGAAGTATAAAAGCGATATTTTCATTTACAACTGGAACAATTCGAAGTTGGAAGGAAGATAAATACAATGCAACTCAAATGCACATAACAAGAACTTTGGCTGCATGAAGTGCGTTTTCGATTTTCAATTCAATGGGGCTTATCATGCATGGCTTTGCGCCACTTTCAGTAAAATATTTCAGTTAAATATCAAACAAAGATTCGCATTCATATAAATCCATTTTACTGAATATTCATTCTGCTAGTAGTCTGTTCAGCATAATATCAGTGCTTATAAAATACTAGGATGATGCTGTAAGTTTTTGACGTTTTTTTATATTTAAATTGATGTAATGACTGTTGATTGTATTAGAAATTGAAAATATATAGACGTGTAGGGGTACATTTACAGCACGACTTTGTCATTGATGTGCGAGTGCATAATGAGACGCAAGATATCCATCTCTGTCTTTGATTCACTAATCTTCGCACTCAACGTGCGAGAATGCTCTTTCTTTATCACTTGATTCCAAACGCATATATGCGTTGTTCCTATTCAACGGATTAATATTCAGAAAAACTATTAATATAACTTTGAATGTTCAATATCATATATTTTTTTTAAATGAATTGGATCGATAATATTTGACGATTATAGATTAACATAGACATTTCAAGATGAGTTATATTAAATTTAATCAGTCTTGCTCTTTGATATATTCTTTCATTTCTCAACAATATTACAATAGAACTTTCAAGGAAATAATGTAGAGAGCTGCAACTCAATTCTGAGGATAGTTTTCTCCCAGTAATAAGGTTTTCTTAGTAGTAAATCTCTCCAACGTGGTAATTTTCAGTTGCAATTTCGAAATAACTATAATACAGCAGTCTAAAGGTATAAGTTTTGGTTGTTTTTACAAGTTCAATAAAAAAGAAACAAAGAAAAAGGAATTACAAAAGATAAAAAAAAATGGGAATGCCCTAGTTGACATGAAAAAAAAACATTTTTTGGCCATATTTTTTCAGTTTTAATATTTTTTTAAAAGGTTAAAAATAAAATTTTAACATAAATTTGGTAGGAACAAAAGAAAGTTAAATAAAAAAGTTTAAGCGCAAATATGAAGTGAATCACTATATTAGAACTTGAGATATCATGTCAACGGTGTTGAACAAAGTGCGAACAAAGTAAAGAACGCGTCACTAAAATAGCTATAACTCCGTAAATAATTGGAATTTTGAAAATTTCTTTGGAGAATATATTTTTAAAACGTCTAAATCAAAATAAGCAAAAAAACAAAATCGATTTTTTCAAAATTCTAGACTAAAATATACCTTAACTTATTGCGTATGGAACTTATTTCCGCTTTGATACGCATCATTGTTTAGCTTATTTTTTGATTGACATTCTTTCCAAGCAAATTGATTAAATATATTGAGCAATGTCACCATTCGTCACGCTTATAGCGAGCCCGAGACAGCTGTTTGATATCCTAAAGCTTATATTATACTTATAAATATTGACGCAACTCCGACACAGGAGTAAATTCGCCGTCGATTTTCCGACGCACGAAGAAAAGCGGGAAATTGTGTTTGTCGTATTTGTTCTCTTGTGACAAATCGGAAATTTGTGGACTTCGATTGAGTTCAATTTTTGGGATTGTATATCAATTTCAGGAACAGTGATGGAAATCTACAATACTCAAAACGGTCGTACAATGGATGCCAACAATACAGGCAAGGTGATTTAACGCCCTCTTAAAGATTTAAGAGGAGGTAGTAAATAACAAATAAAGCATTATTTATAAAGTATATTGAAATAAAACGTTTTGTTCACATAAAATATATACAGCATTGTAGAAAAAGCTACGGGGTGCGACAGGGAAATTTCCTTATTTGAAATGCGCGCCCTAAAGCAATAATTATTCTAAAAAGAGGGTGTAATGAAACTTGTTTGAAATAACCAGACCTAACGTTTTTTATCATGTAGGTTTAGTAATGATCATGTAATGGATAAGGGAGGAGAGCGCAGTGAAAATCTGTCCGAGATAACAACGTTGATCTTACAGAAAAATGTTTCTGGATATACTAAAATACCCCTGAACCATGACTTAATTTGAATTCCTACAACACTAATTGTTAGTGAATAACAAAAATACACATAATCAATTACAATGATAGATTTTGTGTGGAATTCACTTTCACTAACAGATAGTAATTAATGAGTTTGACCACTGTTTCAGCACTCGCCATTATTAAACCGGTTTTGTATAAAAAATGACAATTCTACCACTTTTTTGTTCTTGTTATTATTTTTTAATCGTTGGCTACATGCACATTGAATTAAAAAAGATTCAATAGTAAAAGGGACAATGATTTATTGGAATTCTCACATTTAAACAAGTATATTAAGAATTACTGTAAACGGATTTATCAATAGCTATGGAATATTTTTGATATTAACTGAATATTTAAATTTGCTATAATTTGGTTTATTTAATGCCATAATTCATAATAAAAATCCATAATCTCCCGCAGCCTTTTTCCATCGATTAGATGCTAATCGGCAACATAATGTATGGTGAATATGGTGTATGAGATGAAATTATATGTATTATACAATAATTTAGATTGTATCTCACTAAATACACATTGTTTCCAATATTAAAAATTAAGGAAAGTAGTTTCTTGACGAAACCCATTGTATTTTATTAATAATTATACAAAATCCATGATGTAATTTATTGAATTGCATCATTTCTCCATCAAACAAAAACAGAGTATGATGACAAAAATCTATTAGAATTACATCGAAATAAAAAAAAATTATGAAAAACCACACAAATGAGAAATACTTAATAAAACATCACTCAATAAGTTCGTAGGATTTTGTTTTTGGAGAAATTGCGAAAAAAAAACTACACCAATTTGGAAAAGATCAAAAGGTTATAGTGAAAAAAAAATCCTACGAACTTATTGAGTGATTGTTAGTTGAAAATCAAAAACTTACTATATTTTTTCACTTATAGTTAATATTATTTAAATATGTCGGTTCAAGAAATATATTTATTTGTAGCTTCAGAAAAAGGACGTTCGTACAAAACGTTCGATGATCCTATTAACCCTTTTAGTACCGGATGCCGAAATATTGTCGTTGTCAATGCACGAGAAAAGCGCCAACACCGATGTAACGTCATGTTCGCGATAGCGCTTTATTAAACGCATCGCATTAGAACTCTATCTCAAAATAACGTTATATGAAATTATTATTTAATAGATAAGTTGGTAATTGCGACAGTCAAATCTAAGAACCGTCTCAAGAGGCGCGTTAGAAAGATCTTAACTAGGATCATTGACGAAGATCAGCTTAAGATGTGCCCCTGAAGGTGCGTTGGAGGAGGAAGGGCAGAGGTTAATCTAAATTCAAAGGAACTACTAACGCAGGTTCACTATCACTATCGAGTCCAACATCAGTTTGAAGGGAGCTGCAGCAATTGACGGACTGCTGGGGCTACCCCTTCCCCATAATACAGAGACAAGTCACCGTTCAAGCAGTTTAAATTCGTTCTTTCCTGTGTGCACTAGGTTTTTGAGGATAAAGAATAACCCTAAGCAAGACACCATGGCAGGGTGACAATGCTAAAGGTCGGTGGACGTACGAGCTAATATTGGACCTGAGAATCTGGGTAGCCAGAAAGCACGATCAACTGTGCTACCACTTGACCCAGGTCCTCACCGGACACGGCTGTCTTGGTAGCTACCTACACAAAATAGGCAAAGAAACCGGCTCGGAGTGTCACCATTGCGGAGCGGAGTACGACGATGCTGCAAACACGACATTTGTCTGCCCAGCACGGAGCACCGAAAGGAACATCCTACGGTAGGAACTGGGAATTAGCTCGCTCTCACCTAGCAACATGGTACCTTCAATGTTAATGCGGGATAATAGGAATGCGTGGTGTAAATACACGATGTGCGTTATGCGGCAGAAGGAGGATGCTGAACGTACAAGACGACGAACAAGAGCAGTATACTCCTAACAAACACACAGGCGACATCCAGAAGAACAAAAGACATGCAGAAGGACCCGGAAGGGAAGCATCGCTGCCACCCTTGCGCAAAACTTAGCTCACATGGTTAAGAATTGCTCTAACCCTGATCGCTCCACGGCATGCTGCAGATGTTTAGTGGGTAAAAATCCCACAGTATCTTTTGAAGATTCCCCCCTTAACAAAAAGAAGGTTGTTGAGGATAGTGATGATACCTTTGAAACAGACTCCTTCTCCTTCCTTACACCCCTTTACGGGTACGTAGCACAGGATGAGCTGCTTACCCAACTGATGTTGGCTGGAATACCCCAGCAGCGTTTGATGAGCAACCCGACGAGGTTGCACCGGGACAGAAGAAGGACAGCTCGAATCGGTTTTCTTCGTCTTTTTTTGCGATAAATAGCATTAGCATCATCTAGCAGTCGAATTCTTAGTTATGTACAAGTTATGTAGAAAATCAACCGATAAAATACCGTTTAAGTCCCAAAACACTGTATTCAATACTTTTCCAGCAGGCTGTTTCTCGACTTTCAGACCTTCACGAAACATTTGGGCTCAGTCAAACATTTGAATCTTACTTAAAGTAGCATCACCGAACTGTGTTTCAAGTCTCCTCAAAATATCACTTGATTTCACGCCTTCTTGCCTTCTTACTTCAGTTACATGATCAACAAACTTCCCATCTAATGGAACAAAATCTAATGTAGAATTTAGAAAAATATGATACTCCATTTGCATTTTTATATATTACGGTGAAAGGGTTAAAGATGTGCAGTTAATTAATCTTGAATATTTATTTATATATAAATACATCTTCCTGTTATTCATTAGTTTGCTTTGTCACTCAATTTCTAACATAATCCAGTCTAACGGTTGAAATATCAGATATCACCACATGTTTACTCTTCCTCAATCGAACGCCGCTCATCCACAACAAACATCAACACGGGAATATTGAATGTCTGATTCGTCTTAAATCATTCGACGCAAATTCGATCGTCGGCTGCAAAATAATGATCTCGGACGATGATATTATTCAATTCGTTATCGGCATTTCGATCATAAAGACCGCTATTTACACGGGGGGCGGAAAAGCACACACGCCCTTAACGTCGCCGCCAAAGTTGGCGTTGTGGAGTTTCGGATTTTCAAATACCTTGATTCGCAGATCTAATTAAAAAATGTTCCGATTTAGCGATTTGTGTGAATGAAACGAATCCCGTATCATCGCAAAGAGAAAATCTTATTAAATCCCGCGAATAGATTTTAGATGTCTGTTCGGTTTCTATTTCTCGTAAATCACATGTGAGCCTTTGTATCGAGGCTATCTGTGCTATTCAAATACTCGATTTGCCACGCTCGGAACACCTGCTTTTGCATCATACCAATTTGAATTTATCTCATATTCACATGGAAATCATACACATTTATTCTTCTCCAAGAAACCTACTGATTGCATCAAATAATAGACAAGTTTGATGTTTTTAAGTCTTTGATGAGTATACACGCACAAAACACAGCTCAATCTTTTAGGCAACAGTTTCAGTTGCAAATATTTCATAATGCTGAATTTTTTTTTTCATTATTAAACCGAAAGAAATGCTGAAAGAAAATAAATAACAAGGACGTTCACATTGAAATTTTCGCCATTCAAGACGTACCCAAGTATAAAAATAAATACCACCGCTCGCAATTATGTGGAAAGGCTTATTGAAGGTTCATTACAATACACAAAATCCTATGGTAAGGACGGGAATTTTCGTTAACATGACAGTGCTTTTAATATAGCCATTTTGCGAAACGATTTCGATAAGTACGCTAACAAACGTCGTGTGTAATGTTCCACAAAAGGAAGTTTGAAGGGTGCTCATACCCTATCCTCGTTAGATTTTCCTACTATTTATTCGCGTTCCTGCGCTCAGAAAGGGTCGTGGCAGCTTCCTTCCTGGCCCATGCTATGTTTCTATAATTGGCCGAATTATCCTTCCGTGGGATAACTATCAGCGCAAAAGTAGGGGGGAGGGCTTTAAAACCCCGCGTGCGCCTCATAGCCGACGTCAATAAGTTCGACGTGCGGTATTCGGGGAATACCTTCCGTCTGCGGAAGAGGAATGTTTTCTGGAACGTCTGACTTCTTTTGAAATCTATATTAATGGAGGCAGCACATTGTAGAGCGTTGAGCCATCGAGACTACCCAACGTAATCGATATGGCGAGCAATGCCTCTCACATACTTCCTCATTCCCTTTCTATGCTTTTAACCCATCCCAGTCATACTGAATCATAAATCAAAAACACATTTTTAAAATCAAAATAAATCTTCAACATAAATAAGCGATGCTTAGAGAATTGCGTCGATAAAATTGGCGACAAATCACGAAATGGACGCCAATCAAGGGAGTAGCCACATGGTGTGTGTGTCCAACCGGTCCGCCTTTTAGGTCGCTGACACTTTGAATGAGCGCCTCGCGATCGGACGCCATGCCCCAACATGTCGTTAAAATATTATCATCGTCCATGAACGGATCTCCATATGGACACTCCGTGATCGGGGAAAACCCAAACCTATGCAAAAAAAAGACCTAAACTATCCATGTCTTGTGAGGAACTGGGACGTCCAGTAATATGAAACAACCTAATGCCTAATCAAAGGGAAGAATAGTGAGTTTGGACAAATAGCGACTATACACAAAGTTAATGTCCCGCGCTGTTATGCGGTCTGACCCAGGTGCCTCAGTACTAGCTATACAAAGTGTCTTCCATCAGTTTTTCAATTCACAAGAGTTCTACATGAAAAGCTTCCAGTCGCCCACAATTTTCACTTGTTTGAAAACCTTTCGACCACTACCACAACGAGTCCAACTTCAGTTCAAACGGGATTGCAGCAGATGATGGACTGCGAGGGCTCCCCCTTCCCCGTGTTATTCGAATTCGTTTTGGTAATTCGTAGTACCTAGCCATGCTGATCACCGGTAGCCGTTCTCCATGTGAGCATTTATAGAAGATAGTGATGTCACCTTTTGCACAGAATCCTTATACTTCTCCTATAATCAACAATTTCACATCTCACTTCAAGGGTGAGCAACACAGTGTAAACCATGCACCCAACTCATATTGGCTGAGCTATCCCAGCTGCATTTGATGAGCAAATCGATGAAGTTGCTTTTATTTATCTCTACTCAACATCATTTCCTCAGGGGTTGAACGGGCATAGAGTAGTCCCCCTGGGATTTTATGGGTGGGCATCATGGGTCCACCTGAAAGACATCAGACAGCGACTGATTGGATTGCGGGTTCACATATTCAAACCCATTTCCTGCGTTGTTGTATATTGTTTATTCCGGGTTTCCCCGGATTAGCCACACAAAGAATGTCTTGCACTGATCATTTGGGCCCACGAGAAACGCGCAGAGTGTCTAGGTGCTCATCCTTTTTGCTCCGCGCCATCTAGAAGAGACGAGATTTCCGCGGGAAAGACCAGCTTCAGACCACGTGCATCCGAAGGTACGTTGGAGGAAGAAGGATAAGGTAAGCTAAGCTTGAGGGAATACTTCTGCGAGTTCACTGCCACTACGAGTCCAACATCAGTTTGGAGGGGGCTGCAGCAGATGACAGACTGCAGGGAAGGGGAAAAATAGTGAGAGATGGCCGCTTGAAGTTGACGTAGTTCACCTTTCCTACCAGCCAGCTAACCAGCCGCCTCATTGACGCATCAGCGAAAGTTGCCGAGTGCGTTAGACACAATTGCATCTCTTTCCACCGATTTCTGATTGTCGGTCAGGAATTTCCCTGCACGACAATGTATCTCTAAATCCTGTGGGAGAACACCTGCCAAGACCAGACTCCCAACAAGATCCACGCTATCAGTTGTAAGCTAATTCTACAAGCTCGCGCATCCGTCGCGTAAGCTGTGATGCTGACTAATATTCCTCAATAGGCTATCACTTGACCTCTAACACTCCAGTTGCTAGCCGTAAGAAAGTTAGATATTATAACATCCCAGGCATGCCCTTAGGCCTTTGGTGTTCTTGGCGGTATTTAAAAGTAAAAATTAAATCAAAATTCAATCAATAATTACGTTTGATTCTTTAGCAATTTTTTTTTGGTATCCCTAATTTTTGCATGTTTCTCACACAAATGCATGCATACAAAAAAATTGGCGCTCAACGTACATAAATTATTTCTCGGAATGGCTGACATAAATAATTAGCAAAGTTTATGTCATATCGTAATACGAGAATGCTAAATCGCTATGCAAAAAAAATATCAGACTATGATGACAACGTGAGAAGCAATTAATTCTTGGATCATCAGACGGCACCGTTTTATTTTTGCTCCGATATCATTGCCTAAATATAAAAATGAAAGAAATTTTATCAATCGGCCCAACGTTGTGGGCAGCCGAGGTCGAATTACGTTTCGAAGGCGAACAAAGGGTTAATAGGGAATGTCTTGGTGAGAAAATTGGTGTCATGTAGCGCTGTCATTGTTATAATTGTCCACGTGGAATGCCGGAGAGAAAAGTGACACGATAGTCCGCCTTCGGCCTCATCATCATCATCGCCATCATTATCAGCCCCATGCGCCAGCCACAATGGGCACGTATGTCCCAACTGGCGCTGATGAATATTTATTGCCACACCATAAAAATGTCTCCTAATCGATAGAGCACTCATAAAGGAGGCATGCGGTCATTTTTTGAATTGGATTCGGCAATTACGATCGAATAAATCAATTCGATTGATCTCGAAGCACTCCTTGCCGACTCGGGTCACCCAATTTTCCGCTCGGGGTGGGAAAAATGCGCCGATGATAAACGATGCGAGCTCCGGATTAAGTACTAAGACTTGACAAAAATTTGTCTTGGCATAAATGAATGGTTGGATTTGAGCCCGGCAATAATTTAGACTGCGGTATATTACGAAACTTTTAATTTACGACCGTATTTATGCCTAGTTCTCACGATTTTTTTTCGCTGTTAACATATCGAATAAATCAGAATTTGTTTCACCGCCGTTTGTGGTATCTTGCGCGTGTATCATAATGTATGACTTTACTTCTTAAAGGCAACGGAAGGGCAGACATTAAGCAATGAGTAAATGTTAACACTTGGGCTTCCGATCTTCCAACTGTCTGAAAAACTTTAGCACTAAATTATATTTAGGAAGCACAGTGAATTGACCCACAATATTTTTTATAAATATAATTTGTCATATAATATATTGGATGCTTTTGGCTGACTTCTCGAGACCAGCTGTTTTCGTCGCTGCAACAGCTGCCGTTACCGCATTATTCGGCTGCAGAAATCGCACTGAGGGATTACTTGGAGCATGAGGCGCTCCGTACAATTAGCATTGATTGAAAATTTGGTCCAACAGTCATAATACAAAAAAATCTAGTACTTAATACTATCAACATATCAACACCACCTTAACGTAACGATCTCCGACTTTTATAGATTAGATAAAGCGGAAAGAAATGTAATTTTTTTGGTTGCGTCTTTGCCGTCAGTTTGCTTCAGGTTGCTGTCGAGTGAATACGTTCAGGTTGGTGTCATTCTGAAGCTCTGTTGTTTGTCTTACTTTTTCAAATATTTTTATATTTTTTTAGCCATAGTAAAAATGTCCAAACCAGAAATGGATGAGACCCATTTACGATCTTGTTTATTGTTTTTATTCGATAAAGAATTAAAAGCAAAAGAAGCTACCCAGAGCAACTGTGATACATATGGCAAGATATTGAATATTCGAAAAGGCCATAGATGGTTCAAAAAATTCAAAAGTGGCGACAGAGATTTGAAAAATAAACCAAAATCAAGACAACCTCTAAAAATCAATGATGACGCATTAAATTATCTGGTTGAATCTGATCCTCGAAAAACAATAAAGGAATTATCGACTTTCGGAATTTGGGTACCGCACGACCTGTCATCAACGGTCTTGGAACAACGGATAATCATTTGTTCATCGCTATTATCCAGGTATGAAACCGATCCATTTTTAAAAAGGATAATTATTGGGGATAAGAAGTGGGTACTCTACAACAGTCCGAGAAGGAAAAACAGTGGCTTTCTTCAAATCAAGTACCTATTTCTACCCCTCGACCGTCATTATCCTTGAAAAAGGTTCTCCTTTGTGTTTGGTGGGATTTTTTTGGCGTAATTCACTACAAATTATTAAAATCTGGCCAAACTGTCATAGCAGAGCTATACTGTGCACAATTAGATAGGTTATAAGCGGAAATGCTCATAAAGCGATCAGTGCTAGTTAACAACCAAAGAATATTACTGCATGATAATGCAAGACCACACACAGCAAGGATTACACAGAACAAAACAAGGGAGCTGGATTTGGAAGTGCTGCAACATTCATCATATTCTCCTGACATTGCACCTTAAGATTATCATCTTTTCAAGTCATTAGAACATTCGCTTCGCGATAAAAAAAAATCACTTCTGTGGAACAAGTGAAAAATCATTTGGATTTTTAATTTAGTGGAAAACCGGACGAATTTTACAAAAGATGCATTAAAAAGCTACCTAATCTGTGGAGGACGATTATAAACAACAATGGAAATTATTTAATTGAGTAATACTACACAGCTTTTATTAAAATATTTTTTTTCTGCAAATAACAAAAAAATGACATTTCTTTCCGCTTTACCTAATATTATACATATAAACATGTATATTCGTTATTTTTTTTGCGTAGATATAAACAATTCCCATGTGCATCTTCATTTTTAGTAACAAAAACAAGGCTTTGTTGAAGCTTGATGTCGATTAATTTGGGTTATCGATCGATACAATTGTACGATGGACGCAAGACACTCTCTCCGTCTCTGTTTCCCATTTACACTCTTCGAACTCGACGTACAAGGATGCTCAAATTCAGGTATTTTAAATTCAACTTCTATGGGTGCAGTAGAGTAAATTGGCTTGACGTCACAGAAAATGAAACTTCAAGCGGCAATTGATCAGTCCGTTCTAGTCGCATACATCATAGATACGATACACGCATGCGCCGCGCAGTATCTTTTGTGTATGTGTGTTTATACGTAGCATAAAGCAACTAGTAGACCTTGCCTGTTTTATTATATATTACACAAACACATCCTATTTTTATAGCTAATACTTTCCTTTAACAAATGAAAGAAAACATCGGATGAAACCAACTTTTCCTAGAAGCTAAGAGTCAGTCAGTAACAATACTATCACAAATATTTTACAATAGAGCAATTTACATACGTTCTTTCGAGCGCATAAACATCGAATGTCCATGCACGCATTGGATTAATTAAATCGAATAAACGCAATCAAATCGTGTATTACAACTTGTAACAAATAATTAAGGGCCTGTGACATGAAATAATGCACTTATGATAGATATTAACCGGTTCCATGGCGCGCCTCCATAAATGGACGCATCACTTTGACAGCTGTCATTTTTAGATGTAAAATCGCCTCAAAGATATGCCGGAGCTGGAGGATAAAAAATCACTCAGTCACATTGAGGATAAATTCACTTTTGATATTCCAGGCTTTGAAGGGTCGACACGACGGGCGTAATTGAAAGAGATAACATCAACTGGGCCAAAACTAACCTACGCAAATTGGATTGGCGTTTGAATGGGGCAAGTGATTTTAATTTAATTTTTAAATAATCGAACTTATGGTTATGAAATTGTTTTTGTTGCAAAATGATCTGCATTGTCGACCGCCGGTCTTGGCAATTGATTTTCAGCCTGCAAATTGCAGACAGACAGGATGTGGTTAACTAAGCATTGGTCATCCCGTTCGGATGACATTTTCGAAGTATCATAGGCCAAAAATATATTTTATGAATGTTAGATTTTCGAATTAATTTTTTAGCACTTGCTGATTTTAATGCGGGAACAACAAACATGTTTTAATCAAATTGGAACCGGTTTTTCATTGAAAAATTGTCGGTATTTCAAAAAAGCAGTCAGTAATTAGTAACAATTAATTAAATGAATGTCGGACATTGGGTATTACGACAGAATATCAGCCATTTGTGGTCGGGCTAATAAAATCTAATAAAAACGTAGTAAAATTAATTGAGAGTCACTGAATTAAATTATTTTGGACTTTTAATTAATACTTACGCCATTCCAGTTTTTGCATAATGTCGCTAAACACACAGTACTGACCTGAAACAAAAAGAGTTCATGAATGTATGATTTTTATTTAATAAATAAAAAGTAACAAGAACCCGGCAACGTTTCACGGCTCGTCGTCTAGGGTCTCGTGTATGGTTGATTCGATACATCTATTGGGAGCATTTTAGCCCTTTGATTAGTGAGTTAATTTTAAATTAAGTTAAATATAGATGCTATATTCAAATGTACACCATTTATCGTCCACACAAATCTATTTTTCTCTCAGAAACACGCAGCATGAGTGAAGCTTCTATATCGATAAATAAACCTTAACACTGTTGATAGCACACAATACTCATGTGTGTTTTTAGTGTTAGTAACAAAATAATGCATTTATTGAAGCTTGAAATCGATAAATTATGATTTTAAGAGATGTTTTTCAACCGGATACCGAAAAATTCCTTTATACACTTAAACCTTTTTTTATGCGGTAGATGCGTTCCACGGAAAATCACACAAAAGGAAATCGCACTAAAAAAGCTTGTATAGAAAAAGTGAAGATGCATTCCATAGATTTTAAAATTCGCATAAATTTTAAACAGCCATATAAAATATATCCAAAATCGCATAAAAAAAGTTAATAAAAAAAAAACAGGAAAACAACTAGGCAATCAAAAATAACATTTTTGGTAAAATTTAAGGACGTCTTGCATCATTGGTAAAATTTTAAAGTTTTCTGAGATCTTGAATTTCAAATTCCAGACATTCACTAAATAAATAATATAAAATAATAAGTATACCCAGTGTCAATGTCATCATTAGTAAAAATGTCACTATATGCCCTAACTCAAAAATATAAATCATAAAATGGCAACTGTTTAAAAAAAAATCAGTCAAATTATTTTTTGATCTTATTTTGTCAGTTTTATTTTTTTTAAATAGTTAAAAAATAAATTTTAACATAAATCTGGCAGGAATAATAGAGGGTTATATAAAAAATATTCGTACCCAGTTTGAAGTTAATTACTTAATTAAAACTTGAGATATGATGTCAACCGTGTTGAAAAAAGTAGTTTCGAGAAACACGCGTTAATATATTATGGTAGAACCGACTACTCGATAGTATTCTTTATTAAATTTAAAAAAATGCTTTAATAAAAACCGCATAACTTCGAAAACGCACAAAAAAATCGCATAAAAAAAGTTTGAGTGAATTTTAATATTTATTTCATCGTCATCTGTTAATGATGGATGGGATGAGTATCTATTTTGTGCTCTATGAAAAATGAAAAATATTTAGACGTGTAGAGGTACCTTTATAGGACGACTTTGCTATCGATGTACGAGTGTGTGATGAGACGCATTGAGAATCACTTGAGTCCGAACGCACATATGCGCGATTACTCATCAACAGGTTAAAAGCTTTGGACGAAAGTGACCAACAAACAGAAATATTTTAAAAGATTGATTGTAATCGGTACATAAAGAATCATTTCATTTGATAAGACAACTTTGAGGCACTGGCGCTGGCACCAGTACCCTAAACATAGTTTCAAATTAAATAAAAAATATTGATATTATGTGATGGAGATCATATACAGTCAATTCTTCTATAGCGTCGAGATAAAGACTAACAAGCATGAGGGAAATAGTTTAAAATTATGAACAAGCTGCATTGGCTTACATGTGTGCAATGGCAGCCACATTTTACAGTTTATTGAGTTTTATGCTAGAAATCAGTGGGAATAAAGCAATATTTTTGATTTAGCTCTTGTTTGAAGATCAAATATTGTATCAAGATTAAAAATAATCAATAGCAACATCATAATAAGTAAACAATGTATTGCGTCATGTTCAAAATTAATTACAAATTCTCACGATAAGAGACTCTGAACTGAAATTAAAATTTGAACAATAAACGGGAACAGTTTCGGAAGCGTGCTGGAAGTAAATAAAACGAATATTCCAAGTATTCCAATAAAAACAAAATCGGTTCGAATCACACACACATTTCCTCATTTACATAATCGAAAATGCAGCTGCGATCCTATTCCCCATTACCTCTATAACAAATCGATCTGCGGTGGCGCCACCGCCTTTTAAACGGTGAAATCCGAAATTACAACTCTCAAGCCGTCGAATTATTAAAAGCTTTCATACAAACTATACATGCGAGCGATTTTCTCACAGACCACGTCGCAAAAGTGGGTCCCGTTTCTGGTTTTGCGACTCATTTATATTCATCCATAATTATGAGAAATTAAAATGAGACAACCCGTCACTCACGACAAATTATCATAATAAATCGCAAATGTGCGGGAAAAAATCCGCACTCGACCGGTTCTATACGCATTTTTGTCCCAAATCTCCGGCAATTCGAGCTCGTTCATTGTTTTAATCAAACTTTCAGCCGGATGAGAATTAGTCGAACTCCAATTGCTGGACTAGTTTTAAGGTACAACGTTTGGACCCTCGGCGGTATCCTGGCCCTAAATATTTACCAGAAATTTAATTATACCTTTAAAGTTATCGTTGTGCTGAATACATTTAAATAGAAGAAACAATTCCCCGCAGAAAAGCAAATAATTGAAATATACTATGCCGCGGAAATGATTAAATTATGAATAGTCATAAGAATTTATTACTTTTAGAGAACTTCAAAATTACACCGTAAACGCACAAATTAGAATTTATAATCAATTCCAATTCCGAATTAAGGCCGTAAAATTTCGGAATCATCAACGTTGCGTAGTGGGATATCGTGCTGGAATTCTGCTTATTTGAATTCAATGTACAATCGGAGTTGCGACGACAGCCGCATTGCGGCGCTGTCGTCAATGATCTGTGTGTTGATAAAATGAATCATGATTTACACAGGATGTGTATGCATTATTTTCAACCCTCGTATAGCGTCCACTTCGTTTGCGGCGTCTATTACGTAAGCAACGAGTAAAATTGGTAAGGTCAATGAAATGCCACCTTGTGAGTTTTAGTCACTTGTTAATAAACTAAACACATACACACTTTGCATGGCTACCTAACTTTCTATAGCGTAGCCCTTATATTGACGCAATAGAAGGGTTGACTGTACTTTCTAGCCGAATGGTACAACATGTGTATCAAGCATCGTCAAATAGCATATGTACAATGATTTTCAACATGACGTTAACCAAATTGTTAATATTGTCAATTGCCAATGAATGGTATGATATTGAAAATTTCTGATAAAATTTATATCAACAACGATATTTAACTCTTTCCAGTCTTATGTTTTTTTGGATGGATCATACATTATTTTGTTTAAATTTAGCACACATTTTTAACGTTTAAGTCTAAATTCGCAATGATAATATTATATATACGCAACGCATAACAACTGGTTATAATTAATATAATTTTATGATGCGAGCCACCTATATGTATTAGCCGTTGTGGGAATTCTGCGATAGAGATCATAGTAGACCCCGGGAATGCATTTCTCCACATAACAAACCCCCTAAATGTCTTAAAAGAGGAGGGATTCACAACAAGGTTTGGTGTGCTCAATCGGTCAATTTTTCAGACCGCTGCCGTTACGAACGAGCGCATCGCGATCGGATGCCATTCCCGGATACGTCCCCGGACGGTTTAGGAATCCCCGCATGGGCATTCTGAGATCAGGAATACTCTAATATATGTAGCGAAGCAATGAACTGTCCGTGTTCTGTGAGGAACTGGGACGTCTAGTAAACTGGAGTAACCCAGTGACATTGTCTTCTAAAAATAGCAAAGGATACGATAGTGATAAATTAGATTTTTGTGTAGATTTATATATAGATATACGTAGATTAAAATCGACTTGAACGTCACAAAAAATGAAACTTCAACCGGCAGTTGGTCGAAAAGACAAGGAGTATTACTGTGTGAATACGTATTATAAAGCAACAAAAGCTTAATACAAAAATGCAAACATCGTAAGTTAATTGTACTATACCTATATTATTTGAGAAAGTGCAAACAATAAGTTGGAAAAGTTTTATAGCAATCGAATGAACGGTATGGCAGCGCATAAAATACGAACAAACATTTATTTTTATTTTTTATATTAGATTACACCCATGTTACTTGCGCAATTCTTAGCAATAAGTGGACGAAGTTTTATTGCAATTTGATGAACGGTATGGGGACTCATTACAAACAAACAAACAAAACATTTTTTTTATATACAAGAATGATAAAAATCAATGCATAAAATTTCGTTGAGTTTGACAACTTCATCCTTTCAATCTGTACTATTGTCCTCTGAATTTTAGGTTGATGTCATTTCAACCAAATTGGCATTGTCAATCTTCTGTCAGTAATTATTGAGCATCTTTGACATAAAATCTTGGTTCTATTAATAATATTGTAAGCATTCCGTTATCAATTTATTGGGATCTTCAGGGTTTAGATAGTGAAAATATGGACAAAAATACAAAGATTTTTTAAAGACTAAGGTCAATATTGTCGAACGAAGACACTTTAATCTACGCTCAAGCTAAAGTCAAT
Organism: Stenopsyche tienmushanensis; assembly: GCA_008973525.1. Classification (NCBI taxonomy): domain Eukaryota; kingdom Metazoa; phylum Arthropoda; class Insecta; order Trichoptera; family Stenopsychidae; genus Stenopsyche; species Stenopsyche tienmushanensis. Next base: position 583,330 of record WACJ01000110.1, on the reverse strand, counting down.
GTATACAACTATTTTCTAAGCTTCTTCTGCTCTTGGTCATGTTTACAGAAACAGCTGAAGAAACTTGGCAAGCTGGATAGTTAAGATGCCGCACCACCTTGTAGCATCGAGACGAAGTTTACGTACATCGATGGACACAAAAAGATAAATGTTGTATATGAGCATGGGCTCCTTGGTCATGTCTTTGATCCCAAATAAAACATGAATGACGTTACCAAAGCTTCGAATGAAATTTTCAATCTATTTCGATTTTAAGCTCCATTTTTACACGCCTTCGTCCGCATGAGCGCTGCTCTTTCTAAGAATCGTCATTATCCATATTCATCAAGCCGGCGAGCAAAAAGCCGACAATCGTATCGCGTCTTAACACCTTCGACATCTATTTCAGCGGTCAAACTCGTGATCCGCTTATTAAAGTCCGATATTTAGACCGCAAGAAGGCGATGAAGATGCGTAATAATTGGAATAAAAACAGTCTTTCCTGCGGCCGCCGTACAGGAGTTGATTCACTAGCAGTTCAACGGCCCCTGGAACGAAATGGAACAGACCGGCGAGACTCTTCGTATCCCGACATGTTACAGTGAAACCTCCTGGCCTTATATATTCGCAAAATTTGGATCAGTGTTGTTTCGGCATGATATCGCCCACTACTTTGTAATATGGTGAATTAAATTTCATTAATGTATGCAAATTATTTAAGTGTTTTACTGAGAGTCAGCTCCCACGCAGTCTTCGTGTAACTTGAACGAAATCGAGAACAAGAAATGAAGCAATACACTATAAATACAGATTCCGTATATTTTTTCAGCAAATAGAGATTTTGCAGATTATTATTTTATGCTAAAAAGCTTGAAACAACATAAAAACAGTCTATCAAATCAGTCAACATTAACACCATCCAGAAGGCCATTCTATTTGTATGTGGACACACAGTCACCGAACACATGCTCTCAGAATCATACACACATTTGAACATCATAATTGGAATTATACCTAGTAGTGACCCTAGTATTTCCCTGGGGGGGGGAGAAGAATCTTCAAAATATATCAACACAGGTGGCAGTGTGGAATTCATTGGGGTCAGAAACTGACACTAAGGATACCGTGCTGACTGGCGTTATAGTAGTTACTGCCAATTCTTCTTGTAGGGCATTCCTTTCAGCATTTAATTCGGTGCAGTCGAAGTCTTGTCGTGCTTGTTTCCTTCCCAATTTTTTTGAGATAACATTCAAGCCCGGTAAGAACTTGAGTCAGGTAAAAACAAAACTGATCGTGCTTCCTACTGCTCCATTTCCCGACGTCTGGAATCAGTCCGGTGAGTCCATCGCCCTTTTATGGAGCTGTCCCATCTTGCATGATGCGATCCCTCGCGTCTTCTTTTTTTTTGTTCCCGTTTACCGGACCTGTCTCTCCTATGCCAGCAGGTCTATAGGCGGTATGACAATAAGTACCTTGTAGTACCTGGCAGTACCTATCTGAAGGCGTGGTACTCATAATCGCTGGAATCTACCAGATAGACCTTCAACCAAAGAAGAGGGCCTTAGACTTTGGAGATCCAAAAAACGTGCAGAGCACAAGTATAAATTGAGGGAAGCCTGGCAACAGAGATGGGATCAGTCCAGCAAAGGAAGATGGACTTACCGACTTATACCGGTCATGGTCCACAGCATAATGGTGAGCAAAGAGAAGTGGGACCTTTGGCCGAAATTTATAGAGGAAGCGATGACCGCCAAAAAGGGCAGTGAGAGATAGAGACACAGAGCAGAATAGGTCTATATCGAAAGCCAGACTACCTTTCTCCATGAAGCAATGTGATAAAAAATACCGGGGGGACATAAAAGGACAAATGAGGGGTTTAGTCAGTCAGAATCTGATATTACCTACGGGCGTCAACCCCCCAGGGTGTCTTATGCAAGATTCCTCTCCCACAGGAAGAACCTGGCAGTAAGTATCTTCTGATGCTGTCTTATATGCTGCACCTACTCAAAGTGCATTTTTTCTCTGAACCCTGACCATATTGATCCTAGCCATTTTGATTTTCATTGCGTCCATCCATATTGGAGCGCCGTATAGCAGTATTGGGTGGACTAAATCGTTGTTGAGTTTTCGTCTGTAAGTTTTAGGTTCATGAATGGGCAAAAAAATCTATTAGCGATTCATGAGCTGATCTTGACCATGCTTGAAAAAGACGAACATCGTCCTTAAGTTTCATAGCCGAGCCTGGATGAGGTTTACATGCGTAACTGCGTATATGGTGTCGAGGATGTCAAATAAATCACCATTTTAATGGTCAATGTTTCCATTAATAAAGCAACCATCAAGCTGTTGTGCTGCATTTGCATTGAAATTCTGCAGTTGGCTAGTATTTTATGAATCAGCATTCCGGATAAATCGCTTTAAAATCCTCTATTATTTAAAAAGCATGAATAACTGGACAATTCACGCGGGTACGTTCGCTATCGGATCGCTGAAAGAGAAGAAGATGATAAAAGGAGGCGTCATATAAAATTTTCTTTATTTAATATGACTAATAATGTTTGATATATCTGTTATTCCTGTTTATGTGGGAATACTAACAAGAATAACAATCAGCCCGAACAGTGACATAGATTATCTACGCTGATTGCCAAAAAACAGCAGGCATTGAATAAATTGTATTTTCGCTTGGAATTATATTCATAAACCGAGCTTTAAAGCGCGTGGGATTCCAATAAGCGTTAATTGGTTCCCCCGAAATAAATTCGGCTTTAATGAAATCATATTCAGGACATCGAAATCACAAAGTCGATGAAATATGACGATGTTTTGTCGGGTGGAAAAAATGAAAAGCTTTAAATCGAATCGGCGTGGGCGACGGAAGTACTTAAGCAAAGTACACATAAACCTGTCGAGCGCTGAGGACGGCAAGACCTGGACAGGCGAAGAAAGGAGAAGAAAACAGAATCCAGCAAAATGACCTAACCAGATGATTCCGTGATCATAAAGACGACGCTTAAAAAATCTAAAGACATGTCCGAGATCCATCGTTAAGTCCCACAATTTCATTCTTTCGCAGCTGCCACGCTCGTAAATTATTGGATAATCACGATGATCGCCGATGTTATCTTCATGATGAGACTATAAAGAGGACTTTGTGATATACCAGCATTCAATCTAACATTTGAAGCATTCTCAGAATCGAACTTTGCCGGAATCGCCAATCGAAGTCATTCATTGATTCTTGGCTGCAATAGGATGGATTATCAATAGTCCGATGGTTATAAAGTAGCGAATAATGCTTTTGATGCTAACGACCTTAAAAGGATTTGTATTTCAAGTCCATTAACGCTATTCCGCAGACTTAAACTAACATTTACTTTGAAATATTAACAGAATATTTCAAAGTTCGAAATAATTGACTTGTTAGAGTTGAAAAAAAAAGCAAAAAGGCTCTGATGTTCCATTAGTTTCATTCAAATGCGATCCTTTTATAATACATATCAAAGTCTTTGACAAAGGGATGACTTGAGCGAATAATAAGTTTCGTTGAACGATGTATTGTTAAGCATACGATTTTTGTTCAAAGTATACAGACAAATGTATGTCTTATAAAAATATTACAAAACAATATTGTTTTTATAGCCTTAAGCCTTAAAAGACTCAATTTTTCATCGTACACAATAATGTTCCGTTACCTGTATAAAGTGGTAGAATAATCGAGCTTTTTGATCGAAATTGAATATTGCAAACAGATTTTTAGCATTGAATATTCAACGTATTTCATATTTAATCAGTCGTGAAAAGAGCCGAATCATTTTGCCATGGCGAAAATTTAATACAACAAAGATGGTCAAAAGTAGTCTTCATCTACCATGCAAACAATTTTTTTGCTACTCAGTAATGTACTATAGACCAGACTGTATTTCTGAAGGGATTATATCTGGTGAATATGATGGATGTAATAAAGCTTCCCATTGTAGACTATTCGTTTTTTATGAACCAATTTATTGTATACGATTGTACGACAATATGCTGTTATAGTCGATAATAGTTGATGATGCATCGTTTGTGCCATGCGTCCAATAATGATCACTATCCGATGATATAAACCCCGTGCCACGTTAATTGCCTTAATTTTAAAATTATATTATAACTATTGATGCAAATTCAGTCTCAGTATTCTCATTTCTGTTTTAGATCCAAGAAATACAGAAAAATCAAGAGTACAGTATTTAACCCATTGTATCAATACTCGGTTTAATTGCTCACTATATATGTTAATTGATTAATACGTATCGTGCCGTGGCACCCACCGGTAACTGCCATAGATTGTTACCAATATGCTATGGCAGTCATTGGTGACTGCCAAACTAAATAAGGTTTTATTATCCGTTAACGTAAAGTAACGTGAGATATTATTGATACGATGCTCCTGCGTAAAATGCACACAAGATCTTTTTTTTTAACTTGCCAGGGTATTCAAATATAACCCGGAATTTGATGCTTCTTGATCCCGTCCCTTTCCACAATCACAGGCCCATAACTAGAGGGTGGATAAACAGGCGCCCGCCACGGGTGCAACTGGGCTTGGGGCGCAAAATGCAGAATACCGACCCAGTCGAAAGTTGCAAATGGTTTTCATTTTACTTGACCATTCTACTTTTCATGAATCAATACTGATTGACTCTGTCCGTTTTTGATTCCGAGTTGTCTAATCCCTCTTCTCTTCGTATTCGTTTACACATTGGGCCGATCCAGCCGACATAAGCCTACAATAAAATAAAGACAACAATATTTTCGACTGATTGTAAAATTTAAACAACTCGCCCGATCAGTTTTCTCCGGATAACTTCGTTTTGTAATGACAGTTCGTAATCGTTCTGTAGATATGTTCGGTGATGGCGTTCGAGCGCGAGGCGTTCATTCGTCACGTCAGCGATCTGAAAAGCGGACCAATTGGACCCACAGACCTTGTGGCCATTCTATCCTATTTTAGGGCTTTCTTTTAGGGTCGACTGTCACCCAATACCATTTTGTGGATTTTCTTCACCATTTCTGTGGCGGTTATTTAATTTGGTCGAACGCTGCGCTGTTCGTCTTTGCAGCTAGTACGACTTCGTTTAACCTTTACTTTGATGTATTTACTACAACTCTAATGATAGGAATATCGATATTAAATATAATAGATATGGGGTTAAGAATTTCATATGGTGTACCAAATACATATCATGGTATTATTAGATATTTAAAAAAAAAACAAATACCTCCTTCTATTTAGACACTTGCCACGGCATGACCACAACACTTGCCATAAATAAAAAACACATTTATCGCCTTCAATAATCAAATACTGAACCCTTTGAGTAGTGAGTTAATTCTAAATCATCATAAACATAGATGCTATATTCGTATGACCGCCACTTATCATCCGTAAAAATCCACTTATCTGTCAGGACCGTCGCAGCGTGCATGAAGCTTGTATATAAATAAATAAACACTGTCGATAGCACACAATATTCGATCATGTCTTCAAGTAAATATAAATAATACACTTGAAATCGATTCATTTAGGTTATCATTATTTGTCGATAATACTATCGTACAATTTACGCAAGATACTCTCTCCGTCTCTGTCTATCTCCGAGCTCAATGCATAAGAATTATCTTTCGGAATCAATGGAATTTGGACACTCTGTGTCTTTACCTCTTTAAGGCGCTAAGGTTCGTTTTTGAATCAAAATTTTAAGAAACATCTCTGCTATATTATAATTCTTAAGGCGAAATTGTCAAATGATTAGTGTTGAAGACATGGTTGATAAAAAATGGATACGCAGTGTTATAGGCCTTGGACATGCCCAAGGAAGAGGTTCGTCGTCATCAGAGTCTCGCAACTGGATATTTTCTCTTCTGCAGCTTCATATATAAATATTGTGAATAAAACAATCTTTCTTTTACTATCTTAGACCTTTTGATGCCACTTCTCTAGTTTTATAATTGAACAGATCATACGAGTCATTCAAATGTTCAACGAAATAAATTATTCCTCTTACATCCCAAACTTGCTTTAAGTGACTTTATAAAGTTTTGTAGCCCCATAAAATTATATGACTAAAACTATATTATATAAGATTGCACAGTATTAAAGCAGGATACGCTGAATAAATAAAATTGACTAATTATACATTTCAACAGAAAAGGGAAATGTCATCAAATTTGCTCCTCACAAAATATGTTGGCTCCCAAATTGAATAATTAAATCAACACGTGTTAAGTTCTCTAGAAACACCTTGGAAATCGAAAGTGAAACTCACATAGGCTTCGAGAAAGTAATACAAGAAGCATTCCATAAGTCAACACCCTTTTTATTAATTAAAAAATCGATATGAATCTATAAATGAACGCCGATGGACGCCGATAAAATTAAAATTCATGGCCCGAAGTTGTCGATATCGAACGAAAATATCTTATCCTGAAAAAATCTGGATGATATTCTTTCCCCGCAGAATTGTCCTAAATGGTCAACATTTCCGTGGAACTTCTCGCGATATAAAATAATATATTCCATAAAGAAGGGTTCGGGTCAGACTACCCCACACATCTTTACGATCGATTTCGGGTTCGAGTGCCGGGTTCCGATTACGTATCGAGGGTCCGAGCACCGTATCGAATTTCATGTTATCGGGAATTTTTTTGCATTTATACACTTGTCCGAATAAGATCCTCGTGTTAAGCGATATCCGAGGATGTATATTGGGATTAAGTGAATATCATGTTGTGCGATAACGGTCAATACCAATAAAAATGCCGTACTTATTGCAGAGAGACGTCAGAAATCGACATTATAAACAAGCCTACCAAACAACGATATTTTTATGCAAATGTGCCCGCCGAAAATAGCACATAATCAGGACATCAAGTAGCCACCAAAGCTAAGCCCCCAAATCCTGGATATATATTCGGTGCATGCGATGGGATTAAAAGGGGCTGATTATTTCGTGAGTCCTAAAAACAGGGATTACAATAACGCCGCGCTGCAATTAGCATCACATATGTACTTATTTTTGGCTTCAAAATAATCATCGTCGTTCGGATATGGGGTTGATATTATCCCCCGTTTTTTTATAAACCGCATTATGCGATATATGCTAATAAAAATAAAGCAATCATCAAAGTTAACGCATTTTTTTCATACAAATTTCGTATGGGTGCCTAACTTTCTATAGCGTTTTGCTTTTATAGCGTAGTCCCTATCTTGACGCCATAAAAGGGTTCACTATACTATACTGATATTATAGAAATATTTTTCGAGTCGCATATTACAAATACAATTTATTCAAGCGATTCATACGAATGCATTGCTGAAATAAATATGTAGTGTATTAAATATGTAGATATACCGAAGCCAAGCGTATTTGGGGTCTTATTTTTTAAATTTTGTGCTCAACCCGAATGTGGAACTACACTACAAAATTAATGGAATGACACATAAACCCTAGCTCGACTAAATGCTTAGCTCAACCAGAATATAAAAACGGCTTTAGGTATAAATGGAAAGCTATGTATTACAGATGAACCCTATTTAAAATTTTGTTATAATTATTCAAATTTAATTTCGAGGCTCATTTTGCACGAATTATTCTATTATCGCGTAATTATATGCACACACATCAATAGATAAATCGGAACTAGATAATGTTTGAAGTTAAGTGACAAACTGAACTAATGAATGCCAAGAAGATGTCTTTATACAGATAAACATGTAAATAAACCCATTCTACGCGAGGTATTTTTATGTTTTATACTTTGTGTTTATATACTTGAGGGCAGGGCTAACACGCAGGTCGCCCTGCGATACTTAATTGAATGATTTTTGTGACAATTGAGTTTATTTTCAATTTACTGCCTTGTGTTGTTGGTTGCCGTCTTTTATGAGGAGATTCAAATATAACCTGGAATTTTTCTGTACAAATTTATTAGTGATATATAAAAATACAAATAGACTATCTTATTATTCAACATAGTTCTCATCATAAGAAAAAAATCCATTAGATAGGAAGCTTCTTGATCCCGTCCCTGAAGAAAAAAGGCAAAAAGTAGCATCCTCTGTTGCGCAACGCATAATTATTCGTTTTCTCGTAAGCAAAGGCGTGAAATTTTGATAAGGCACAGTTCGGTGATGCTACCCTAAGTAAGATCTAAGTTCTGCCATACCGCCAATAGATCTGCTCGCTCGAGAGACAGGCAGTCCGAAAAGGAGTAAAGTAGAAGGCTGCCAGGGAAACCACCATGAGAGTCCCGATGGAACAGCTCCACAAAAGGACATTGGACACATGAGCTAATACCAAATTTGGAAATATAGATGGCCAAACAACACAGTCAAATGTGTTACCATCTGACCCAGGTCCTTACCGGGCATGTTTACATCCCCCATCGATCTGACACCCATGAGCTGTGTTGACACAACGGAAGAGCCTAGAAGGGATATATGGCCACCACCCTAGTGCAATGCTTAACTAGTACCCGGGTGGCAGCAGAAGAGGAGAGAGGTTTTAGTGGGTAAAAATCCCACACTACCACTAAAATGGTGGTGTCTAAAAGATTCCCCCCCCCCCGCAAATAAAAACAAAAAAAGCGAAAAACGCAAGATCCAAGTATTTGATTGGGGCCAAATGCTTGAAGGTCCGAAAGCCAAGAAACAGCCTGCTGGATAAGTGATGGCTACGGTATTTTGGGATTCGAAAGGTATTTATTGATTGATTTTCTACATGACAGACGGATGGCGAATGCAGCCTACTACTGCCATATCCTTTTTCTGCCTGCATAAAGCTCCACGGAGGGAGGCCAACCCTACGCTCGTAGGTAACTGTCGAAACCTTGAGGTAACGCTGCTGGGGTAGCTCAGTGAACATGAGCTGGGTGTGATGCTCACCCTGTGTCACGAACCCTTAAAACGAAATGTATAACTGCCGATTACAGCAGGAGTAGGATGACTCTATGCAAAATGCAACACCATATCCTCAACTGTCTAATGCACATAGGCAGAACAGCGATTGGTTTCTAGGTAGCTAGATACTACAAATGGTCGTACCAATACGTGTACCATGAAGAAGAAGGAGTCAAGATGAGGTTGATCTTGTGGTGGCTTAGATATTACTACCATCTGCTATATGGTACTAAGGCTATTGATGCTAAGGCAAAGAAAAGACGAAGAAAACCGATTCGAGCTGTCATTCTTCTGCTCGGGTGGATATTTCACTCTACAATGCCCACTTATAAAAGTCATAAAGCCCACCCTATACCCGTAGGTAATAATCATCCCCTGGAGTAACGATGTGGAATAGAAGTGGGCGAAGGCTGCTAGGGTAGCCCAGCTAACATGAGTTGTGAATGTGCAGTTCATCGTCGTAGTAGCTTCTTTCTCGAGAATCTCAAGAGCGAGGAGTGAAATAAGTGGACGCCTGAAAACTCCATGCGTAGTGTTTCTCTTGGATTAAAAGGAGGTGGAATACATTCCAGTATGACTAGTCCAAAGGCACTCGGAACAGACCGCACAACAGCGCAGGGTATGAACTCTGCCTAAAAGAGACCAAATACCAACCACTAAGTCTCTGTCTGTCCGATCTCAACTTGTCCTTCGGCGGCAGACAACAGCCGTAACTCGTGATAAACTCCCCCAATTATATTGGGAACACCCACCTTATAGTTCAGATTGGGTTCCATGGGAATAGCATATGTTTGGTCCATTGAAAGAGGCATTAGGAGGGCAGTGATTTCAAGACAACACTGCGATCGAACAGCTGCCTTCATAACTTCTTCAGTAACTCGATCTTATCGAAATCTGCACAGCAAAATTCCTGGTTATATTTGAATCCCCATCTTAACAATGTTTTAGTAAATTATTTTAAAAAATAATTAAAACCCACACACGTTCACAGTAACAATACTATCGGGTTCCTCGATTAACAATGAACATAATATTTTATTTAACGACATTAAATTATCGCCTGCAATATTTCTCACAGCACAGGTTTGAAGCCATAAAAATCTAAGTACAAGAATATTTTATCAGGTGGCATTATATAAGTTGAACTTTAAGGTATGCAAGGTTCGTTTATATGGAGATGTTATGAAGGGGCAGAGACCCTCCCACGCCGCGTGTTTGGGCCCTTTGCTAAGAAAACATGTTCTCATGCCGAGGCTCCATCCGATAGGGATAAAGGGCGGAGTCCCAGAAATAAAAATTATAAACAAATTCAAAGGCGACTTGCGCCATATTAAATTACGAGCGACGTATGGCCGCTTATCTGCCCGCCCGATCTCCAGGAAAAATACAACGGAATCCGCTGAATCAACATGTCGGTTACTATGAATGGTTATTTATACAGCCGCCATGTTATGGTTCAAGATAAGGAGATGCAATTATGGAGCTTTTACGGCACTAAAATAAATATTTACGTGATTGACTCGGAAGCATTGCAGATGTGGAGAGGTCAAAAAGCCGCGGGAGCTTTTAGCGGCGGAGCTTTCAGTTTAGAGATATCGATGGCGATCCACGAAAATATTTGCACTGCGCATAGAGAGCCGATCTATTTCGATGCGAAAGCTCAATTAGCAATTCAAAAATACGCGATCGTCAAAATATCCGGTAGTTGCTCCGTCATTTTAATACACTGTTGAGTCTGCTGCAGTTTTTATCAAAGCTCATGGCCTCATGACGGAATGTACACACGCGGCCATCTTTGATGCCATGGCTGATTTGTTACCACAACATACACCCGTAGAAGCATAAATTGTGATAAATATTTATATGAACACGTCGGGGCATATATAATAATATATTATTTCAAATGTGAGCTATTTTCGCCAGCGACAAGCGTCAAACGGCACGTTTCTTTCGGCACAGGCGTCGCGTTGTTTAGAAATATTTATTGTTAATAAATAATAAGGGGTTCCGTATTTCAAAAAGGTTCCATCCAGGGTTGCCCGTTTGGCATTTAAAATTTTACGATAGCATGCTAATGCATCTTTAACGCACCGGGTTGCCTTTAAATGGCGATCGATATGCGTATATGTGCGTAGTCCCATTGTAGTGTTCAAAATAAGGGCTGCAAAATCTAAGCTATTCGAAAATTGCTATTAATATTCACAACGTTGAAAGCTTTAAACGTTGTCACGTGTTTGTCAGCCATTTTGTTCAGTCACAGTAAATTCTTCCGGTGGAGAGGTCATCGCGCGCTCCCGCCACCTCCCATCCATGCGAGATTCCACGCGATTGTCCGTTTTTAGACTTTTCAGAACAATACCACTGTGAATATCCATCGGAAGCTCGTGGAAGTTTATGGTAGTGATGTGATGAGTCGACAACATGTCACGAAGTGGGTTTGGTTATTCAGAGAAGGCCATACTAACAATCACGATGAGTTAAGGAGTGGGAGATCATCGCCGCCGTGTGACGCTTGACGATCTTCACGAAGAATTTCCTAACATTTCCTAAAGTTGGTGATATTGTGTCAGAAAAACTTGGCTTGGATTTTTGGATCGTTTTGCACAAGAGGGAGAAGTTTTTCTGGACTCTATCGTAACGAGGGATGAGACGTAAGTGTGTCACTACACCTTTGAATCTAAAAGACAATCCAAAAATGCCGATGGCGGAGGTCTGACACTGACATACAAAAGCTGGTTCCCCGACTACAGAATATCTCGATTCTATGAATTACAATTAATACAAGCATTTTTCGATTGACAGCAATCACTTCTTGCGCGCGTACCGTTGTCGGTTCGGTGATGACACGCAAGAGGCGGGCGTTGTGAAGAATAGTCGGATAGCCTTGACTGCAGAAGGGCGTCCTTCCCGCGGCCAGATCTTTCTCGTGATTAATAAGGGAGTTATCAAGGATGAGAGACTTTCTATTTGACGCCCATCCACCTTCATCCCATGGTGCGATAATGGGCCGACGCTAAAAACTAATTTTGCAAGTCACGGGATTAATGGCGGTCATTTGCTCTCATACCCGCAAAAATGTACAATGCGATCATACAGTAATAGAAGAAATGAAAGAGTCATTGTGCACGCGAAGAAGAGGCTAATTGACGAGAAGTCTGGCAGTTGGGTCTCCAGTCTAATTATGAACAGACTCGATGTAACACAATCTATAATTTTTTTTTCGAGAATCTTAAATTCTTAAAATGTATTTGCATTCATTATTATTCAATACTTTTTAAATTAAATTAAATTTTGATGTTCAGGGTCGACCAACAGTCTTGGCCGCGGAAAAATGTATTATTCCCGCCGGCTTCCCCGATCTCATAACTGTGGCATTCAGCACGTTAAATAAAGATCTTGACAAGAACTAGTCTTTTAATCCCTCTTGACCATTTTATTCCCCCCGAGCGACCTCTTCAGGGACCCGATAAATAATGTACTCGTCCGGCATTCGTGGGTAGGGATCATCCCAGGGGAATTGTTTATACAAAGTTGCACAAAGAAAAAACATTGGAAGAATTGTGAATAAACGTAGAAATAAACAATGAATGAGATGGATGATGAAAAATATATGCCTGGAAGAAATAAATCCAATCCTGATTCTAAACAAGAAAAGGCGTAAACACGAAAGAACCATCAAAGCGGGAGTCTTCACACGCACGCGTATGACGTTTTTCTTACATAAATATTTATCGTCATTTATATGGACATGACATGACAGCCATTGCGTTAAGTAACGTCATAAAATAAGTTGTCAACGGCACCAACTTCGTTTGCTATCGCAGCTATTATTTTAATGTAAGCGTTTTATGAGTCTTAGACCACCCGGTTAGGAGATAGCCGGTTAATTAAGCCTGGATTAAATCAACTTTTTTTCCCATCGTCTACCCTGAGTTATAAGCTGTCCTCATTCCTGCGGATGCTCTGCAAAAAATCGCAGGCAAGATCAGGAAACCATCAGGTTTGAGGCGAATATTCAACCGGAGGAATCGATACGTCTTCCTCTGATTACCACTGCTTTGGTGGGTTTTATAAGACAATCCCTTGACGATGACATCGAGGCCAATGCTAATCTTGCGAGACAACCGTTATACCTGTTATTGATGGTTATGTTTGCACTCTTGCATTTAATCACGACCAGATTCTTCCGATAAGAGAAATTCTTCGAAGCATTATCTTCTTCCGGCGTCGTGATGCAATTCGTCGCATTCCTTCGCCGGCTCATTCGATCTTCCAGAGCTGTTTGTTCAAATTTGACCCCGAAAAAAGGAGGAAGAAATGCCGAGGGTGACTGTTGATATACGGGTGTTACACCGTATGCGTCATTAGGTACAAATATATCTTCACCAGGGCTATGTTTAGCCAAGTCGATGCATAATGGCGGGCTTTATTTGCGGCCGTCGTGGTGACCATGCAGTCTTTACAACACGGAACTTCGGATAAACCGGAGATAAAGAGCACGAAATACGTCCCGGACGCTTGTGTATCCACCGAAACATCCAAAGCTTTGATGTTACCATATTTCACTTTGTTTAATCCCATATGCTGTTGTTATTAAAAACTATAAATCTCGTAATATTCCCTGGAAAGTCTTTTTATTTTACTTAATACTCGAGCCCCACAGCTCATATAGGGGATGATAATTTCATTTTACATCGCAAATTCGCATTCAGCGCATCTCATGGAAGCGACTACTAAGTAAGATGAAATGGCGGATCGCGAAAGTGGAGCAAAAGACGGACCACCCCCTTAAAAATATTGTTGCCATTATTTTAATTAATGCGATGGGAGCGTTTTTTCCTCCTCAAACGAAAACGGTTTCATTGTTTACAATATTAATTTCCATGGAATTTCATATTCTGGTGCTGGGGGTAGTGAGAAATTAATTAAGCCCACGAGTCTTCGTCTCAAAACGGCGAAGTGCTTCATGGAGGTTCATTTAATTAATACAAACTCTTGTTCCCGACAGTGGAAAAAATATGTATGAAAACTTATCCAGAAACCGGGATATATCCAACCGAGGATCTACACACTAAACGCGCTAAAATTAGTACCACATAGAGCGAAGTATCCGAACTTAAACAATTACAAACGAAAAATCTTTTCATATGAAATGTCCGATTTTTTAATAGTCAATTTTTAAATGTAAATAAAACAAGCTGTGTATGAAATATCCGCTCATTTTTATCGTAATTTGAAAGAATATTTTATGAAATTAAATATGGCATCATAAATCGTTCAAATTTCCGCCGCAGTTTTGCTGGGTGACACGTATTCGGGTGGTCCAGTTTTCGATGATTATGTCGCATAAGTCTGGCTGAATTTGCTGAATGGCGTTCGTTATGTTGATTTTGAACGCATCAATTATTTGCGGTTTATAAACATTGATCTATAGTTTAAGATATCCTCAAAAGAATGAGTCTAAAGGCGTTAAAAGGCACAAACTCGATGGCTAAAATCAAAAATATGCCAAATGAAACATCGAACGGTGAAGTGATTTTAAACATAAAATTTGATAGTTTATACACATTTTTCAACAATATAATCTTTCATAGTGATTTGCCATATACTATTAAATAATTCACAATCAATTTAATAGATATTTCTTCAATTATATGGCCGCTATAACCTAGCAAATTTCAAGCGTCTGTATTGAGATATCTTATACAGTCATTGTTCAAATATCTATATTTGTTTGCATTTATAATAAAGTATTGTAGAATCATTCCCGAAATAAAATACATGGGCTTCTATTGGCGTTATCTTGTGATGGTTGGCTATCCTCGAGGAAGTGGTTCGTTGTTAAAGTCTCGCAGTTGGGTCTCTCTTGCCGAAGAAATTAATTTAAACATCCAATGGCGCATCTTTTCGTTATTTCTATCCAGTTTTTTGCAGTGGAAAATAAAGTATAACATATAGCAAAGCAAAAAATATATATTGAATGTCATTGAGATTTGATTGACTATGTGATTTGATCATGTACAACAAATCGATCATTCATAACCCAATATTCACACGCTCAATCATAAGGGATCTTATAATATCTTGACGTTAATTGAGTATGTGAAAATATAATAAGAAAACATAGTATGATATAATATTTCTTATCTCATCCAAAGATGAATGAATGTCCGTCTCTTTTGTGGCAAGAAAAAGACTAGAAGTGTTCATTCATTCGGATTCTGTCTGCAGCAAACTACCGAAATCTGAACCACTATGTTAAAGCCAAACAATGTGACGGCTATGAATACACGAGGTGGTATACGAACAGGACATATTACAAGATGTATTGTATTAAATATACGACAGACAGAGATACGCTAAATACAATTCCAACAGGAACTAGGTCTCTGAGTTGTTCAAACTCAACAACACTAAAACGAGAATGTATTGTGTAATACATACGTATTTTTTTTAAATGTTATAGCTTTTGTCCACTGCACAAATCTTAATGCAGGACAAAAGAGGCTTTATAAAGCCACATCTTCGCGGTTGCCAAATCCGCTAAAATAAACCAGCTAATCCACCCCGACTTCATTGTATATAATAAACGAAAACTTGCCGATCGAGCCATTGTGAGCTTTGATCCAATTAAATTCTCCGATACTCTCACATTTTCAAAATTTCGACGACCGTCCACATCATGCTGGAAAGCCGAGACTTCAAAGCGAACTTATATAAGCAGAGCTTCAATCCTGCTCCGTAGAACCAATTAATATGCCAAAGTAATTACTTTTTCTTTTCCTTGATAAAAATAAATGGGTCATGGAGGATTAAGCAAAAATGTTTCCACTAAATTTGCAAAAGGAGACTTTTCCTATGAATTCGTGCCGAAAGGAAAATATTTCTATTAGAATTTATGAATAAACAAACCGACGAGGAACGATCTGAAAGTCCCCGAGGAATCGTTTTGTGAAGGTATTTAATGAAGGTACATATCACACTAGGGCTGCCTACTGTCGCCCTTTGGGATAGCCAGTACATCCTGCAGGTGCTTTGTCCATTGTTTCCCCCCCTCCCAAAGTCAGGTGGTCGGGGCTTGTCCATCTTTTTCGCCATGAATAAAATTTTTACCTTCATCATTTATGTAGATACAAAAATGAATATCTGTATATATGTTTGGATTGTATACATTCTTATATAATCCATTCAATTGCAATGAAACTTTAGGGAGTTATTGTGCGCATCTCTGTGATCGTTATAGAATTAATACAAGCATTGTTTGTGTACCCAATTTGTTTTGCGAGGCGTTTAACGTGTGTACCATGTTGGCGCATATCGGTTGGTGAAATGAAGCGAACCCGCAGGGAGTGGAAGGATGCGCACGCAATATGCCATTTGAATTCCACTCAAGGGAGAGAGGGAGACAGTCGGTCTTCGAGGCGAGAGCGAGCGCGTGCATGCTTTTGAATCCTAGCCTGAAGCAATAAATCGCCTACTACGTTTATGGAACAAATATGAACGCGGAATGTTGTATTGATGCGGGCGGAGGCATATTTTAAATTAAATACAAATATTTTAAGAATATAACTTATAAAGGAATTTACAAAATTATAATTATTAACGGAGTTATAGGTATTTTAGTGACGCGGGAACTAAGCAAGTCCTTCCAGAATTAAATCTTTAGATGCGGTTTTCTCGAAACTGCTTTTTTCAACACGGTTGACATGATATCTCAAGTTATGATCAAATGATTTACTTCAAATTTTGTACGAACCTTTTATATATAATTTTCTATTGTTCATACCAGATTTACGTTAAAAATTTATTTTGAGCTAATAAAAAAAAATATTAAAATTGAAAAAATAAGGCCAAAAATGACTTTTTTTTAAATGTCGCCATTTTGTAAAAATTAAAATATTATTAGTCTTTGTGGTAGGAACTATAGCAAAATCTTTGCTAATTAAAAATCTTTTTTAATTTTTAAATTTTACATAACTATAAGGGTTAAAATCATGTCAACCATGACACGATTTTTTAAAAATGCCAATAAACACCTGTTAAAAAATGTATCACAAACGTTAATAGAATATCATTCGACATTCCAAAAATGATCATATATTTAGAATGGGAATGTGAGTATACATGAAAAAAAAGGGAATTGTTGTTATAGGCTATAAAATATACATATGGATGATCTTGAACTTGAACATATCGGTTGTAGTGGTGGTCTTCTCCCAGATCAAAAATGTGTTTATACTGTACATATTCCTTGATTGGGGCCTAAAACTAATAAAATTAACATATTGAAGGGGAATTAAGTAGGAATAGAATTGGTCTGGCATTGAGAACCCTCATCAATGAAAAGAAGAAAAGTATTTTTTTTTTTTTTGGTACTCCAAGCTTACTAACGGCTCTTCCCCAATTAGCTTGATGCCTTCGGAATTTCGTTAACAAATATTTCTGGGAATTTTAAATTCGCCCCACACACGCGACCACCCCATTTATATTAAGGGAGTGAATCACGCTACCGGTGTGAGTCGACCAGGGTTGCCTTCCTACAAAAGGAGCATATAAAGAGCACAAATTAATAGAGCTCACTCAGGTTCAGGGGTGTATGAATATAAATGTGATGGCACACGGTCCGAATTACTCAAGCTTGTTTAGACCACCCCCAGCCAGGGGGTTGCCTAATAAAACAAGGGAAGCCACTATTATAAGGAAACGTGTCATACATTTGATATTTAAAACCGTGGACATCGGTCAAAAATGGCGATGCGAGATCGTTCGATAGGCGAAGTGGAGATCAGACACGACCCGAAGTACTTTTGTATCTCAAACGAAATGACAGCTCCACGCTCTACCTCAATTATTCTTTATGGAAATGGAGAGGAATCGCCGAGTTACTTTGATCATGCTGAGGTTTGGTCCTACCCTTTTTTGGTAAGCCTTTCTCTTTGCTCTCGTATCTCATTAATTAATCAATTTTCATTCATACCGAGCATCGGGAGCATGATTGGACATATTTTTTCTCCACATGTAACTACTATCGGTGCCCAGAAAAAAAAAGATCCTCTGCAACAAATATGTAATTAAGCGTATAAACAACGTGGCCGCAAACACAACAATGTCCGCAATTGGATCATAAATCTATGCTGTGCTCATAAATCATACTAATGCAGCGACAAAAAACGCCCATCTGGTCTTTCTTTGGGGCTTTTTTTGTTTTCTTCTCCTTGCAGCTGCTTTTAATTTACGATCCGCGGACAGGTTTTGTGCGAATGTACATATTGATTTATCTGCATTCAAAAATGCCAATCGATAGCTCAAGTATGATTTACCGGTTTCAGATGCCAAAGGTGTAAAGTTCAAATATTTAAAACCTGCCAAACGTCCTTGGATTTCATCGACCTTACAATAATCCATCATATGAGAAAATCCATAAAAAAATATTTGACACAGAATAGACATAAAGACTCTTCTTCTTAACACACTTTAGTCGGGCGCTGAACGTAGGAGTGAAATCAAGAGAAATTTTGAGAGAGTCTGAAAGTCAAGAAACAGTCTGCTATAAAAGTGATGGCTACGGTATTTTATTTACTGATTTATTACATGACAGATAGATAGTGAAACTCTTGACCACCTATCTTACAATCCAGACTAGATCCCATGTAACTACCATGTGTTTGCTCCATTGAAAGAGGCATTCGAAGGGCAACGATTTCAAGACAACGCTGCGGACAAACAGTACGTGCGCAACTGGTTTTTTGAAGCAGCCGCCTTCTTCAGCTTCATATTCGATGGAATAAATATATTTTTAATGAAGGGAACTATGTAGAAAATTTGGTTATTTAAAAATAATAGGGATTGCACGCGCCAGGGCGCAAAGGCGTGCGAAGCTCGCCCGTACGTAATGTGTTAACAAAAATATTTAATGCGTGTTTAAACATAGGGTTCTCCCCATCTGTTTGGAAATTGACGAAAGTAATTCCATTGCCTAAACCAGGCAAAGACGTCAGTAACCCCATTAGTTATCGCCAGATCAGCTTATTTTCAGCACTGAGCAAACTGCACGAAAAACGCATACTTATAAGACTGGATTAACTATTAATGATGTTCAAATATTATTAATGACGAGCAAATCGACTTTTATAAGAATCACTCTACGGCCCTTCAATTAAACAGATTAATCGAATATATTTTTAAAAAATTTAACATGAAGAAAAGTATCGGTATGGTATTCTTCGACATCGAAAAGGCTTTCGACTCGGTCTGATCTATAAAATTATATCTTTTACTTGTTTAACTTATCTTATTAAAATTATCTGAAGCGTGAGCGAAAAGTCATCCATAGTCAATGGCGCTCATTCATTTTTGTAGATTTAATTTGTCAGATTAACGGCGACATCTTGAAGGCGGGAGTTGTAAGTCGTGGTTAGATAGCCTTGGCGTGTGTCACTTCTGACACCATGCTACAATGGTGTCAGAAGTGACTCATGCTATAGATTTGTGTGCAAAAGATCATTTTCGACAAAGCAACGTAAATTTCGCAATCTTTTTTAGCGGGAGTTCTTCAGGTATTTCTTGTCTTATAGGATCCCATCAGTTTAATATTTTTATAAACAATCTACCAACACCATCTTCATCAAATGTCGCACTCTACACCGACGATATGGTATATTCTATCGGTTCTCAAAGCAACAAGTTGGTTGTTGGAAATCTCCAACGATCGTGCACAAGATGCCTAAACACATATTTTTATATGAAAGGATATATGGTTATATATCCTTTCATAAAATTAGCTCTAAAATGTATGTAAAACCTATTGAAAATTATAAATCGTATTTATAATTAGGATAAGGAACATTTTTATAGCAAATATCCTTATAAAGATGTACTTATACATAATGTTAAATCAATACAGTACAAAATATTACTTACCTCGTATTACAGTACTAATCGTGAAGAAACGTAGTACTATGTGTCCCGACTAAAATGTGTTAAGGTGCCAAATTCGTTATCGAATGTGAGCGATCTTTTTCGATCATAAGATATTTTTTTAATGTAAATTAGCTATATGTCCATTTGAGATGTATTGTATGTCTGTCTGTTTATTATGCAACAGTTTTGGGCTGTCATCCCTTTCCCTAATTTGACCACAATATAAAATATTTATCGAATGAAATGCCACAAAACAGCGTTATAATAGTTATTCAAAAGACCATTCATGTACAGTTTATAAATCAACGCTGCATTCAGAGCATTTGAATATCGTTGCATCGGTCAATTTCCGTCGCCCTCGTCGAAAAATTTTCATTTATTTGCTTGAATCCGCTTTTAAATTAGCTTACGTAAACGCGATTAAATCATTGCGCGCGCACTGATGTCACATAATTGTTTATTTTTAGCTGGTGATGATGATGATGATGATGATATCACGGTCGGAAGCCTTGGCGGCGATTTCGCCTTTGAAGAGGCTGCTGTTGATTTGACGAGATAAATTTGGAAAAAATGCAATTGATGATTCCGATAATGCTTAGTATGTGGGATGAGGATAAACGCGAGACTAAACAAAAATACAATTGAGATCTTAATTTCAAAGAGGCACCAAACCAAAATTCAATAAATGAAAACTAACATTCTAAACCTTCCAAAATAATCATATTTTTTCAATAGATATGATAAAAAATGCTTGTTTTTGTTCTATTGGTTAATAATTGTTAGCTAAAAGATGAAAGCTTCTGTACCCTTGGTTCGAGATCGTTCACGTTGGATATTCTCATAGAGTATCCAAATTTCAATCCAGTGACAAGTTTCTTCAAAAAAGGTTGGCTATTATGTCGTTGGAGAAGAAGATCGCACGTTGAAATACGCTGAAGCTTATTTGAGTCAGTCAGTTCACGAGGAAGCCACACATCTGAACGATTGATGTAGCCCAATTTTGTCAGATGATTATGGACGGATGGTCGTGGAATTTCTAACTTGTTAGCTATTTCGCGAACATTATATCGCGGGTTTTCTTCAACCATTGCTATGATTAGATCTGTCTTCATTTGCGAAAGAAGCTTATGGGACAGCCTAATATTTAAAAAGTACAATGTGCATATTTCATAGATTGGATAAAATAGCTTTCAGTATTTTGAGAGAATAGATTTGAAGTAAATCGCTTGTGTACAGAGTGTTTATACGCTTGCCTATTTTATTATATACTGCACAAAAACAGCCAAATTTTTTTGTTAAAAATTTTCATTGTGTTTAAATAGAGAAAAAGACAAGTACAAATAGAGGGCCAGCCTTTACAGAGCGAAAGAAAGCAAATAAATCGCCAAAGAAAGTGCCAACAAGTGCTTTAGAAAGAAGTAAGGCAAAAAAATTGAATGGAATGGCTATTCAGACTATGATACATATGTTGTATCATCACTTATTATATTGTTAATGTACTATTGATGCACAAGAGCTATGAGCTAAAATCAATTTCAATAATTTAATAAACGCATTCGTTTTGTGCACTTCTCCAATCTGAAGACCTAAATCATATGCTAATATTAGCATTTAATAGGTTTTGGCGATGATTCGAATTTGAATATTTAAATGGAAACATTTATGTCTGTGATCCGAAATAAGCACGAAGCCATTAGACATTTATAGGTCACCTCCAGAGTTTAGAAAGCTTCTATTTTTAATTCAATTTTAAGCTCAAAGAGCTTTTTTTATTATCAAAACATGTTGCAGTTTCACACTCGCTTTCTCGTCGCTGCTTTCCACCCTTATCCCGTCCACTTTATGCCCCACATTCCTCGGAGTGACCGCACTTTCATGTACTCCCCGAGCTTACATAAAAGCTCGCGAGCTTTTTTCGCCCGTCGATTTGCAATCCCGGTGCAATCTTCGCCCGGAGAAATTTGCAACATCTGGCCGAGGGCCGCTCTGCGAACGTTTTGGAAATATGATCAAATAAAAATAAAACCCAGTCAGCAATAAAAATACTCCAACTCGGCTGGCTCAAGTCCAAGTTGCGAATAAACACCAAATACAACAAGAAGGGAAAAAATGTAGGCGCGACCGGTACAACGATCTCTGGAAGTGTGTGCTGGATACGTGAATCATTCGCCTCGGGGTAATCCATAGATAGACGAAGCCAGACGACGGCTCGGCACCCCGAGGATTGTGCCAAAGGACGAACACCTCCCACCGAGGATCAACTGGATTAAAATGACAATATTGAGGAGGCTTTGAAGCTCGTCGGCGTTTGGATATCCTGTCTAGACGCTGCGAGCGTGAAAAACAATAACTTCTCGCATCATACGCGCGACATTAAATAGCACTCCGTGTCAAAGAAGGGCACAAATGAAACTTTCCCAAATTTAATTTCGCATCTTACGCCAGCAATGGCGTTTCATAACGCTCTCAAATCATTGTCTATAGATATAAAAAGCGCTTAAAAAATGTAATAAACCTGAAACTCCTCTATTCTAGCAAAACCAAAGGTTAAAAAAGCAATTTATAACAATATCCCCTGTCGTTTCATAGCAAAAAAAAAACAATATTGTAAATTCAATTTATCCCACTTTAAATCAGGATATTATTTTAATAACGCGAAATCTCATCCAAGCTCAAACGTAAAATTATATTTTTAAATCTATCAAAAACAAATCCTATATAAATTTATTAATGTGTCATGTTTAATACAATATTATAACGTATTTATTAGGGATATCGATAAGTCTTTGCCGATTTTGATAAACACCACCAAGACCACAAAAGCCATAAATGAAATTCACGCCGAAGTATTACCATTACGACTCACGATCAGGTAACCGATGTTTGAAGGATACCTCAAGAACTGGAAAACCCTTGAATTTTGATGACGACATATATACGGATGTCGCACGAACTATCCGAAGATAACAAAGAAGAGCGACGAAACACGTGCAAAGTTTTGTTGTCAAGACAAAAATATAAAAACATTTCCGACTCCGAAACCTGGATTGACGACCCGCAAGATCTTTTTGTGCATTTGATGGAATTTTTAAGGAATTATTCATTTTGAATTTATGAAACTTTGCGAAACATTAACGGCAGATGTGTATTTTCAGCAAATGGAAATAATGATAATCAAATGTCGAAAATTAACTAGAAAAAATTTAGTGATACTGAAAAAATCAGGGAATTAAAATGAGAAGAACTTCCACTCTCTCCATATGAATTTTAAAACTCAAAAACCTGTAGGAAATGGTAGGTAGTTAGTAAGAAAATTATGTTTTGTAAGATTTTGTAAATAAAAATGAATAAAATAAATTAATTATTTAATTGTTAAACAATCGGCAAAGAATTTTCGATATATCTAATATTATAAATAAAAACATAATTGATGATTTTTTTGTTTTGAATTTGGCGCTAAAGCGTGTTAATCTGAGCATAGCAACATCTTCCGTCTTTCTTTAGGTGCAATGTGTTATTTTAACAGCGCCATCTCTGGTGGCCCTGCGGAGACATTGCATCTGCATACCGACCTACCGCTTCTTGCGCGTGCATCGTTGCCAGTTGGGGAGTGACGCGCAGAAGGTGGAAGTCGGGAGAGTCGTCGGTTAACCTTGGCTGCGGGAGGTCGTCCTTCCTGCAGCCAGATCTCTCTCTCATGTGGAATAAATAGTTATTCAGAGAAGAGAGTATTTCTATTCGACGCTCGTCTGTTCCCATCCATTCGTCCAGCAATATCGCGGCCCGATAGAAGAACGTACCCGAAGTCTCCTTGTTGATATATTGTCGGAAAATCTTGGTTATAAGAAGTTGTGTGCTAGATGGATGCCCAGTAGGGAATCCAATCCTGGGATTCCATACAGTTTTAGTTACTTATTAGTCCCGGGATTAGTAAACGTAATCCCGAAAATTTCAGAATTTAAATTTTTATCTAACAAATCATACACCTCACCAGCACGATGAAGGCTACTAAATCGAGACATTCCCACAGAAATCTGGATGTTTGGAAACAGTGGCGTAACTATTAATCGGCGAGCTTAGGCAACACCTATGGGCAGTAACTGTCTAATCTATGTATACATATATGTTTTTCAAATTGTTATATTTCCTACCGGTGATGTATTTACTACACATCGACTTTAATAATGGGAATATCGATATGAAATATAATAGATACATGGTTCAGAATTTTTGTATTCCTCCGTAATATAATTACGAATCACATCAAAGTATTATAGTATATAAATATTCATCTGCAGCGACGGAAATAAATAATTTATCGGGAAATCGGGAATTTTGCGAGTTTTAGTTAGTTTCTCAGTAGAAATGAATTTTATCAGTTACATTGATGGTGTTATACGAAAATGGGGTCTCACGCGGTCATCAACACGAACTAGCATTTAAATATCTGATGACGATACCTCCAAAGAGTGTGGAGGCTGAGCGTGCATTTTCAGCAACAAGTTGCCTGGATTTCAAAATCAGATCCAGACTAAATGACGAAACACTCGATGCTTTAATGTTACTTCAGAGGCATATTTTCAAAATAATATTTGAATTTTTTAGTGTTTTATTTATATTATTAGCAATTTTTGATCAAATTTATCAATGTAATTTCTTAAACTATTGAAAATCCCGATCCCGGGATTTCGGGACTGATCCCGGGATCCATGATTCATGAACAAAAATTTTTGAAATTTGATTCATGATTCAAATGCTAAATTTGTCAGACAATATCCAGTAGGCTTTGGGAGCATTTAAAGGGTTCATACCCAGAATACATTTATCTAGATTTTGTAATTCAGAATTTATATAATTCAATAATATCTTACATTGTATGTAAATTGAGATATATAAAATGTACATCTAGTTGAAAACTAAGTTTTAGTTTGTAGCGTTCATTCGTTTTTGAGTGGGGAAACCGTATTGTTCACGGTCTTCATAATGTTAAGGCGATTTAAATATTAGATTATTAAATTTTATTAGAATCGAACCCAATTTAATCCCAATTAAATTGGATCAGGGCCGAAACCAATTTTTAGAAGAAAATCATCGGCCGTGAAGTGCTTTCGTTTTCAAGGCTGACAATACCCTCGAAGCCTCTCCAGAAGTGCCAAAAACCACTTATATAGATAAATTCGGCTTTCATTAATACTTTAACAATTATTTTTATGGGAAAGGGTCCCTTTCATTGAATAATTAATATTTTGAAATAGTCCCATTGAACTTTACGTCGAAGCCCAACCCTCCTAATTTATTTAGACCCAGAATCAGGAATTATATGATTTTCAGAGAACTTGACCACACATAAGTCACATTTTCAATGTGGTTTTTCAATCCCAAATCGTTTTTTGAGATTTGTTTGAAATGGAGAATATAAACTTAAAAATACATTCGTCTAACACGATATTTTTATAACACAGTTTTATAAGTAACGTAAATTAATATTGCTAGAACTTTGAATATTAATGAAGTTATATTAATACGAACGATATAAAAAAATAAAACTCTGAAGTACAATTTTGGCAGGATCGTTTATCAGTGCAAAATATATTTCTGATGGAGAAATCTTTCTGGATGGAAAATCGTATAGATAAACGCATCAGCAAAAGCATCAATCAATCGATCTTAACACATTCCTGTCGGGTTACGCATAACATTGTATTTTGCCTGATACGGGACGTATTAGCGAAAATTTGCAAAAAAGATCCATTCTTAAAAAATGCTCTGACTCGAGTGATAGCGAAAGTGTATTTTCGCACATTAAGTGCGGAGATTAGTGAATCGTAGACAGAGACGGACACAGAGCTAAAAACATTGAATGCATGCTGGAAAAATGTACAGATAGATTCATTCATCCTGAAAATCTAACTGAGGCAACTGAAAAAAGAGTGAATGTAAAAGCTGAGCTTACAAATTCTATGACAAGATAAGACTTCAACTACATGAATGTAGGGAATATTAATTAATTACTGATGGAAGAAAGAACGAATGAAGCAAATTTAGTAGAAAAAAAATGCATTCTTTAAAACATAGTTTAACCCGCTGATGAGGAATCCCGCATATGCTGCGAATGGACTCGAGTGATAAAGACAAAATATTTTCGCACATTGATTGCAGAGATTAATGAATCGTAGACAGAGACGGAGAGAGTGTCTTGCTTCTCATCATACATCAAACTACTCATGTACTGTAAAGTTACCCCTATACGTCTAAATATTCTCAAATATCACGAAAAGTGATTCATAGCGTTTCATTTTTTTCTATTTCTTATAGAAATATAAATCATTATTTTAAACGTTACATTTACGATATCTTTTATTCTTTCGTCACATTTTAATTCAATTTCTGATCAAGTTTTATGAACACTTGATCAGAAATTTAAATCATTTGTATTTCTATAAAGGAATACAAAATTTGAACCCTTTTTTTATGGATCATAGTCATCATTAATCATCAACAGATGTCGACAAAATAAACATTGAAATTATAATGAAATTTGACCGTATCCGGTTGAAAACTATCAGGAACGGGGTCTTGGATCGTTGGTCGTTAAATCAATTGTATACTTAAAACTCAGCGAGACACCAAAAGTTATTCTATTTGGCGAAAATGGCGAAATGCGTTGTCCTTTGCCTTCAAAAGTAAAGAGTGAAGTACTATGTGGCCCAACAATATCAAAAGTGTTAAGGCTCACTTATTGATATACAAGCATTATTCACGCTGCGCGGTCCTGAGAGAAATTGGATTTATGTGGACGATAAGTGGCCCATATACAAATATAGCATTTATATTTAACTCACCAATTAAAAGGTTATTTTACGATTTTTTGCTAGAATAGGATTATTTTTAAATGACGGACATAATAAAAAAATATTTTTATATAGAAAATTTTCCTTTGATGGAAAAGTTCAAGAAAGAATTAGATGACAAAGCAATAAAACAGATTGTAAATATAATGTTTGACATTACATTGTAATAAATAATATTCTATCAGAAATACAAGCACGGCATTGTAAATAAAGCGCTATGGAGCGCTGCTCGCAACGTTTGCGGGCATACTCATAAAAGGGTTAAAAAGTATTCATAAATTTTGTTTTGTATTGGAATGCACGTCATAGTTCTGTATGAACTGTAGGCCTCATTTAATACGGATTTATATTACATGATGTAAGCGTGGTATCATATAATTGTGTTATAAGAAAGCCTAGTGTATATTCAATTTTATTTGACTTGGTAATGTGTTATTTTAAATTTTCCATATTTATCACGGCGTTCATGAAATTTTCCTATGAGTAACTTAAAATATATAAATTACCTCAAACGTATCATAAATAGATGAATGCTGAAAGATCAGGCAGGGAGTGAAATATAGGAAGTGATTCACTTACGCAAATAGGCGTAGCTGCGTTTGCATTCCGCATGAAAAGCAATGGATTCCAAGAACAATACCTGGAACAAAAAGAGAAAAACATCATTCAAATTTGATTATGTTTTCATCGGCAGTCGTGGTAAAATTAAGTGGGCTTTCATGAAATAGCGTCGAAATGCCACATGAAATAATTACAACCCACGCCGCCAAAAAATAGTCTATTACAATCATCAGCGAGCTTCAATCTCCCGGAAAACAGGACATTAAGACGTGAATTAAAAAAATCCCATTTAAACCTTTCTTTTCCCAACAGAAGGGAACCCCGTTTATTTATAATCTAAGAAAGTGCTCGCACAGAATGTACAAAAGCACAAAAACTGGGGGATTTGGACCACACAGCGACGGGAACAAAACGCTCCCGAACAATCCGCCGTCTAAATACTAGCGGCCCTTCAAAAGGCTTAACGAAATGCCGATTTCCAGACTTCCAAGTATTTATTCGCAGGAATTCGAATAAAACGTAGAAGACAATCGGTAGGCGGTGTGAGAAGAACCAAGAGGGCGGTTATATATAGAGCGTCGGAATATGGTGCTCTCCTCTCCCCGAAGTGCGATTCATTATGAAAGTGACAAAACTCCTACAACGTCCCCGCGAATTCAGACGGCTACCGGAGGTTTCTTTTTATTTATTTTTTTTGCACTGTCCCACCGTATATGTGTACAAGATGTAAACGCAAAAACCGGGAGCGAAATAGGTCCTTGCTTCCGCCGACGAAAAATTCCTTCACAAACTTCACAATAATAAGTCCCGCGGGAGGCGCCGACGCACTTTTTCGCCGTGGCTTTTTTTCAAAATAAAGGCTTTATCAAAACAGAGTTTTTAAATTACGCCTAATTACCCCGCCAAGCCGAAGGGGGAGGAAGCAACCTTTGCGCCGAATGAATAATTCAACAACCCTTAATTTATTGCATATAAAAATACCCCGCAGTCCGTTTACAACTAAGAATATCTTTATGGCCGTCATATATCAGTAACTTTATTGCGGCTCGCAATATTATTATAAACAGCAGTCGTTGTTCGTATTCAAATCCGAATTTAGGCATTTGATCACTTGGCAGCAATATCACAATGGGCGTCGTTCGCATAACGCCCCGAGGTTGTATTGTTTGCTTATCGGCTAAAGCAGGCGGTGTTTAAAACAGTTTCACTCAAAAGAACGAGACAATGAATACATTTTTATTTGCATAATGCTAAATGATGAAGAACACACGCGGGAAGTGGGGATTTCCTAAATATTTGCGCAAAAAATGACAGTTGGAAAACATGCGGCCGAAGCAGATTTACATAGCATCCACTCGGCCGAAAAATATTTGTGCAAATTTGTGGCGTGAAAATGCTTGTATTTCATGATATTTTAATTGGAGCGCGAGATGTAAGCGTGATGAATATGAACCACGACCTGAGCAGATCCCCTCTTTTTATAATTACTCACTGCTCCAAATGAACCATTTGATTATAGACTGAAAACTGGCAGCACAAATTGAAGGTCATCTAACACATGTGAATAATGTAATAGTTGTGTTCTGGCGTGTTTCTGGACTCAATTTCCCTCAGGATCGCGTAGCGTGAATAATGTTTGTATATCAATAAATGAACCCTTGACACTGTTGATATTTATTTTGTCGTCATCTTTTAATGATTAATGTTATAAACGTGTAGGGTTTTTTTCTTTCTTTACAGCACGACCTTGCCATCTATTTACGAGTGTAAGATGAAACGCAAGATATTCTATGCGTCTCTGTTTCCGATTCACTAATCTCTGCATTAAATGTGCGAAAATACTCCTTCTGTATGACTCGAGTCCGAACGCATATATGCGCGATTACTAATCAACTGGATAAAACGCTCAATTATTTATTTTATCAAGCATTGTAAGATAAGTAACTCAAATTTACAGATCGATTCCCTCATTGAGTCCAGATAAATTCGTCCAATTATCCAATCGTCAACTTGCACAGCCTGCGGAACTCTTGTTTTAATCGCTGGTGTAATTTTCTGTTTAATCTTGGTCGGTCAGCTTTCGAACCTGATTCAAACAGCCTCCACTATGCAATTGATATTTGACACCATAATCAATCCGACTGATGGTTCAAATCATGGTATTTAAATTTACGGTTCATTGCTACCATGTTCAATATTTTTATATTGTTCTTCATGTATTATTTTTCTATTGAATGTATGAATCCTTAGAAAATTGAATAGAAAATCAATAAAAATGGTATTTTAATCATAATTAAACCGAAATTAAATGGGTTAAAAAATATCGGATTTTTTCGGTTCGGTGCACGTGGAAGAGATTTTGAATGATTTTTGGAGGAGTTTGGATATGTACCAGTACGAAGTGCAACGGTTAAGCGGTTCGACTCTTAACCTCAATCATCTTGGGTTCAAATCCACAAGAGATGTGGCTGGCGATCCACATTTTCAAAAACATTTAGAATTCGAATGAAAAGCGATTTTGGAGATTGGACTTCATCAGTGGAATCATATTTTAAACAAGATAAATGTTTGCATACATCGACACAGTTTGAAGACCAATTGGCAATTATCTCTCAGCTATGACAAGAAAGTTATCAACTAATTTGAACATATAGTTCCTTGGGGTATAAGACGATCGGAACATGATAACCAAGCATATTTTATCGATTTAACCCTTTGATTAGTGAGTCAATTTCGAATTGAGTTAAACATATGCGAATGTCCGCTATCAATCAGGACCGCGCCGCGTGAATGAAGCTTTAACATCAATAAATGAACCCTAACACTGTCGATATTTTTGAGACCCATAATGACATTTTAAATAGAATCACCTTTGGTACCAGGCTTTAACACTTACAGCTCGTATATTATAATTTTAGAAAAAAAATCATTCAAATTCCTTAATGTGCGAAAATACTCTTTCTTTATTACTCGAGTCCGCTCGCAGCATATGCGGGATTCCTCATCAACGGGTTAAGGATATAAATCTAATACAGATTAAATATTCACGTTACGTAAATCCATCTGGAGGATTTCATCCTTCAAATGAAGCAATAAATTTAATTTGATACTCTGATTAACCAATCAAGTTTTGCGGCGAGTCCGATGTTCAAACACTGCGAAAATGGCCTAAAAACGGTCGCAAAGAACCCGAATTCATTCAATTATTATTTCCTCCGAATAAGGGATGTTTTATTACGTCCGCATTTACATTTAAAATGCTTCGTTTTTATGAACTCCATTTATATACCTTAAATCTAGTTATCACTATATTTTTTAGTGTCAGACGAGCATGCTTCGTTCGCACGCAACATGTACACCGCACATATAAAAATCATGTTTTTTGTTATATTTGTGTCGAAAAACTAAGGATTTCTCCTCGTGTAATGTAAATGCGAATACGGGAATGCTTGAGGATTTAATTAATTTAAGTATCCACGTATCCCTGTAAGGATTAATGTGGAAATGGAACATACAGCTTTAATCGCAAGCGAGCAGCTTTTATCCGAGATAAAAGCACACTCCTTGTTTCCTGTGGAATTAAATTTAATGCGCATGCATCATCAGAAAGATGCTTTGGGCTTACGACGATATAAAAGCTTCGATCCGTCTTGGCAATGCAGAAGACGCCTACCATAAACCATCATTAAAGAAATGTATATCGACGAAAATACACTGGAACAAACGCAAAATTAAAACCTGCGTTTTAATCCCGGCTGAAAACAAGATCTTCTAAATACAGACGATCTCGCAGGGGAAGAATAAAACTCAACTTTGAGAGCGTGTTATGGGGTTGTTGTCGTTTTTTCGCCCGATGATGGCGCTTTTTGTTCGGAACGGACACGCAAGGCGCGTAGAAACAATAACTCGGGGGGTTGAAAAAGCAAATCGACCAACTGCAAACTTTTAACAATAAAAACAATTTTTGCTTTTATACACATGAATTTTCCATTGGTCGTTAAAATAACAGGATAAATACTATATGAGGGTAGTTCCAGAAGTACCCAACCTAACGTATAGATGTTGATTGTTGCTTAAAAAATATTATGGTAGATAGTATCTACCTTATAAACGAGGACACATTCATTCTTCACTCGAGTGGCCACTTAAAACTAAAAAAACTAGCTAAGACATATATTGTAAATTAAAACTAGATAAAAATAGTAAAATAGTGCTTCCATGATCGAAGGAGCGGCCACAAGGTATGTGTGCCCAACCGGTCCGCCTTTCGGATCGCTGACACGACGAAAGCACGATAGGATACCATGTCCAAACTAACGAAACAACCATATCGTATTAATCGAATGTTAGGCAATGTTTCACAACAATAAAACCGACTTTTTGCGTCGAGCTGAAAGGAGACTATGTTCAGATATAAATATATTTTTTCCTTTTTTCTGTGTTTTCTTGATTGGGTCGAGTAGAGTCGAGTACTTCTGAGACTATCCACGTAAATCAAGCATACGGTATTTTCCGGAGGAACACATCATCAAACCGGGCGCATTAATATCCAATACCTTCCACCTGGAGGAACTGGAGCACTTCTCTAAGAGCATTAATAGAAGTATCATCTTCCATCTGCTTTAATATCAGCAAGAACTTAATAAGGATTAATGCGAAAGTCCGTATTACAACACCGACTTGATGGCTCGTTGGCACTAATTTATACAAATCCGTTCAACGTACCTGTTTACTTCTCCCACCGAAACCAATGTAAACAACCGCGGCATACAATTACATGAAAATTAATTCGATCGCTTCCGACGAATCCATCCACGCCAATCCATAAAAATTCCCCAGGATCAGCAAATTCGGGAGAATCAATGTAAACAGAACACACCGATCGAAGACAATCCGCAAATTGCTCGATCGATTTCATCCGAATTATTCGGCCAAATCTGCATTAATATTAAATACTTTATTCAGCGTTTGAGATTCCGGACGAATGAGGGTCACTTCAAAAGTATTAAAAATTATTGTATGAGTGCTGAATGCCACAAAAATAGCATAATTCGAAACAAATTCGGGCTTGGGACAAAATTATAATGAAAGGGATAGTCCTAGTATTCAAATGTAGGCTTGGAAATCAAATATAATATAAACAAAGTAAATAGGTGTATCGATAAGTCCTTGCCGATTTTGATAGACGTCTGTTTGAGCTCTCTAACAGCGGTTGAACATCACCAAAGCCACAAAAAGCACAAATGAAATTCACGGCGAAGTGTTACCATTACGACTAGGGAATCTAATCCCGGGATCCCGGACAGTTTTAGGTGCTCATGAATCCCGGGATTAGTAAACGTAATCCCGATAAATTCGGGATTGAATTTTTTATCCAACAAAAATCGTACACTTCACCAGCACGTTAAAGGCTACTAAATCGAGACATTCCTTACCGGTGATGTATTTACTACACCTCGACTTTAATACTAGGAATATCGATATGAAATATAATAGATACGGGGTTCAGAATTTTTGTATTCCTTTGTAATATACTTACGAATCACAACAAAGTATTATAGTATATAAATATTCATCTGCAGCGACGGAAATAAATAATTTATCGGGAAATCGGGAATTTTGCTAGTCAGTGTCTCAGCAGATAGGAATTTTATCAGTCACATTGATGGTATTATACGAAAATAGAGGCTCACGCGGTCATCAACTCGAACTAGCATTCAAATATTTGATGATGATACCTCCAACGAGTGTGGAAGATGAGCGTGCATTTTCAGCAGCAAGTTGCCTGGATTCCAAAATCAGATCCAGACTAAATGACGAAACACTTTAATGTTACTTCGAGCATATTTTATATGTAGCAAAAGGACAAGAAGGCGACTAAAAAAATCAGGGAATTAAAATGGGAATATCGTCTATTCCCTCCATATTCACCAAACCTGGCTCTAACGTACTATCATCTTTATCGATCTTTGGTACATTATTTATAGGATAATTGCTTTCGAAACGAAGACCATGAAGAGTCCATTACTAGGCAAATATTTTATATATAGTTTTAGCCCTTAGATGAGTATGCACTCACATGTTGAGTGCGCACTAGAGTGATAAAGAGAAATTACAGCCTGTAAATTTAAGTTCTAGTCCTGTCACCAAATCAAGGGACTATTTCAATTTAAAATATACGCACAAAAGGCATATTGTTTTTTTTAAATATTTATTACGCGTATTAAAACGATCTCCAGAGTGTATATTATATGTGGAAGCTGCGGAAGAAAGGCCTTATACAATTTTATAGTTATTGTACTTAGCAAAACGTCTGAGGGTGATTACTTTACAAATTACCTTTTAACCCCCGAGCCCATCCGAGGTTGGATAAAAACTTAGTCAAATAGGGTGAAGGCACACTCGGAGGCCCTCGGCTTGTATGGAATCGTTTCCCATTAAAACTTGTTAAAGTTCGTCAGAATCCCACAAAGCTCGATCAATCACGAGTGTGGAAAATCGCATGGCTCCAAAGGTTGCCAAAATAGCCGGAATACAAAATGTCGAGTACGAAATCCATATCGAACCGCATATAAATAAAGCGGATCAAATGAGCAGTTCGAGCTTATCCGGCTCAGATAAGAAATGATGACCGTTGTTATGGTGGATGGCATTTCTTGTTATGGGTAATAACCGTTGTTAATTGACGTCCTGGCGCCATCCTGATTATGATCCAACTATTATTTTTTTATGCAACTATCATTCGGGAGAATTTCGGCGACACAAATTAGCGTCATGTCGTGTCGTTGCCTAATGGAAAACAAGAAGGAAAGCTGGCGACGTGTTTATACCCACGAGTAACTCACATTTATGTAGCTTTAACATTTTCCATATGATTTACAGACAAATTATTTCCAGTTTAGTACGACACATTTTATATAACATTTTAACAATATGATAACAGTATTTAAAACAAAATATAAGTGTATTTCCACGTATAATACACACAAATCCACTTTTCTCTCAGGACCGCGCAGCGTGAGTGAAGTTTGTATATCAATAAATCAACCTTAACTCAATATTCTTTAATTTCTTCGCGTAAACAATAAACATGTGTGTCTTCAGTTTTAGCAAAAAAATAATGTATTTATTGAAGCCTGAAATATTTTTTTAAAAAAAGAGTTTTAGGTATATAATTGATTTATGTGGCATTTTACTATATATTATGATTATAAAAAGACCATCAATCATCTAAGAAGACCACATACCTAATGATTTTCAACCGAATACGGACAAATTCCATCATAATTTTAATGTTTATTGTGTTGTCATCTGTTGAAAAAATTATTTGAATAAAAAATAATATTATATTAGAAATAGAAGCACGGCACTAGCCCTTTAAATAGTGAGCTAATTTAAAATCTTCATAATTTTAAATGCTACATATGCTTGTTCGCCACTTATCGTCATGCATATCCACTTATCTATCAGAACCGCGTAGCGTATATGAAGCTTGTATTTAAATAAATAATTTATACAATCGTACGATGTACGCAAGATATTCTCTCCATATCTGTCTGTCACCGAGTTCAACTCAGCCGAATCACTGGAATTCGGAAACAACATTGTGTCTTACCTCCTTGAGGGGTCAAAAATGAAGCGTTATGGATCGCCTTTCGTAAAATTTGAGAATACATATTTAAACGTGTAGGGGTACCTTTACAGCACGACCTTGCCATCTATATGCGAGTGCATGATGAGACGCAAGACATTATCTCCGTCTCTGTCTTCGATTGACTAATCCCGCACTCAATGCGCGAGAATGCTCTTTCATTAGTACTCGAGTCCGTCCGCAGCATATGCGGGATTCCTCATCGACGGGTTAAATATATTTGTAAGACAAAATTTACTACACGATGAATGTATTTTTAACGATGTTTGAAATACATTTATAATGACATATTAATAATTTGCATTTAGTTTAACACATAAGCTACCGATTACACTATAATGCGTTATTACCCGCAGAATTTAATCCATCGCGGTCCAATATCATGAATTTTTTTAACGAAATTACTGTAATAGATCGTCTATTTTCTTATTGTTTATTTACAAGTTTATTTATTAGGTCTTCCCAAAAGAAATCCATTATTTTCGCACGCACTCGTTTAAATTTAGCTTGTATTCAAACACGTTAGATGAAACATTTCCGTACAAAAAAAAACAATTCTAATTACTACCTACTTCATGATAAGCGTTTCAAAAAATGCTGTAGATCATAAATTGACTGAAATTTTGAACATGAGAAAGCTGTGCGCGAGAGCTGTGCTGTGGTTCTCACTATAAACAGGATATTGAAGCTGTGTATCGAACTGAAGTTCAGAAATAAAGATATTTTTTATCATTTTTCTATGTTTTCTTTGTTAGGTCGGGTATTTCTGGGACTGAACTCGTAGCATATACAAATTCGCCAAACCAAGTGTTACCAACTATAGATAATTTATTAAAAGACAAAATAGTCAAAGTTCTATACGAAGGGGATATAAAACTTACAGGAGAGATAAGAGTTATTTTTTTTATAATGAAGGCGATTATGTTTTATATTGACTTGTGTAAAAATAATGCTCTAACTTGAAAAAATAAATGTATTTTTTTGGGATGACCTAATATAATTCCCAATAGCATTTGCATATTCAAATTAAGAAATTTGGTTTCGGATAAAACCTAAATATAGCATTTTAATTCTAGTACTTTATTTGGAATGATAATTCAGTTCAGGAGCTTAGAAGCGATGTACAAAGGCAAAAGTCATAAATCTGTATTAATATAGCCTGAACTCTAAATCTCGGCTATATGAATTTTAAAAAGTCTATAAGGATTATAAAGTTAAGTTAGTTGAATGAAAAAATCAGTATGATAGGAAGACAAAGGCGAATATGAACTTCGTATTGGATAAGTATATCCTATATTGCAGATATAAGAGCTCGTAGTAGGACGAGAGGCCTACTACGAAGAATGGACAGGGAGCCGTCAATCGTCCGCCATCCGAGGATATCCAGAGTGGAGAGCACACAAGTGCAGCATCCGGCAGGAGAGATCCGTCGTGCACAATTTCAATTTGTGCGTCTCTCCGACTTGAATGAGCTTCGTGTTGGGAAATGAATACGGAATGCATGCCGTGCTAAGAGTTATCTCATTAACTTTTGAAATGAGACGCTCGAGGGTGTCGCCCGACGTGTGGAACCATTACGTGGAAGACAGGCTCAGATGACGAGCTTCTGTCTTCGCCGGATCCCAATCAGCCTCCTGCTAACGAGATGGAGATGGAGAGTCAGTGCTATAAATACTTCAGAAAGGCGCCGTTTATAAAGTCATCGATCGAAAGACCTTAGAAAATGAGCTACTGTATAAAAACGCCGCTTTTTATAATGGAAATTGTTTGCTAAAAGATTAAGTTGTGTTTGTGTAATATGTAATAAAATATACAAACTTCTTGTCTAGCGGTTGTTTTATGCTACGTGTGGACACATACAAAATAGAGGCGACGCATAGCGCGTCTATGATGTATGCAACGCCACTTCAACTAAATACCGCTTAGAGTTTCACTTTTCGTGACGTTCATGTCAATTCATCTTACTACGTTATAGAATTTTCACTTCAAAAACAGCAAAATGCTAAGGGAAATTAACCATTGAATTTTCGGATCTCTTCAGTATCAAATCTCCGGCATCGAATCAATGATAATGAATAAACCAGGAGGTCATGGACATGCACGGTGGAACGTCACTTGGTCCGAATTGGTCGTCTTTATTAAAAGCTTATTTTAAAGTCAACTACATCAAACTAATCAGAAGACTTCATCCACATATATATTTTGATCTAATTAATAAGATATACCTAAATGTCGAAACGTGTTGTCTAAACAAATTAAATGCATAATTTAGACCAGCTGATCTAAACGATCACAGATAATATCTATAAGTTTGGTCACCCATTCGATAAGGGGCTTTTGAGGAAAATTTAATGCTATATGCGAGTTGGTTGCGAGCAGTATTTTGTATAAATGTTCTTATTCATTCAAGGGCAGGGCTACCATTTAAATTCGGTGATACTTATATGATGATTTTTGGTCATCAACAGTGATACTCGCACCTGGCGTATAGTGGGGATCCTAAAGGCTAGTTTGTTTGGTCCCGCGTGTTTGTCGGCCATTTTCTCCGGTCACAGTTAGGGAATCCAATCCCGGGATCCCGGATAGTTCTCATTAATTATTAGTAAACGTAGTCCCGAAAAAACGGGATGAAACAGCGGCGTAACTGTCTAATCTATGTATATTTTTTTAAATTGTTATATTAACCTTTCCTACCGATGATGTATTTACTACACCTCGACTCTAATAATGGGAATATCGATATGAAATATAATAGATACGGGCTTCAGAATTTATGTATTCCTCCATAACATGATTAAGAATCACATCAAAGTATTATAGTATATAAGTATTCATCTTCAGCGACGGAAATAAATAATTTGTCGGGAAATCGGAAGAAAGGATTTTTTAGGAAATAGCATTTAAATATCTGATGACTATAACTCCAACGAGTGTGGAGGCTGAGCGTGCATTTTCAGCAGCAAGTTGTCTGGCTAATAAAATCAGATCCAGACTAAATGACGAAAACACTTGATGCTTTAATGTTACTTCGGACGTATTTTAAAAAAAAATATTTGAATTTTTTGGTGTTTTATTTATCTCTTTTTGAGTTGTATTTTTATCTTTTCTTAAATAAATAAAATTCTTTCGCCTTCAAGTTATTTTTTATATTAAACAAATGGATTTATTAGTAATTTTTGTCAAATTTAATACTGGACGAAATTCACGGATAATTTCCTGATAATTTCAAAATTTCCTTGATGGTATGTATTAATTGTGCAGAAGAAGAAGCTTTTCTGGACTCTATTTTGAAAAGGATGAGACGTTGGTATATCACAACACTCCAAAATCCAAACTAAAAAGAGGTGGTGGGAGCGCGCGATGATCTCTTTAACGGAAGAATTTACTATGACTGAACAAAATGGCCGACAAACACGCGAAATCAAATAAACTGACCACTAGGATCCCCTCTTTATGCCTAAAATTACCTTCTTTCCATGGAAAAATGGAAGATTATATAACATGACGGTGGATATTTTTAAACACATCCGGATAAAAATACTCATCATGTGCTATATATTTAGGATGGGATTTCCAAAAATATCGTTACATAAAAAAATGTAACATAGTCGATCATTACGCGGTTTGGTGATGTTTGCGTTCGCACATATTTTGGTCATAATTAACAGCGTGCTGCGGGTGAAAAGCCATGTTTTTCCTCCGTTTTTAATATATTTTTTATCACTTGTGTTTTCTTCTGGACCATTTTCCAGCGGCGTGTGTATTTTAAAATATATTTTATTCGCCCCGGAGGAGCAAGGATTTGTTTGTGCGTTAAATGTATATATTTTTACATAACACGGCGGGTCTTCCATGTGCCAATATGCATTTATGGAAATGCGACATGGGAACGGAGAATAATAATCGGCGTCGAGACGGAAAATTTAAAAATGCGGATTTCCCTACACACACACGTATATTTTGCCAAGCTTTTCCGACGGCCATCAAGTCAATCAATAGTATTTACCGACCGCAGCACGCAGAGACCCAATTTCCAAGTCTGCAAAAAAATTCACATGGACGTTGGACATTTCACAGAAACGTTGGCCCGAATTAATAATGCATGAAGCGTTTATGGGCCGGAAATTAAAATTTGTTCATTTTTAATTGGTCACATTGTTCGTGAATATTAATCGCGCCCTGATGATAAAAGAGTAGTCTTAAAATGCAGCAGACGCCAATCTTCAGCAGACGGGTCATTGTGTACTAAATATATCGTTGAATAATGAGACTTGTACTGTCCGGATCTATTGTGTTAAACAATGTCCATAAATACGTTAACCTCTGGTGGGATGACAAAGACAATCCTCAGTGGACCAGTTTCGGTAAATTGTTCTAAATCGAAGATCCCTTTGAATTTACTACATTGTTAAATGCCTTATCGGTGTTCTATCGGCTGACAAGTTAATTTCGAAGATATGTTAGTAAACTTGGTTTAAGATTCTGCAACATCACAATAGGACTAATGATCTATAAAATACATCGAATAAATGAATGATATTCGATATAAATTCAAACCAAATTCATATAAATATAATGTACATATATAGACTGTTAACACATTTTCGTCCGGTTACGCATTTGTATATTTTTCGGATACTATCGGTAAATGCACAAATATAAATAGTCTTTAATTTCAAGGTCGCCCAGTCTGAGTAAAGCTTGTGTAACGTGGGGGGAAAATCACAAGAAAATTTTGGGAAAAAGGAGTGATGATTTTCAACCAACGGCACACTCTAGAACGTCCTGATCAAGGTTAAAGCGTAATTCGTCAGAAATAAGGGCGATGCGCATTTGGTTTTATTTACATCAACTTGATTTCGTCACATCTATGAAATACTTAGCTTTGATTTTAAACCGCTCGATTTATTATGATTAAATCGATTCAAATATTGCCGACGCCGGTCTTTGATTCAAGTCGAATCATATTTTTCTAATAACATCAACAAATATGATTTGGCTTACGCCATCCTTCCGAATCAAATGACGATCAGTTAGGTTTAAGCTTTAGTCCTAAGCAGTAGTGTTAGTTAGCTTAAGTTTTTCTAGAGTTAAGTCTTTGTGTTAAGTTCTTTGTCCTAAGTTTCAGTTATAATGCTCTTGTAATGATTACAAAACCTTATTTAAGTGTAGAAAATAAATTAGTTATAAGAAGACATCGCCTTTGAATACATCAATCGTTCCGTTCCCCATTCATTCCATCGCATCTCTTCTTCCTTCTCCACCACCGCTATTATTGAGTCCTTCTCGCCGACGTTGCGAATCTCATTCGGGGCAGTCGTGGGTCATCGGAAACTCACGTTTCTTGAGAATACCGTCGCTTAACAGAGGGGTTGCTGCTGCTGCTTGAAAGAAGAGGAGTGCAGAACCGGCGCGACGAAGATAACTGGGCCCCGATTTCGGCTGAGGGGTTGCGACCACGTTACACTTGTATAAATTCAATAAATAAACCTTAACACTATCGACAGCACACAATATTCGTCAATTTCTTCGTGTAAACATTAACAATACGCATGTGTGTCTTCAGTTTTATTAATAAAATAATGCATTTGCTGAGTATATAATAGCGTGTATGGGTATCCTTACAGCACGATTTTGCCATGTACGAGTGTATGA
Source organism: Stenopsyche tienmushanensis (assembly GCA_008973525.1). Classification (NCBI taxonomy): domain Eukaryota; kingdom Metazoa; phylum Arthropoda; class Insecta; order Trichoptera; family Stenopsychidae; genus Stenopsyche; species Stenopsyche tienmushanensis. The sequence continues at coordinate 542,769 of WACJ01000110.1, read as the reverse complement.
TGAGACGCAAGACACTTGCCTTTCTCCGATTCACTAATTTCCGCACTCAATGTGTGCTCTTTTTGTATCATTCGAGTCTGAACGCATTAATGCAAAAAGAAAGATAGCTAAAACACTAAAAAATCAAATATTATTTTGAAAATATGCCCGAGCTAACATTAAAGCATCGAGTGTTTCGTCATTTAGTCTGGATCTGATTTTGGTAGCCAGGCAACCAGCTGCTGAAAATTCCCGATTTCCCGATAAATTATTTATTTCCGTCGCTGCAGATGAATATTTATATACTATAATACTTTGATGTGATTCGTAATTATATTACGAAGGAATTAAAAAAAATCTGAATCTCGTATCTATTATATTTCATATCGTTATTCCCATTATTAGAGTCGAGGTGTAGTAAATACATCACCGGTAGGGAAAGGTTAATATAAAAATTTGAAAAAAACATACATGCACTGTATATATGTATATATAAATTAGACAGTTACTGCACCTAGGTAACACCTAAGCTCGCCAATCAGTAGTTACGTCACTGTTTCCAATCGTCCAAATTCCGGCGGGAATGTCTCGACTTAGTAGCCTTCAACGTGCTACTAAATCGAGACAAACAAAATTAAAAAGCTACATTTTTTCTACAAATACTCGCTTCAAGGCGAATGAATGTCACTGCGTAACCCGACGGGAATGTGTTAAGAATATCTCGAATCGTTTCGATCTAGGTTCCTGGATTTAATAGATCCTCTCCTTCCCAGAATTCCTATTCAAATTACCTTGAATTAAATTATCATGGAAGTTTTAGAGAATTCATAACATACTATTGATTTCCTAGCTTTAACTCAATAAATACCGCTCGCACATATCTGTGCGTTTCGTCACATCAACTTTATACATACAAAAACCAGGTTAAACTTTTATCAATTTATATTATGTTTACATCGGTAATTTTGTTGCCGTGTGATTGTTTGGCTGATTTTTAGACATTTGTTTTAAACCGCGCTAAGCAAAAACGCGCAATGCGAGAGATTTTCCGCCATAATTACCAAAAAAATCATTCGAAACAAATAAAAACGCCCATTTGTAGATCCCAGCGTATAAAAAAAAGAAAAACAGCCCGAGCAAGTCCTATTTTAAAGCATACGACACAAAATGAATGACACGCGCGATACATACGAGTCGCTTAAATCTGACATCAAAAAATGGATATCCTACATTCGGGCCATAAATTCGTCTCGATTTTTTTTTATCTCATTAGATACACGTGGACTACATATACTTTTTAAATGTATCATCTTTAGAATATTGTACAGTAGTATCGTATTTCCCCGGGTCGTTATAATTCCAAACGAGGTTCCGAGAAAAGAGAGAAGAGTATCGGGCGTAACGGTAAATGGGAGAAAAGACGCAATATCCAGACGTTTCCTACAAAAATTAATGGCAATTTAATGGCATATTAAACTGTCCACGTTTAAAGTTGGTGTATATTGTTTGTAGTCGGGTAGGTGGTATCTAGTATGCGAGTCTGTGGTGTTCATCAAAATTTATGTTTCCGGCAGGAAGACAGGCGTAGCACCACCTAAACGAAGTAAATAACGACACGTGAGCACGACGAAAAATATACTCTAATATTGGGCTATTTGGGATAATTTACAATTGACATAATGGGGGTCTTCAACAATGGGAATTGTTGAATTAACCTTTGTTCTCAATGCTGATCATCAGGACTGTAATATATTTATTAAGGTAGTCTGCATGGCATTCAATTTCCCATTAAAGTGGTCACAATTAATACCATATTGTGATGGGCATGATTGCGCACAAATTATCCATCAGTCTATAATTTGATAATCAATATGACTACAAATCATAAGGTTTTTGTACGATTTTATCAATAAATACAGCACAGGACAATATCATTACTCCGACCGTCAGATGATCATTTCAATGGATTTTGAATAAGATCAACGATAAATCCATATGATTGAATTGAATACATCCTGGGGAAAAAATATGACCGTTCTACCAAGCGTATACTGACAGTAGCTTGTCTCAAGATGCGCATACATTGGGCTCCGATTGGAGGAGTTCATCCAAGTGCCTCATTATAAAAGGAATGACGAGGAGTTATCCAGGCTGAACGTGGGAGAAGCCGCCTGATTTAACGGACAACGGGATTCAGGTGGAACCCACTTAATAAAAGATCACCAAGTAGCGCAAATAATCACGCCACTTCGTGAAGACGTTACAATGGTGTCAGTAATCGGTATTAACTGCTAACTACGGCAAAATTACATTAGAGCAATGAAAATATAAAGGACATCGGAAACATGGGGACCCTCCTCTGACTCGAACTGTATGTTGATCCCACTATTCGTATTATAAATTAAGACTAGATAAAATAAATAATTTAAATAAATAAATGCTCACAACCTCATTTGGTGCGAGCTACCAATATAAATTAGACTTGCGGGGGAGATCGTAGAAAGCTCCGGGAAGATGAGGGAGTGGCCACAAAGTTTGTGTGTCCAACCGGTCCGCCTATCAGATCGCTGACACTTCGAATAAGCGCCTCGCGATTGAACGCTATGCCAGGACATGTTCACAGAACGTGGTCTGCGTCCATGTCCGGATCTCCGCACGGACACTCCGAAATCAGCGAAACAGCGACGCCCTAAAGCGCCCGTGCCCTGTAAGAAACTGGGACGTCCAGTAACCCAGAACGACCCAGCGACATCTCAGGCGGTTTCTAACCTCACCTCTTTTCAACACCATTTTCACTCCGCGCCTTCCAAAAGGAGGCGAGGTTCCCGAAGAAGATCGGTGTCAGACCACGTGCACCCGAAGGTGCGTTGAATGAAGAAGGAAGTGGTTACGCTAAACACAAAGGAACTATTTAGCTGTTATTACCGTAGCCGTTCTTCCCTGTATATACTAGACTGCTGAGGATGACGGATTCGCCATTTGCATTCTGTCATTCTGCTACTTCTGTATTCAACAGTTCCACATTCTGCTTTGCGTGTGGACAACACAGGGTGAGCCGCGCACCCAACTCATGCTAGCTGGGTCACCCCAGAGTGATTGAGTTACCAATAAGACCGCTTAAATGCGGGACTACCTACAGGTACAAATACTATAATATAATTGAGCATACTAACATGGTAGTCCCGCATTAAGCGGTTGGACTCGTAACCCGATCATCTCGGGTTCGAATCCCACAGGAGATGTGGCTGGCAACCACATTTTTAAAAACATATATATGCCATGAAAAACCATGTCACAATGGTTGGTAATGATACCATAAAAAAGGGATCGCTAAAAGCCACCGCAAAAAAAAAAAAAAAAAATACTAACATACAAATACTTGAATGTGAAGAATATTCAGTAGGAATAAAATCTGGGACAAATCAAAATTCAAAGGTCGATAGTACGATCAACAGAAACGATGAAGTTGTTAAACATGGAACCGAGGCTGTCGAGGCTGTCGTGGTGTGTTTTCGCACATTAAGTGCGAAGATTAGTGAATCGGAGACAGAGATGGAAAGAGTATCTTGCGTCTAATAGTAAGGCCATGCTGTAAAGGTACCCCTGAACGTCTGAATATTCTCAAATATTGCGAAAAGCGATCCATAGCGCTTTAATTTCAATGCTGTGCTTTTATTTCTAATACAATGGGGTTCAACAATATCAAAAGTGTTAAGGTTTATTTATTGATATACAATATTTATTTACGTTGCGCGGTTCTGAGAGAATTTAGATTTGTGTGTATGATAAGTGGTGAACATATGAATGTTCCATCTGTCTTCATCTCGATATAAAATTACCTCATTAATCATAGGGTTAATGCATCTTTAATAAAATAACTGTTGAACGATTGGATCTTAGACATGGAAAAAGCATATAATACCGTTCAATGGTACTGAAATATTGTTTTTTTTTATTATACAGTGTAATAATAAACAATCCAATTGTCACATAAATGAAACAAAAAGTGCTAACATTGATTGATTGATTTTTTGGTGGGAATGAACGCTTCAAAACCAGATGAAATCTGTAAAAAACGCAGAGTAATGTCGATGAATTTTCAATATTTGATTGACAAATAAAATGGCCAATTAGATGTCAAAGTGCCAAATTAGTTTGACAAACACACTGTCAAAACGAGAGTTGCATGAAATTAAGTGTGACCAAGGCCAATATGGGGATATCATAGTTATTTCAATATTTATCGAAAAATATGCTTAAACAACCATTCGCGTTGCTTCAAACACCAAGCTGATGATTTGTTTATAAATTATTTATTTAATTCAATTTGCATAGCAAACAAATGGCTAATAAACAATGCATTAAAATATTCATGATCGTTTTATAAGTCATTATACGGTTGTATAAGTGTTGACAAAATTTAAAAGCAAAATAAGCCAAAACCCGCCTCTGGTTTTTATTGCACGGTGTTTTCGAGGCATTCAAATGGTTATTTTATGATTTGAATGGGGAAGTGTTACTAAATCGGTCGATAGAAGAATCCACGATCAAAATTTCGTCATAGGCCAAAATCCCCATCAAACGAATCTATGTAGATTGCCAAACCGTTCTAAGAAATCGGTAGGAAGGTATGAAAAATATTAATTAGAACCAAGACGAATGGAATCCAAACCAACTCGTTTCTTTTCTATTAGCAATCGCTCCAGCATTATGACACAATAAACACGAAACTCGTTAGAACTCAAACATTAAGAGCGCCAAACTTATAATTAATTATTAAAGATCAATATTATTAATTTTTAATTAAACGTGATTGATTAGCTTAAATATCTATTTCTTAATTCGATCCGTTGAAGGCTGCGAACCGGTCTTTTTCCAGCGCCTTTGGCGCGGGCCCCAATAAAAATTGACGACGCGTTAAAAACGACCCTGTTAAAAATGCTCTAATCGCTTGTAATTGTCGGGCTTTCTTTTTAATTGAGCCACAGATCACCTCGGGAGATAAAGGTGGGATAATTGTATTTTTCAAAGGACTTGGACGGGAATAAATCTCGGCTTCGGAGGATTACGAACGAAACGATAGATTAATTCAAGCTACATTTGCTGTCGTTTTAGAGCAATATATATGTTTTAATTACTTTCGGATGTGGAAAAGTGTCCTGTACAATTCGCATTTTATGTCCTTTCAATGCATTAACCTGTTGATGAGTATTGACGCTTATACTGCGATCGAATTCGAATCGGGTGTCTTGCGTCTGATCATACACTCATACATCGATGGCAAGATCGTGCTGTAAAGGTACCCTTACACGCCATGCTTTTATTTTTAATACAATTGTTGGTGGTATTCTTACATGCATAATAAATAATACAAAGTCACATATATCAATTATATACTTAAAACTCAGCTTGTTACCAAAAGTGATTCTATTTGAAACACTATTATAAGGCCCAACAATATCAATAGTGTTAAGGTTTATTTATTGATATAAAGGGTTAAATTTTATATTGAAACAAGGGCGTGGCAAAGCAGGCGCCCGCTACGACTCGCAATAAAATAAAGGCGATAATATTTTCGATTGTAAAATTTAAACAACCCACTCAATCAGTCTTCTACATCAGCGGTTCCAAAATCGGACCGATTGGACATACAAACCTTGTGGCCACTCAGGTTATAATTTAGGCCATGATAATCACTGAAAACTTATTCAGACGCGCCCATAATATTTATACTTTGGTTTTAATACTCTACAAGCTGAATTTTAATAAATCTAATTCTAATAGCGATCACAAGAAACATTTTTAGCTCCACATAACCGACACCATACAAAAGGATGTACAAAATGCTTTCTTTCTAAAACCACGTGTATGTTAATTCCGACGGCTTCTTTACACATGCTCCATGTAACTAGAAATACAGAATTATCATTCCGTTAAATCTGCATAACAAATATTTATTCAGAAGCCGGAAGCTGTTAATGCGGCCCTGCAAAAAAGCATAATTTTGTATGGGAGGCGGGTATTAATGGAAATTCTCATGAGGCTGTTTTTACATATGCCATGAATAAATAATACCTGAAACGAATACATTTTTATCCTAAAATAATAGCAACGTCGACCACAAGGCGATTTCGTCGTTTATGAACATTTTTGCATAGACGAAAGGCTTTGAGAAGCACTGATCGATCCCATTTTAATGGGATTGTCCCGCGCACATCAGACAATATTAATTATGCTTTCAATATTAGTTCGTTAAAAATGTATACATCGTAAGTGGTGAATTTATATTATGGCTGCTTCCCGAGTCGGCCGGGTTTACCGACCTGTACTTACCCATAGGGTCAATAATGTCACTTCTAAGCGAAGACTAAATTTCATAATTTTTGTCCAATGTTTGGGTAAGATTATTGGTTATTAGTATCGAAAATGGAGCGAATAGCAAAAAAAAATCAGGACTTAGAACCGGAACTGAACCGAAATCAATTTTTTTTTCGGTTCAGTTAAAATCTTACGCGAAAGAGAGTTTAGTTGGTTTTTGTGTTAATCTAATTTGTGATATTCACCATTGTTATGCAGAATTTGATTGCCACAAAAACCACAAATGAATCCCGGGATTAGTAAACGTAATCCCGAAAAATTCGGTTTTGAAATTTTTATCTAACTGAAAACGTACACCTCACCAGTACGATGAAGGCTACTAAATCGAGATATTCCCACCGAAATCTGGACACTCGAAAACAGTGGCGTAACTACTAATTGGCGAGCTTAGGCGACGCCTAGGGGCAGTAACTGTCTAATCTATGTATGTATACATATATGTTTTTCAAATTATTATTTTAACCTTTCCCTACCGGTGATGTATTTACTACACCTCGACTCTAATAATGGGAATATCGATATGAAATATAATAGATACGGGCTTCAGAATTTTTATATTTTTCCGTAATATAATTATGAATCACATCAAGGTATTATAGTATATAAGTATTCATCTGCAGCAAAGGAAATAAATAATTTGTCGGGAAATCAGGAATTTTACGAGTTTTAGTCTGTCTCAGCAGAAAAGAATTGTATCAGTCACATTGATGGTGTTATACGAAAATGGGGGCTCACACGGTCATCAACACGAACTAACATTTAAATATCTGATGACGATACCTCCAACGAGTGTGGAGGCTGAGTATGCATTTTCAACAGCAAGTTAGATCCTTTAATGTTACTTCGGGCATATTTTTAAAATAATATTTGATTTTTTTAATCTATTTTTAATTTTATTTTTATATTCCATAAACGAACTGGACGCTATAGAAGGGTTGACCGTATCTTGTTTAGCTTATCTATTCCTATATATTTGCTTTGTACTTAAACTGAGACTGCCAGATCAAGTGTTATATACTCCAACCTGAAACTCTCAAACACAGATTAATTCCTCCTTCAAAATATACTTATCTATTAAACAAGAGTTTTATATTATATTGTATAAAGCTATCAGGTTGAGTCATAAATAGTTGCCGCCAAAAAAAAAACCGTTATAATCATTCAATTATACCCTTGAGGAGTCATCCGTATTGGTGAGTAGTTAATACAGTTTTAATGGAGCAATCCACGCCAATCAACAAGGGAATTGTCAGGGAAGCTAAATACAATCAATAATTTGCCGGCACTTGGAAAAATTGGGGAAGGTTAGCAAATTGGGAATGTGGATGCCACATAATCTTGTGTAGACAGATCTTGTGGGAAAATAAATTATGTGAATGGTGGGATCGTCGAGGCATAATCCACCACGAGTTTTTAAATCGAAACGAAATAATCAGCGCCCATAAATACACTCAATAGTTCTCTCATCAATCGGAAAAATGTCATACTGTCACACGATAATGCAAAACCGCAAAATTGACCCAGCAAAAAATTCTGGAACTTGGGTGGGCTGTCTTATCACATCACCCATAATCCCTGGACCTTGCTCCAATCGACTACCACCTATTTTGTTCTTTGTGGAATTTCTTAAATGATGATGAAGTGAATCACGCTATCGAAAATCATCTAAACCTGGTAAATTTTATGAATAGGGTATTGATAAGTTACCCTTTAAAATAATGTTGAATATATAATAAAATAATATTGCTTTGTTATTTTGTTAAAGCTAAATAAATGTTTGAAAAGAAATCGGCAATTATTTATGACTCGACCTAATATTTGGAAACAAAGTTCTCTCGCGACTCGAATATTAGGATGCTATCGCATACGCAGCGATATATCGTCGTTGGCATTTTGAGCAAGCATTGTTAACGACGAATTATCATTGTCTGGCATTAAGAGGGTTAATAAATAAAAAAAGTAGGTTATCTTTCTAAAATAAAATTATATCCTTAAACATTGTCTTCGTGGTTGTTATTAGCAAATTCCAAGCAATGTGGTTTCAATTCATGATGAAGTTCTTAGATGATTAGTTCACAAGAAATATTTGATAAAGAGAAACCAAGAGGATGAATTGAGGAAAATTATGTTTATAATAAGAAATATTCAGGTCATCTAATCAACAATATGCATTCTATCAGCATGATTTAGAAATTCAAACCTTAATTCGTTGATGAGGAATCCCGCGTATGCTGCGAACGGACTCTAAACAGAGTGATAAAGAATGAGTATTTTCGCACATTGAATGCTTAGATTAGTGCATCGGAGACAGAGACAGGTGTCTTTTGTCTCATCATACACTCGCATATCGATGGCAAGGTTGAGCTGTAAAGGTACACGTATAAATGTTCTCGAAATATTGCGAAAAACGATCAATAGAAAAGTGCTTGTATTTCTATAAAATAATACAACAATTGAACGCTATTATGGGGCCCAACAATATCAACAATGTTGAGGTTCATTTATTGATATACAAGCTTTATTCACGCTGCGCAGTCCTGAGAGAAAATTTCGCGGCGCGTGTTAAAATTATCCTTTTATAAAGCGATTCCAAGGAAGATTTGGAGATTAAATATAGACGTGCAAAAGTGCATCGACCCATCACGACGTGGTGTTACTCCTCTTTTGATCCAGACGTGGTGGAAACGTCTTCAGATTGTTCATAACTGCATCGTTCGATTTCATGATTCATTCTTCAAACATGAAACTACCGTAAAAGACTGCGAAACATGCAATGATCCATTGAATTGTACACGGTATTGAAAGTAGAAAATCGTCATCGTCGACGATATTGACTTAGCCTGCATCCAAAGCAAACATAAAAGCCGAGATATCGGCGCTGAGCAAAGATGTGACACATCTCAAAGAGGTCAGTCCTTATCTCCATGCATTGTTTATCGATGCGGCTGTTGAACTCTGCAATGGCGCCAAACTGCACTTGCCTTCGACCAACCGGTTCTTGCACCGTCGAAGAATATCCTTCGAACCCGTATTGAAGCCTCGAGCTTTCAAGTCGCATCCAGATTGGAAGCCCCTGTCAGAGCACATACATTATCCTTTCGTGTGTCACAGTGCTGCACGATTACTGTAAATCAAACATACAGACGGCGAATATTCGTAAACAGCTCAACACTTCAATTACTCGAAAAATACCGTAATTACGTAATAAGATGAAGAATGGAAAAAAAACGTAAATTTATGCATGGAAGAAATTCGCCTGCTTTTAGGCCGATCACAGTATATAATCACGGCGTTATCACGAATATTATTATGTAACATGCACGCGAACTACCAAGGGGCAAAAAACCCACCGTGTGTATATAAAACGTATGGTTTTGATTGTGTTTAGGGGCATTAAGTAATTTAGCAGGATTTGAATAAAAAATAAATAAAAGCCTACATTAATCTCTATTACAGGGCTATCTAACCAGAGGAAGTTTGGTCAGCCGCAGCGGATTAGGCGTCAAATTGATCACTTGCTCCGCAAATAGGCCAAGAGATTGTTAATTAAATAATTTCAGACCCACACATTACGAACGAAATTCAAAGCAAAGAACTATGAACAAAAATCCCCTGCAAGATTGTGTGAGAAATACAGCGGTAATTATTTTAATTAGGATTATGTAAACAATGAGAGCTCGAGATGCTTGCGGATGAAAAGCGAAACATTTAACGTCCCACCAGTCTTCCTTGTTGTGGAATTCTCCACAAAAAACAGCATTACCGCCAGAATAAAGATGAGGATTCGTTGAATGTGCTTGAAAGATGAAGTTTTTCTCACCTGCAACAACAAAAAATATAAAATTAATAATAGCGAATAAATTCAAAGATACATGGCATATTGTCAAAATACACATTGCCCAATTTGTTTACAAAAAGCATTCCCACAGAATCATAAACGAGGCTTTCCTGAAGCTTTTGTGTGGTTCCACGTGTTTGTCGGCCATTTTGTTCGATCGCAGTAAATTCTTCCGATGAAGAAGTCGTCACGCGCTTCCGTCTCCTCCCGTCTGCTAGTCACATATACTCCCTGCGTTTCCCGTTGAGTTACTACCTAGCCTACCATCATTGTGGAGCAACCAACAACAATGGTAACAGTAATGACGCTTTCGCCTGACTATATTATCTCTTCAATACTCAAAGACGATAGAGCATGGAATGCGTGAAACCCAGGGAGTATATGTGACTAGTAGCTGGGTAGCAGCTGAAGAAGAGGGGAGTTTTAGTGAGTAAATATCCCACACTATCACCAGAATGGTGGTCACTTTGACGTACACAGTCGTCAAATCCCGTCATGCTTCAGCAGATAATACTTGCTTTTTGCGCCAGATAAGATTATGCATACCGTCTTCGCTTTACACCGATTACTTTTTGCCAGCTCCTATCAGCACCTTTGACAATCTTCAATTCGAGACAGAGTCAATTGTAAATAAACACTGTTGATAGCATACAAGACCACGTAATTTTTTTTGACATAAACAATACACAAGAAATCGATTCATTTGCTCATGCTTTAGAAGGAAATGATAATTGGACAAAGACTCATTCCACAAGCAGCGATAGCACAAAATATTCGGTAATTTCTTTGCGTAAACAAATAACAAACTTGAAATCGAAATCATTATTAGTCGATAAATTTGGGCTAACGATCTATACAATCGTGCAATGTATGCGGGGAAAGCTATCCGTCTCTGTCTCCCGAACTGCGCTACGTTCTCTCTCTGTCTCTGTCTATCTCCGAGCTCAATGTACAAGAGTGCTCTTTCTGAATAAGTGGAGGCGAGGGTCCCAGGCCCTGGGATAGTACTCCTTTAGGGGTTAAGCGACTCAAAAACTCTCAAACTTCTCTGGGAATTGAAATGAGGCAGATAACGCTACTGTCAACAATCAATGTCATTGATTCAAAACAATAATAATTGTGTATTCTAGCAATGATTTAACTCCAATTTAACTCCGTTCATTAATTGGGAAAATCGTCATTCCAGACAGTGTGTGTCAACCGGTTAAAGATTTACCCTCTTTGCTAACAAAAAAAGGTTGTTCAGAGAATATCATACTGATAATCACGACGAGGCAAGGAATGGGAGACCATCAGTGATTTCTGACGAACTTGTGCAAAAAATTAAAGAATAAGTGCGAGATGACCGCCGTGTTTCGACGATCTCCACAAAGAATTTCCTGATATTATATGGGAAAAACTTGGCTATAAGAAGTTATTTGCGAGATGGGTGCCTGAAAATGAGACGTGAATGTGTCACTGCATTTTAGAAACCAAAAGATAATCAAAAAAGAGATGATGGCGGAGGTCTATGACACTGGCATACAAAATCTGGTGTCTCTACAATAGAAATGTCTCGATGTCGACGGCGATTACGTTGAAAAATAGTTTGATGACTATGACTTACATATGATAAATTGTATTATTTAAACATTTACGCGTGGTTCAAGATTGGATCTATGATCAAATATTTGTTTATTAGTCGTTCAGATACTGACCTAACTGCGGGACTTAACAGACAACTCGCTTCCTAAAATATGACCAAAGCAAGCTTGATAAAAGCTGTAGAAAATACGACTACTCTCGACTAAAAATCATGGCGTGGCCTTTCGCTTCCAATGGTGTCAGATCCAAAATCTCTTCCACGCAGTATTCTTTGACATTCTGAAAATAAAATCCCAACCTTTTTAAATATTTTACATTGTACGTTTGTGTCAGAAGAGGACCATCATTTTTATATCCATATAGTCCATTTTCCACCATTTTAATATCCTTAGTGAATGATATTTTTATCGAAAGTAACACAGTAAGGCATGTTAGAAATTGAAAAATTATTGCGTATCGACATGATATATTCAAAGAATATTTAGCATATTGCCTCATTGGCAATTCACAGTCATTAATTGCGACATTCGCAGTCGGAATAACTGTCATCATCAATTCATCCCATGAATTTGCAAGCCAAAAATATGCACACCGTCAATTTTACAATCAGCTTATTTGGCAGAACATAAAAATGAGCGTGTGAAAAAATTCAAATATTAACATCGGCTTATTAAAAGTAGTTACGAAATAGCGGATGAAAAGTTAATCAGGCAATGTATGATGACATCAGAATTTTCGACTGTTTTAATTGGGCATATTCGGCGGCTGCATCTCCATGATCTATAATAATTACTGCACATCTAAGCGACTGCATACTTCACACCAATGATCTATGCAGAGATCTCTTAATCGTTTTTTAATACGCTGTTATTTTACATGTCCGTTCATTATTATATAATCCAATTGTCGGACTCCTACGCCTGCTCTTTGACCGATTGAGCAAATACCGCCTAGGCAAAAATCCAGGAATCCAGGAAAATTATTTTTCGTCCTATTTTTTTAATGGATAATCAATTTGCGCCCCTAAGAATACATTTTCGACGCGAAAGAAATGACAACCCTTCAACATATATCGACGTTCAATAACACCAGAGCGAAATGAACCGCACTGACGGATTAGATAAATAAGCTCGTTCGATCACGACACGCCTTAATCAACTCTCTATTTAATTATCGGAATATGTATTAACCCATTAACGGCCGCACAATTATAAATTTAATAATGCACAAGTCCAAAATTAATCCAGAGTGGGTTAGTAGCGAATCATGCATGATTACAGAGCATAACGTATTCCAACCAATGACAGTGTTCAGATGACTCCAGTGTAATGTTATCACATTAATTTTGAATTCATACCCCAATCAAAAACTTCAATCATACCATTACGAACCTGAATACAACTATCGGTATATAACCGTGAAGAATTTGCACAGATCCGTGTCAAATGTAACAGTCGTGTGAATTTGCCATTATATTTGCACGCTTTGAGTAAAAATATAGCAGATCAATTTTACAATGCATGACGAATGGTATGTTATTTTGTCGAATCGCAGCTTTTTGAAAGCTCCGACTGTCAAATCCGCAGAATATCATGGACAGAATTCTTCAAAAGCATTACTGTCAACTGTCATTCCACCTCGTCGCATGCAATCCTTTTAACTCAAGTTATTTTTGCAATTTAAAAAATCGATAATCTGCAACTGTACACGTCAAGCGAGCTAATTTTAAACACAATATCCAAGCTAAATATTCGATAAATCCACCTTTGATCTAGATGAAAGCGTTGAGTCTGGTGATAAATGTGTCGCAGACAATCAAATGTCCAACGACAGGGGACGCTACGAGTTACAGGAGCATACAGAACAGTATCTGGGGAAGCGGTTAACGTGATCGCCGAAATCCTCCCAGTGGATCTTCTTACAACCTGGACTTTGAAGATCCCAAGAGTCGCACATCCCACTAGCAGGAACTGAAAGATGCCTGGCAACAGAGATGGGATCAGTCCAGCAAAGGAAGATGGACCCTATAGACTTAACAATCATAAACGAGGCTTGGATGCTCCAGAGGGACATGCACTCGAAGTAACTGAGTTCAAAGTCGAGAACATGATTTACAACGTGATGGTAAGCAAGGAGAACTGGGATCTTTGGCGGGAATTCACGGAAGAAGTATTACACACCAAAGAGGGTAATGAAAGATAGAGACACATGGCGTATTTTACACAAGAAGGCCAGGCTACATGCCCCTTAGTAAACAACAGCAGGGAAGACAGATTGAGATCGGATGGACACCTACTTAATGGTGTTTGTTCTCTTTTTAGACCATGATAAGATAGTCCATGTCCCGCGGTGCTGTGCGATTTGTTCCAAGCGCCATACATGGTTAGCCACACAGGAGTGTCCTCCATCGCTCTTTTGATCTCCGATAACACTATGCACAGAGATTCCAGGCGCTCGCTCCTTTCACTCCACGACCTCCAAAAGGAAGCAAGGTTTCCGAGGACAATCATTTTCAGACTACGTGAACCTGAATGTGCGTTGGAGGAGGAAGGAAAGGTAGATGTTAAAACAAAGGAACTACTACTCGAGGTCACTGCAGATGACGAATTGTAGGGGCTCCCCCTTCCCCATGGTATTCTTCCTCCTGTTTTATGTAGTAGATCCGCATTCCACTTTACGGACTCACAGCACAGGGTGAGCTTCGCAGTCAACTGATGTTAGCTGGACCATCCCAGCAGCAACAAACCGACGAAGCTGCTTGCTCCCACTTCCATTCTACATCATTACCCCAGAGGCTTGACTGTTATCCACGGGTGTAAGGTTGCCTCTACTGAAGTTTTATGGATGGGCACCGTTGAACGGGTCAACGGAAGAAGTTAGGTTAGTAAGAATCTGACACTGCCATGGGACCCACTTACCTCTGACTAACTGATTTCCAACAATTGATCGTATCACTCAAATATTCTATTCGGGATCAAAATTAATAATCTTATAATATTATTCTAGCTTAACTATACGTGGAAAGCAATGGAAAATCACCATACGAAAATCATTTATCTCTAGAAAAATCTCCCATGGAGATTGTCTACGTCCGATAGTGGATACTTAAGAAGAAATCATTTTCGAAACATATTTTTCCAATTAAAGAGCTAAAATATTTTCTCCGACGAAATGCTAAATTATTTCCAGATTGAAACTCCGCCAACCCCCTCAGCAATCACGTACACGTTTTACGAAAATCCAGGCATATCGCTCTTACGATAAAATATAACACGTTTCGATACGTGGATAAGCATCATCACGCCATATTCCAATTTTACGTCCTTCAAAAATTTACGACGACGCTATTAAAAACAAAACATTTCCATTACGTACACCCTTTTTCCCGAGCGGGGGGGGGGGATGGCATTAGCACCATCGGAAAAATAATAAATTAAGAATATCACTATCCTCACTTTATCGAATTGGGTTAATGTCTATCGGCAGCCCCGGGTGGGGAATCAATAAATTAGCGATGACAACCGCACTGAACCTGTTAATATATCAAATTGTTTGTTTTTCTACGATACAATTAATTAATGCCGGGTCGTTAAACGAAGAAGGCGTAGCCCGAACGCAAAATTGCCCGTCGTAAATTGCGCCACTTTTCCGATCCACGCAATCAAAAACGGTGTAAAGTCATCAACGCCTTTGATGTAATTCTGGAGTCACGCGTTTTTACTCCGGAGGAAAGCGGCATAAAAATCAACTAAAACGCCAATAAAGCGGGCTTTCAGTATGGAATACGCGGTCGTTAATGTGTTATAACACGTGTATAAAATGGTTTCTTGCAATCTGAATTAATAATTTAACGACTTGCAAGCGCTGCTCTTATTGCGGTCCTGGCACGGTTATGTGTACAATTACATCAAATACATCCCGATACAATATGAAATGCCTCCGGCATGTGATAAATTTTGACTTCTCCTTGAAGGTTCATCACTCGTTGAACATTGTTTCAAATGCAATGCTAATCAAGAATGGTGGTAAAATACGATGAGTAGGCGTCTCATGAACTCGAAGATTTAATAGAGAGAGTGACCTTATGATATGCATCGCTGCTTACTACCAGACAATTGTAAATGAAATTCCTCAAGCATAATTTGATTTATAATTTTGAATTCCATTTAATATTTCTACAAGATACAAATGCAACTCTTAATAAAAAAAATTGTATGAAAATTACAATATTTTCTTGATGTGTACGCGTTTTGTTTGAAATTTCACTGCGCGCGCACGTCTACGTATAGCATAATGACCGTTGAATTGAGCTGCCTTGATTAGCAATTTGAATTCAAAGTCGCGTTTTCTGCATCCTAATTGCTATGCAGATGCAATTCATCAGATTAACAGCGAAAATCTTATATTTTCCTTCGGATGCAATGTGTTATGTTAACAGTAACATATATCTGTCTTTTTACGCGAACATTGCTTTCTTTCATTTCCGCATCTCACCAAAGGAAGGAGAATAAGGACGCGTAAGATACCAAAAAGGGATGTTGACAGATAGCCTTGGTTACGACAAAATATACTAGTCTGGTTCATTTGTATTATTGTGGTTGAAATCCCTCTCAAATCTAAAAAGAGCGTGTTTTCGTTATTACATGATCATATTCATCCTTCCGCTTGGGTTCATAGCGGTCCAATTGCAGAACGAATGCAGTTTAGATATCTCGCAACGCACGCAGGATTGGCGCCTTCGCTCCACGTAACATTGGTGTCAGAAATAGGTTGCCCTGCAACTTTATAAATTGGCTTAGTATTTTTTTATACTAGAAATTCGGGTGGGTATTTCACTCTACGATGCCCACCCATAATCGTGTGGGTAACAGTCGAAATTCTGGGGTAATTATGTGTGTCTCGTTAGTATGCTTATTAAACATTACTAGAGTAGCCCAGCTCACATCAGTTGGGTGCACGGCATGCCCTGTGTTGCGCACCCGTAAAGTGGGATGTGGAACTACTGATTACAAAAGGAATAGGAGGATTCTGTGGGCGACATCACTATCTTCAACAGTCTAGTGCATACAAGGGAGAACGACTATGGCTGCTCGAACGGCGACTCGTCTCCGTGGCTAGGTACTACACATGACTCTGCAGTCCGTCAGTGACGTTGTCTGAAGTTGGTCTTCCTCCTGGTTCCTCGCCTCCTTGGCGTAGTAGCCGCCGTCGACGTATTTCGCGCCTCTCTGACAAAACGTGAAGGCGCTCAGGGCATCGGGACGGTGCACCAGATATTTGTGTCCCACTGGCCCCTCACATGTCCCACGGACACGGCACAGAGCGCCCCCCACTCAGCCCCCATGACTTCGAACGACCACAGAACATGTTATGCGTCTATTATCGGTGCAGTGCATGGGCAATCACGCGGAGTGGAAGGTGTGGGCGCCTGGATGCTCTACGCGTAGCACCCTTGGGATAAAAAAAAACTAATGGAAGGCACTCTGTGTGGCTAGTCCAGGGGAACCCGGATCAAACCGTATAGCAATGTATTGTACTTATAGATGATATCTTATCTAAATTCCTATACAAATAAGTCTTATCCATACCCTAATACCGCCTGATGACGTTTTACATTTAAATGGTTCACGCGGTCTTTAAAAAATATTGCTACATATTGAACGATACATCATCATTTCATTGGTGTCAGAAGTGATTTTTTTAATTTCTCAACGACGCCCAATATAAACCGCTCGTAGATTCGATTCATATACGATATATGTTGTCATTGGGAATTTTAGCATTAGAATTTCACTCAATGAACCTAAGCTATTTTGCTGGAATTTTCGCAAAGCCTGATTTATATCTTATGTATAACTATTTGGTGATGTCAAAATTCGAAACTCGGGTAAATTCAATTATCTTAATCTACTACCCCCTCAAGCGAACAATTTTTGTATGATGTATATATAAATTGGACGGATATATTTCATGACTGTTAATGGATGTATATAATATGTATCTATTTATTAAGTCAAGTTCTCGGTGAAATTATTGATGTTGAAATGCGATCAGAATCAAGCTTGTCCTCGGGGAGCTTTTTTCAGACCCCGGTTCCCTCGTTAACGATTCCAATTTTCTAATCTACTTTCACCCACTCGTTAGATTTTTTTTTCTTCTAATATTCCTCAAGACCACACATTGAAGGTGATTAGGGTTATGACAGCTAATATCTAGATTACCGAGTCGATGTTATAATTTAGGGTGATGATGATTAAGATGGTAATCCTTCGCTATACAGGACGCTGTCCGTTAGACCAGATTAATTAGAACTCAGGTGGCCGACTAATTCGCGTAGACTGAGCTTGATTTATTCGCTCAGTCACGAAACTCAAATCGAATTTTTGACACCAAACAATACTGATTTTGTGATGAAATTTCAAATTGGCTAAGCAAACTCCAAGAACGTATCAAACTTCTCAATGATAACAAACCCCGAGTTGAGTCGAGCGCTTCAACTAAAAACATTTGTTGTATAGTTTGTCGGGACCCGCAACTATCAACCCAACTTGGCAAACTTCTTATCTGTTGAACAGTGTGATGTATGGATACTTAATATGAGCAATATTTCGTTAAAAAAATAAACCATCATCTTGACAGCCATTGATAAACACGATTATATGTATTATATATTCAACCCAAACCCCCCAACGCGTGAAGTGTTTTAACCGCTTTCGTGCGGTATTATTTTATTTAATGGCAAAGTTTGTAAAACGAGTTCGAATCGTGATTTTAAAGGTCAAGGCTTTATGCCCCCAAAAAAGTTTATATTCCCCAAGGAACGGTATTATGCCTTACTTTGCCCGTGTTACACTTGAAAATGTTTACAAATTGCTCCCAAAAAACTATTTACAACCCTGAAGCAATTTGCCTAGATAGCTTATTTACTTAATTTATTACGCATTATATTATAATCTAATTTTTTAAAAGTGTCTTTGAAGCTTAAGCCTTGTTTTTCTGTACAATTCGTATATTAATCATTTATATTAACACACGAAATGTTGGTATAGTAAATATGATAAGACTAAATTCGCCAAAATCATCCCCTAATAAGAGTTATGAAAGCATCGTCACTATTTATTCATTGTTAGATGTTTAACAACTTCATAGTTTCAATATCTAATATAATGACCGTGATCGTGTGTTAATATTCAAGAATCCCTTCTATAGCAAATTCTAATTCCCTCCTAAAGCACTTCGTCTTTAGCTGGTTTGATTAGAATTAAATTGAACTGATATTTTATAACCCAATTATTAAATGGATGAAGTTATGGTGTTAATACACTCCAAAATCGTCAGATATTTTCATACTTCTAGAGTGCCAAATAGTGTAAAACATTGAAGACAGGATAATGGGGTAGTTTAAAGGGTAAATTTTAATGATAATCTCGGTTAATTACGCCACATTGGACCAAAAATACTGGTTTTGAAATGCACAATTACAGTTAACAGATCTACGATCTCCACAGCAATCGAATTTAGAGACAGATGTTATGCTTCAAAGCGTCTTAGAGTCCGACCGAACGTCTTGGCCGCGGAACGACTTCTGATCTCATAGCTGTAGCCTATGAGGACCTCTTTTACGAACTGATAATATTGACACTAAACTACTCTGACCCGAGAAGTATATTGATCTCGCTATTCGGTACTATACCAGCCCGCTCGCATAGTGCACATTAGGTTGCAATATTTTTGTATTGTGTTGGGTAAGGAAGAGTTTTGGGTCTTACTCGGCTCCGACAAAGGTGCGAGAGGTGGGGGGGGTGAGCCTCTGCGAGCCGATGCCAGATCATAAAAAGCCCAGGAGATACATTTTTCTCCAAAACTCCAAAACAGAAAGCCTTAAAATTGGAGGGAGTGGCCATAAGGTTTCCATGTCCAACAGGTCCAAATTTCGGACCATTTCGCACACAACGAAAGAGCGCCTCGAGTGAACATACCCACAGATTATGATATGTGTATATGAACGGACGTCCGCATGGAGAAGTCGGTAAAAGTTCAAACATAAGCAACGAGGTCTTAAGCCGCCCGTGTCCTATGAGGAACTGGAACGCCTCGACGACATCTTAGATGGTGTTTACTGGCGGTGATCTGCAACCGATTACCGGGATTTCACCGTTTTTGGCGAGGAATTAACAACATTATGAACCGATAGTGAACGAACCCAGGGATGCCGTATATTTGGAAGCTTAAGCTTTGGGACAGGGTGCGGTTACGAGGTTTCATCCAGCGCCCCCATCGCCTGCGTAACACCTCGCACCGCTATCACAACTATCATACTCTTTTATGTTGGGCGATATACTTCAGCATTTTAAATAAATTGTATAACATTACAATGCACCGTTTGGCGAAGTTAGTATGTCAGCTCTTTTCAAGCTAGTGCTAGGCTTGCAAAGTTTGCGAAAATAAAGTTCGATTGATGCATAAAGATGTATACACTCCATAAAGTTGCAAGCTCACGATCTAAAGTGCAATATCATCAGTGGTTCTCAAATGGAATATTAAAGTGCTTTGAGGTTTACCCACAAAGCTTTGAGGTTCCTTATTAGCATTTATTTTAATTTATGGCAGTTTGAAAAATATATGCGGTCATCGAAGGATGTATTATAAATTGTTGGATGCAATGCAACAAAAAATATTAGAACCACTGGTCTGAATATTGCCATAACAGGAAGAGCTGCATCGATTCCTAGGCCATCAATAGTGGCGATGATGGTTGGCGTGCAACAAGACCAGCTTATTACATTTCAGAGAGAGCGTTCGTCCTGGCAGCGATGAGGTGCAGTCAACACGCAGCTAATACGCCATCATCAGTGCTCAAGTATTTAAATGAACCAACGTCATTAACCCGAGTCTGACCCCGCAATGGCCACTTTAATATTAATTCTCCTTGGTAGCGGCCGTGATGAATGGACAAGACGTAGTCTGCTGCATTCATTCGAATTATTTACAGTTGTCTCCGTTTGTCTGGGTCAGCCGCAATTGCTGACAATGCTTTAAAGCTCGATTTATAGATCTTCCGCAATTCCGCAAATATGCATCCAACGTGCGACAAATTACGCCATTTCTGCCCAACCAAACGTAGATGGACCGGCATACATTTAAATTGCCAAAGCCCAATAAACGATGCGCTCTAAATATATACATATATTGGAGGCAATCTGCTTTCATCGGAGCTTCGAAATTGAGGAAATGCCAATTAAACGGGGCTTAAAACCCTCTTACTACCAATTGACGATATATAATCGATCTTCGTTTAAGTGAAAATTGCTATGAGCGTGTCTGCCGATGACGACACGGCCCCATAGAGAGCCTTTCAAACAACTTCTTATTGCTCGATATTCATTCCGTGCACGTAGGCTTATTAGAACTGTTAGTAACGAGCGTGACCGTACGGTAACGCTGAAAATCTTCCAAATTGGATATCGAATTAATTTACATATCCAGACGATATAATAATGAAAATGCGAACCTCGACCGCGAATATAATAAAACAAGAACAAACAACAATGCTTTATATTTCCGGATGGAATTATATCGCGGAAACGGACTCCTTACAAAATGCACGCGTTTTTTCTCAGATTTTTATTATTTCGTTGAATAAATTTCTTATAACAACCCATTATGCTGTAATCGTGGCATAATGACTTTTCCAAATGTAGTGTTTTGTGGCCGTTTCAGATTTACTGCTCGCAAATGGACCTGTTTTCTTCGCAAAATTTCATCCGAGAGGATGAATCATAACAATCCTTGTTATTTATGACAGCACAATGAGATTTCAAACAGCCGAAATCGGCTGGATTCGATTCTTTTGTCGACGAATTATGGCTGTGAAAATTACGAATATAATATTAAGTGGGCGCCAAAAATTAAATTTGTCATCTTTAGTCTGAGTGCAAAGTTTTCACCGCTTGCCATATAGCGCACGCCAACAAAGACGAGCGTGATTGCATGAACACGATATTTTGCATACCTAAGTCACATATGATTTGAATGAACGATATTTATATGAATGTATGCCAAATACGCTGTGCAATATGACGGACCGCTCTTTTCGCACCGAATTCGACCGTCGCAAAAGCGATGAACCTATGCCAAAGGGTTAAAAATGAAATGGAAACATTAGCTCTTTGCGGTCCTATGTCGAGTCTGGCTCGACATTTTGTTTCTACGTTTTTTTCCCATTCAGATTTAAAATCATGTGATTTTATTTTGCGTATCGTGTTTATGACAATACTTGGAAATGAATATTGGTATTTAATAACTACCAAAAGTGATTTTTTATATGGATCCCAAATGTATAGATATTAAACTTAACAAAGCGTGTTCCTGTGTTACTAAAATTGAAGACACACATATAAATCTGTATTTCGTATTTTTCAAAATATCGGCGTTTATATCGGTAGTGCCAAAAATACGTGCCGTTTTAACACTTCTGCTTAGAAATTGATTGCACCTTTATAAGCTTTGATATGAATACACAGCGTGGGTGAAATATCATCCCCATGCAATGACATTGTAGGAGGCGGGAGTCATGAAGAGTCGTCGGATAGCTTTAGCTGCGGGAGGACGTCCTTCTCGCGGCCAGATCAACAACTACAACTAGTAAGGCATCCACAATTGATTAAAGGGCACGCCGTTCAGTATTATGGATCAGCGAGTGAATATAAGAAAGCTACGATCCGCTCAGGTTATCTTCTAATATATAAAAATGAATTGGGTTTTGTTCGTTCGAAATGCGCTGCCATATCGTTCATTAGATTGTGATTAAACTTCGTCCACTTATTTGTAAAGATTCCGCGAGTAACATAGGCGTAAAAAATAATCATTATTTCTATCATTACAAGATAACTCTTTCAAATTTAAAACGATTTTTTTAGAATTATTACTTCTGCGGCAGCAACGCGCCGGTTACCTGATGATTTATTATATACACAGGGACACGACGTGATTTCTTCGATCACAGCCTTTTAGAGATTATAAATATCTTCATTCTTCAACGTAAAATACAAACAATATCTGATAAGAGGGTAGTCCCAGAAAAATCCGATCTAACAAATAAAATACTATTTTTTCTTGATTTCATCACTCAAAGCTTGCAATAAGTTTGGAAAATGCCCGCCGTTATTGTTTTTCCTTTTTGAAAATAATCAATGATAATTATCCAATCATGGAGTCATGTTTCATCCATGATTATGAATCGATGCAAAAACTCGATTTTATTGCTGTAAATCATCGCTAAATACTCGATTGTTTTTGTTATATTTTGAGCAAACGCGGTAACCGTCTTGCGCACAGCTTTCTCATGTCCAAATTTTCAATAAACACGTTTTTAATCGTGTAAAAAATCTCAGATCGTAAATTGATAAATATTTCATTGAGCATAATTAATTTCCGAGTGTTCGCGCGGATACACAAACGACTGATGACAGACGACTTCACCAACATAATTAGATCAGAAATAAGATTTTATTTATAAATTTGATGAAATATGGGATTACTTTGAGCGTATGAAAACATATCACACACAATTAATTTGTTTCTCGAGACTTTGATTGAGTTTTTCGACTCAATCCGATAAAGCAGCCCGATGAAAGCTCGAGATATTGATTGCGTGTCTAGTCGAAAATAAAAATGAAAGTGCTATCTGGGTAATAAAAAATTTAATATTTTTCTTTACAATTATGAGCCGTAAAGAAATAAATTTACAATGGGCGAATTTATTATTTGGGGAAGCTTTTTAAGGGAGGTTCAATTGCGTGCTGGTAATTCGGCGAGGTAGAGCTTTCCGTATCGATACGTAAGCTCCAAATAAATTATAGCTATTTGTAATGAGATCAGAAATGTGTACACCATTAGACGATGTAGTTATCGCAAACTGGATAATTTAAGTGTTAAACGTACTTACACAACAATTATTAAATAGTTAGGAAACCGACTCGAGTCTAACTGCCAAGAACGAGTCAGCGGGTTAACACATTAAGTACGGCGTCGGCGTACTTCTTTCGCTGTCTCTTCCGACGACGAAGAGCTTTCTTGCACGTTTATAATTGAAATGTATGCATTAAAGTCGCAATTAAATTTAATTTCGAATGTACTTACACATAACTATGTCAGGGCAATTCGCTTTTTTGCATGTAAAGTCCAAATAAATTACAGAACGGAGATGCACGTAGGTGTAATTCACATTGAGAAATCTCGAGAGAAAGCAAAGAACCAAAACGAAGATTATTAAATTAAGATTAACAAAAAAAGCGTCGATGATCCATGGACATGCAATAGTGTATTCTTTGAATAAATTTACTTACTAAAAAAATCGATCAAAGTGCACCTTGCAAAATTGATTAACGTCCGCTGTAATTGGCGCCAATCGCAGACGCGATCGTAAATTATCCCCGTTAATCGACAGGCTTGGATGCAAACACACCAAAAAGCAACTCATCCTGTCGAAGATAGCATTCTTCGGTGCTTCGTTAAGATGAGAACTTTCCTGGACACTAATTGCACGTGGGAGTGACTAGCGAGTAACTTGATCTAATGTCTGTTAAACTTGACAGGAAGGGACTAATTATTTACCGGGCATATTAAGGGTATATAAAACAGACGAAGAATACTTAAGATCTTCAGACTTTATCTAAACGCATATATCACTCTTCGTTAGATCAATTAAATGAGAGAAGCCTTAGTGGAAATAGTCCGCATGTAGGAATCCTAACATTGTTAATTAAACAGCTTTTTATGCATTAAATACGAACGCCATTAAGATTTTCATCCATCCACTGAAGTAACAGCATCTGAATACAGCTTTCTATTGGAAATTTGAGATGTTAATCGTCAGTTTATATTATTTTTGATCAAGGATTATGCCCACATGTGCTTTGAATTGAGTGATACAATACAGGGATATAATACTTGAACGATTATTTTCCATAGAGTACAAAATAGAGAATCGCAATCACATCAATAATCAAAGGATGACAGCAAAATAAACATTAAAATTATAATGGAATTTGTCAGAGGGCTAAATGATTTAGATTTTATTTATTCCACAGGCAAATACGATGATATTGAGCTGATTTAAACAGAATATAATAGCCAAAGACGTCATAAAATTGCTTAGAAACAATGGCGTAACTACTAATTAGCGAGCTTAGGCGACGCCTAGGGGCAATAACTGTCTAATCTATGTATACATACATACATGTACATATATGTTTTTCAAATTGCTATATTAACCTTTCCCTACCGGTGATGTATTTACTACACCTCGACTCTAATAATGGGAATATCGACATGAAATACAATAGATACGAGGTTCGAAATTTTTGTATTCTTCCGTAATATAATTACGAATCACATCAACGCATTATAATATATAAGTATTCATCTACAGCTACGAAAATAAATAATTTGTCGGGAAATCGGGAATTTTGCGAGTTTTAGTCCGTGTCTCAGCAGATAGAAATTTTATCAGTTACATTGATGGTGTTATACGAGAATGGCGTCATCAACTCGAACTAGCATTTATTAAATTAAATATCTGATGAAGATACCTCCAAAGAGAGTGGAGGCTGAGCGTACATTTTCAGCAACAAGTTGCCTGGCTTCCAAAATCAGATCCAGACTAAATAACGAG
This sequence comes from Stenopsyche tienmushanensis, assembly GCA_008973525.1. Lineage (NCBI taxonomy): Eukaryota > Metazoa > Arthropoda > Insecta > Trichoptera > Stenopsychidae > Stenopsyche > Stenopsyche tienmushanensis. Next base: position 517,315 of record WACJ01000110.1, on the reverse strand, counting down.
ACCATTAAAATTTTGAGGAGTACTGTCGCGTATTTGCGATCGAATTTCATTGATTCAATAAGAGCATTCTTGCGCGCTGAGTTCGGAAATTTATCAACTAATAATGATAACCCAAATGAATCGATTTCAAGTGTGTTGTTTATATTTATAAGCTTAGAAGCGCGGTAGAAGTGAAACTTCTTAATTCCTAGAGAAAAAAATGATTTTTAAAAGATTAAGCTGTATTTGTATAATATATAATAAAATATGTAAGCTACCGGTCGCTTTATGCTTCGTATATACTTAAAAAAAAGTGCGATGCATGTGCACGCATGGCTACAAACGATTCTGCTTATTTGGCTGCAGTTTCACTTTTCGTGACGTTTAATCCAATTTACCCTACCGCGACGTCAAAAATGTTGTTAATTTATTAATAAAGTTCAATCTCATTGTGTTATATATATATTTTTGGATAGTTTCGCATAGGGCATTGACAAAAGGATGATCAATCTCAATGACGTCATATCCTGACATGTATTATCTTCGCTTAAAAGACGGCTCGAAAGGGTTAATACGGGAATAATGGCCTCAGATGCGTAGTAGTCGTTTCATCTTAAGAATGCGAACAAATTAATCTTCGACCATAATACAATATAGGCCAAGATGACAGATTGTAGACCGTTCTTCTCAGCTCGGAAGATGTGGTTCCAACTTGCTCTGAAAACGACCAATAAATGCCATTTTCAGAATTCCAGAACATGATATATGTCCGTTTAATATTTTTTCATGCTATTGTATCTCATTTTTTTCAGATAACGATCGCAATTACTTCGATTTAATGTCCAATGAATGAGAGATGTTAAAATTAAACGAGTCGACAAAAAACATGATAGTGCAAGGCGTCGTACCAATCTTCCAGGAGCGATTTTGACGGGAATGAGACTGAAATCCAGGCTTGACGAAGGAATAAAAGCGAAATAGTAAAAAAAGTTATTATCCGCAGTTATAAGGATAACACGAACATCTACGGATAATACACGACGGTACTAAAATGCTGTATTATACAGAAGAGCATAAAATCCATTTTGTAGCAACAAGTTTTTTTTATGGGCAAGTAGAAGAATAGGAGGCGCAGAGTCGTTAAAAACTTTACGCTTTTCAAAATATAAGCTTTCGACGGCGAAATAAATATTAAAGTCGCGTCATATGAGGGGTTAACACGCGCCGTCTCGCTCGAATCCGCTGCGCGAGAGCGAGACGCCGCATCGCGCAAAATTATTTCGCTTATTAGCGGAACGCCCGCAGAAAATATTCATGGACGTCAGCAATAAAATTTATTTTTATTAACACATTAATAATACACAACTAATTTGAGATTTAGCAATTCATCAAATGTTTGATTTGTTTCTGTTTTAGTGTTACTATTTATTACCGCCATTATTACCTGCCGTAAGACCGCCAGGCGAATTACAAGGAAAAAGTTTATTAGCCCGGGCAATAAAATGGAAGTACGCGAATAAATAAATAAATAAATAGTTTTATCGTGCGGTTCATACTAAACTATAAAGCTGTAACATTTTAGTTCATGAATTATTGAATATAATAACAATTGTGATGAAAGATAGCGCTGTACAAAGTCGATAATGCTTTCGGGCACGTCGAAAACGTTTACGTTGAATTTTTATTATTTACTTGTCGATGGACCTTGTATTACTTGGCCTCATCAAATTGCTTTCATTTTTTATTTAACCCCTCATCGCACGGTTTAGTTAAACTTTTAATAAAACAGACTCACGCGCGGTAAAAGTGAACCTTTTTATCTCACAAGAAAAGTTTATTTTATGCATAGACTTTTCCATTTGTTAACGGAAAATGCAAGCTAAAATATGAAGTTGAATTTGTGTAATATATAATAAAATAGGCAAAGTAATTGTCTAGTGGTTAGATAAATCGGACAAACAGCGACTAAATGGTATAATTGGACTCTTCAAGAGTCCACGTCTCGCGCTGCTGTGTGATCTGTTCTGAGTGCCTTCAGACTATCAACAACAACATGGGGATCGCGGTTGAGACTTAAATCCAAAAGGAAACGAGGTTCCTGCAGGAAGACCATTTTTAGAGTGCATGTACCTGTAGGTAGTCCCGCGTTAAGCGGTTGAGCGAAGGAGGAAGAGGTGTTATGTACATGTTAAAACGCAAAGGAACTACTATGCGATGTCACTGCCACCATGAGTCCAACCTCAGTTAGAAGGGGACTGCATGGGCTTCCCTTTCTTCATGGTACTCGTATTGGTTCGGTGCTCGTGATCGCTGAAATCCCCCTGTTGGACTTCCAAGCCAAAGAGAAAGCCTTGGACTTCGAAGATTCCAATAGCCTGGCAGCAGAAATGGGATCAGTCCAGCAAGGGAAGATGGACCCACCGACTTATCCTGGTAGTAAGCCGGTGGAGAGCTTGAAAACACCATGATACGACCTACCGCTTGACCCAGGCGCCATTGGCACCATTGAACACAGATGTTTCGGTGCGTACCTGAAGCGGATTGGCAAGGAAGTAACCGCGGCGTGCCACCACTGGCAAGCGGATATCGACGATGCCGAACACACCATCACTGACTGTGAGGCTTGGACACCGCAGAGAAACACGCCGAAAAAAACACTCGGGCCGAGCTCAATGTTGACAACATGTTCCACAGCATGATGGCAAGCAAGAACAGGGACCTTTGGCGCGATTACGTTGAAGAAATTCTGAGCGCCAAAGAGGGCAGTGAGAGAGAGAGAGAGAGGCGCAGAGCGGTTCTCCAGCACTAGAATAGAGTAAATTACTAACTAGGCCAGACTACCTGTCCACTTGAAGCAATGTGGAAAACAATACCAGGGGTAAGAGAAGGACAATGGAGGGATTTAGTCAGTGAGAATCTGATATTACCCTGGGATCAAAATAAAGATAGTGATGTCGCCTTACAGGGTACGCAGCACAGGGTAAACTGCGCCCTAATTCACTTTAGCCAGTGCCAGCAAAGCAGCATTTGATGAGCTACCTCTACTCTACATTATTACCCCTGGATTTCGACTGTTACCCACGAGCTTAGGGTTACCCCCCCCCCCCCGTGGTATAATTGATGGGGGACTGTAGAGTGAAACACCCACCTGAAATGATTAGTAGTGAGCGCATGCGCGTAGCGTTGATGCGACGATTTTCCCTCTCTTTCTTCTCAACAGCCGATTAGAGTTTCAATTTTCGTGACATTTAAGTCAATTTACTTATTATATATCAACACTTTTATCATTTTTATTTCTACAAAACGTTTATACATTTACATGAAATTTGAGCGAAATGCAACACTTCAAAAACCATTTTTTTTTTGTAAAACTTGTAGATTCAATTAAATTCAGATTAGTGAATTAATTGAGTTAAACATATGTCGAAGCTATAGATTCGTATTTGCACCAGTGTATCTTCCATACAAATCCACTTTTCTCTCAGGACCGCGCAACGTGAATGAAGCTTGTATATCAATAATTTAACCATAACACTGTCGATAGCATACAATATTCGTTCATTTCTTCGGGTAAACATAAACAATAAGCATGTATGTCTTCAGTTTTAGTAACAAAATAATGCATTTGTTGAAGCTTGAAGTCGATAAATTTGAGTTGATCGATTCAATCAATACAGGTATTTTTGTGATTAATATTTATTATGATTCTAAAAAGATCACCAGTGATCTAAGAAGATTTCATACCTGATGGTTTTCAACGAACAGGACAAATTTCTTTATCATTTTAATGTTTGTTTTGTCATCATCTATTGATTATTATGAAGTGCTATGGATATGGACGTGTAGGGGTAGCTCTACAGCACGAAATTGTCGTCAATGTACGAGTGTATGATGAGACGTAAGATTCTCTCCGTCTCTGTCTCCGATTCACTAATCTCTTTTATCTTTAATACAGTTTGCTTCTATAAAAATATTGTTTTAAATTGAATTCAATCAATGTTCATATCGAATTTGATTGAATAATCATAGAAGCCGGATCAAAGGAAACGATGGATGAGAAGAGAGCTCAAAAAGAAATATCACCATAAAGAACTTGGACAGTTTTTACGGGTCCGTGCATCTGCTCCAGCATTTCCGATTCAGATCATGTCCGATCCCGTTTTGATCGATTTCCCGCGATTTTATGCGCGCAATAAAACCCCGGAATATTACGCTCTGAAATTAAACGCCAAATATGCGTCCATTCTTTTCCTTCTCCGGACGATTTTATGATCACGTATTTTTAGCGTCAATTTTAAAATAACAACCGTCACGCACAATCCCTATTATTATAAGGTAAACGGGGATCAATGAGCATTAGACAGCTCCGGTCGTTAATCTTTTTTACAATCTTTCCCCATTTTTTAACGATGCTTGTTTTTCGTCTTCCGTCACACGGTTGCATTCTTAGCTCGACTTTTTCTTCTAGTAATTTGGACGAGTCGGAATTTTGGATGGTTTCGATTTATTTCTTTATGATTGATGGCGAAGATGAGCACCCTCGTTCGACGACCCTCTATTTTATCTCAAATAATTTCGACGGGGAGAAATAACAGCCGCGAAGCCACGAGGCTAAATTTAAAATTCTAAATTCATTTAAGACTTTCTGGAACATCTTGTACATAATTCAGTGGTCATAATTGGAAAATGTTGTTTTTCCGGAGATATATACAATTTTAACGGAAAAGGAATCTGGTGTCTGGCTCAAAATTCAGTATATATGAGGAAAATTTTGCCACTGTCTGGTCACTAAATAATGTTATTCAGTTTCATAATTATTACCATGGAAAATATTTGCTTAAATATTATTCACATGCTCTCAATTAATGTGCCAAATTTATTCCCAAACAAATATGGCTTTAATATTGTTACAATAATATTATATCAGAACGAACATATATATTAAAATTACTGATTTTTTTAGAAAAACATATTTGAATTTCTAAATTGTGTAGCAGCATGGGATGAAATTACTGTGATAAAAAGACGGTAATATAACAAGTTACGTGATTTTCCACGTTTCACGTGATTTTTAACGTGACTTGCTAAATTAAGAACAAATAAAAGTCTTGAGGATACGTCCCTTTTTTTTGGCACACAAGAAAGCATATTGAGGGTACTTTGTGGATAAGTCGGCTTCTTAAAAAGTAGATTCGTCATCAGAAAGTCTCGTAGTTGAGCCATAGTGAGGAAGCTTACGTGATTATAAAACATACGATAATAAATTCGATAAAAATAATAATTAATTTCGTTCTCTTCTAAGCGAGCCTGTCATGGGATTGAAGCAGATCGTTAAAATGTGCTAAATAAGGCAACTATAAAAATATATTAACCCCTAAATGAGTACTATCGGAGGGCCTGCGATCCCCCTCCACTTATTCAAAAAGAGCACTCTTATACATTGAGCTTGGAGACAGACAGAGACAGAAAGATAACATAGCGCAGTTCGGGAGACAGAGACGGAGAGCTTCCCCACATACATCGCAAGATTGTATAGATCGTTATCCCAAATTTATCAACTAATAATGATTTCGATTTTTCAAGTGTGTTATTTTTTTACGCAAAGAATTTACCAATTTTTTTTTGCTATCAACAGTGTTTATTTATTTAATTGCTTGCGGTTCGTCACTGCTTGTTGAATGAGTCTTTGTCCAATTATCATTTCTTTGTAAAACAGCAGCAAATTAATAGATTTTTTGTGTATTGTTTATGTAAAGAAATGACGTGGTCTTGTATACTATCAACAGTGTTTATTTACAAGACTTCATCGATTTTAAATTTGCTCATTTGTGTTATTGTTATTTTTGCTATACACTTTGAAACAGTTATTATTCAGTTTATTCTGAACAGTCTTAACGCACTGGATAAAGACGTTCTAAGAGATTTGTTGGAGACAAATCCAGGTCTTTCCGTTGAAGAATTAGCTAAGATTCTTGAATCAATTCACTCAAATTTGAGATTGAAGGATGAATCTCATTCAGAACTCATCTATAGGCACAACGTCATCTTGCCAAAAATTAGAAACTTTGAATTGAAGTTAGTAATTGCATCCACATTATTCTGCTGATCTCGCTGTTTCGTATTTTCGTTTGTTTCCCGTATTAAAGCAGTTTTTGGATACAAAAAACTATAAATTGTGAGTATATCAAAAACTATCTTTCTTCGTTTTTTACTTCTAAACTGAAGAATTTCTACAACAGAAGAATTCAAAAACTGTAAAACGCGTGTTTTTAAGTAAGCGGATCGGAATGAGTTAAGAGCTACATTTGAATATTATCAAAGTTATATGTTGAGATTCCGCTGTGAGGCATTTGAAGAAATTAAATTTGCCATTCGTGATCATCTAATGATCCATTTTACAACAGGAACTCTCAGCACTCCCACTAACAATGTGTCTGATGAAATTCGAACGAAAAGAGCTGCCATCGCATATTTGTGTTCAAGTTTTCTCGACAGAAGCAACAGTACCTAAGCTACTCGAACTAAATTAGCAAACTTTGATCAAATAAAATTACTTAGTCTACCGAGCAACTAATTAGTGGATACGGGCAGGGCCTTATCACAAAATAGTACACATACCAGTCGTAACATACAGGCAGGTGCTAGACAACTTGCCTTAATAATGAGTATCAAAATTACTCACAAGCAGCCGTCGCTCCAGGAAAATTTGATTGGCAGTTTTCCGTGCCATCAATTCGACAGCCCACGCTAAGATATCATCTCCCAAAAATCGATCCAACAGGAGAAGAAAATACCAGAATTTAAACGCGCATAAATTGAATTCATGTCAATGGCCATGTCGAAAGCGATACGACAGAACATAATATCTCAAACGTATACCTGCGATGATTGAAAGCCACTTCTGATGTGAATAATGAAGCCTTATTGTGTGGAGAGACACATTTGCTGGATATACGTGCAGTGCGTATATGGCAATGCGTAGGCTTTGCTTAGTTAATGCTCGTGTCAAATTATATTTTTTCCATACATCATTTCGTATGCGAATGCCAAACTGAAGCTAAGCCCAAGAAGCGAAGAGAATGACAAAAAAAGGAGGCAGATCTGAGAACGCCTCGTAAGCATGATCATGTTAATAATGCACGTACGTGGAAATGTTTGGGAATTATTAGCATTTCTCATGCATTCGTTGAGAACAATGCCAAACAGGATAAAGCCATCACCCACATGCTACGATTCTTTGAATTTCCAGAGAAAGTCGAGAAAACAATTCGCATTTACATCCTTCCAATAGTCAAAATGCAAGCAAGATATGAATACTGCATGAACGATGAAAAATATCCAAAATTAACGAAATTCATTAAAAATACAATGGAGTGTCTTATTTTTCTACATAGATCCCTTCATTAAAAAAAAAAATGGATCGGACAGAAAGCGTTTTGATCCCGTCACTGAAGAAAGAATGCGAGAAGTAACATCTTCTGTTGCGCAACGCGTAATTGTTTGTTTTTTTATAAACGAAGGCGTGAAATCAAGTGAAATTTTGAACTTGAGGCACAGTCCGTTGATGTTCGGTGCTAAATAAGACCCAAGTATTTGATTGGACCCAAGTTTCGTAAAGGTTTGAAAGTCTAGAAACAGTCTGCCGGAAAAATGATAGCTACGGTATTTTAGGACTTGAAATGTATTTTATTGCTCATAAAACGCTGCTGGGGTAAAGTGAAATGTGGAACTGTCAATTAATACGGGGATTCATTCCTGAACGCAGACCATGTTCTGTTATGGCGTCCGATCGTGAGGCGCTCATTCAAAGTATCAGCGGTCTGAAAGGCGGACTGGTTGGACTCAAAAACCTTGTGGCCACTCCCTCGTCTTTTAGGGCTTTTGGTTAGGTTTTTGTTGGTTTAGTTGGAAATACATCCTCGGGGTGCATTCTACGAGTTATATGATCGCGGAAGTTCACACAGCAATTAGTACGTATAAGTGGTTCGCACCATATGAGGTCACGAACGAGACTAGAATTATCCTCTCCCATATGCAAATTATATCCAAATTATTGGAGGGTATTTCACTTTATGGTCCCCCCCCCCCCCTCTTAACCTCTTCAACGTTATGTTTCACTGTTAAAAGTGTCGTCGCTAGCGGATACGTTCGTCATATCCAGTATACAAAAAAATATAACATCATCAAGTTGAAATAAGTCGAGATGAATCATTCTTACGTTTAACGTACACAACACTGCAATCGGACATATTCGTTATTTTCCATTGAGGTTTGCTTAACTTTAACAATTCGGATATATCCGTCATACCCACTTTGCATGGACTTTGGTCTTGACGGATATATACGTCATATCCACTTAAGGGCTTTAAATTGGAGCTGTCGATTACAAAAAGAGAAGAAGGACGACGGCTATGGCTGATCGCAAGGCAACTCGTCTCTGTGGCTAAGTACTACAAATAACCGAATCAATACGAGTACTATGGGGAAGGGAAACCTTGTAGTCTGTTATTTGCTGCAGCATAACATCTTCCTTCCTCCTCCTTTGGGTGCATGTAGTCTGAAACTGATCTTCTTCAAAATATTTATACTCTTTAACATCTACCTTACTGTCCAGATTTGGCCCCATGTGACTACCATATGTTTGGTCTACTGAAAGAGGCTTTAGAAGGGCAACGATATCAGGACAACGCTGTTGTCGAACAATACGTGCACATCTAGCTTTCGAAACAGCCGCCTATCCAATAGAACAAATGTATTTCTAATGAAGAGTAACTATGTAGATAAATAAGATACTCCATTAGCATTTTTATAATAACAAATTTGTACAGAAAAATTCCGGGTTATATTTGAATACATGAACAAAATTTATAAATATGTTTCGTGTTGAAAACAGTTTGAGAAGCTCTACTAATAAACGCCTAGATGACGCAAGTTGTCATACATGTCACGACATTTTGATAGCTACTCATTTTGAAGCACGTATCATAAATAATAATGCATCAATGAAAAATATATTTATAAATATACCTAATTATTTCTATTAAATTCGGGAACTATTTTGCGCGAAAATTGAACAAAACGCGCATATATGTTTGCGACTGTCGATTTAATTTCGTGGCTTAATGCCAAATGAGCAATCGTCATATAGCAAACATAATTCAAATTAAATTCGCCTTATTAAAATAAATTTGTCAGCATTTATTTATTTGATTCAAAATGTGGTCATCGACCAAGTTGATTGTGGGCAGATCGAAACTATACGTCTGCAACCTACACGACGAATGCACAATAAATAATACAAACACAAATGGCATTGTGGTACAAATTTGACTACGGAGGGCGACCACATTTTAATACATAGGTGGTTAAATATGACCCTTTAATTGCTATAAAACGTCTGGAAATAATATCAACGATGGCCCTTTAATTGTTGTAAATACATTGAAGATTATGTCAAAGTGGTCGCCTTGGATCTATCAAATGTCACGGACTGTAAAAAACTAATTGATCTTTAGATCCAAAATCTAATCGTTTTTGGTTGATTCAAATGATAAAGGCCATCTTGAGTCACAAAAACCACAACAAAATACTCTTCTGACACTTGTCTCGTCATCTTTTGATGATTGATGTAATGACTTCTTATTGTGTAGTCTTGTGTGTAGTAGCAATGATTTGAATAAATAATAATACTGTATTAGAAATTGAAGCATGGCATTGAAAATGAAGCGTTGTGGATTGCAATTATTAGACGTGTAGGGGTAACTTTATAGCACGAACTTGAGATGCAAGATATCCGTCTCTGTCTTCGATTCACTAATCTTCGCACTCAATGTGCTCTTTCTGTATCATTTGAGTCCGTTAGCCACATATAAGGGATTATTAAAAAAAGTCAAATTCTAAATACATGTGGATAGTAGTGTGAAGATACGTTGGTCGAAGAAATGTATTGGTTAATTAGCGTATAAATTTTAATGAGCAAAAATCATCATTTAAATGTTAGCCCTGCCCACGAGCAGATAAGAACGTATGAATGAAATGTTGCTCAGAGGAATTTTGTGGTCGTCGTCTGACTTCTTCAAATTAATAAGTAAAAACGTTAATTTGAAAAGCTGTTCATGGAATGGCGTACTCGAAAAGTACAACATTTAGGCTTACGAAAATTGAAGCAAAGTGGTTGCTGCGGAGCTTAAATTTTAGCTTTAATTGTTCATGAAAGCTTTGACCATCGGTTAAAGCTTTTACGCCAGAACAAAATCATTGAATTAATATACATTTGCAAAACATTCGCCTAGGGGAAAAAATCCGCTTAATTAATTGCTGATGAGCGCACAAACAAAATAATCATAAAATATTCATGTTAATGAAGTCGCATTACGCTATGTCCATGTCAAATAATATATTTTTCGCATATTAAACGAGGGATGATAGCCAAGGATATACGGTAGAACGGTTCCAAAATTTTAGCGAGCACACAGCGTGATTTAATTGATTTTAAAATGTGCTGATGTGGGTGTGTGGCACACGGAAAACAATGTGTTACATTCGTTCAATGGTATGCTATAATCAAAGGCGTTTCTTACATTTATGTGGTTTCTTTTCGCTCATGAGAGCCTTCGTGAACCACAAGAATATGCACGCTTGATACACAGTATCTTGGAATGTGGAGTGCGAAACCTTGTCTCTGTCTTTAGTAAGGCTTCTTATGCTCTGAGAATGCCTTTAGGATATTATTAACGGCGAAACGGGTGTGTAAATCTGATGCTTTGTAAATACAAGGTGCATCCCAAAAGTCATGAAACATATTTTTTTGCCACATTTCTATGGATCGTAACATATTTGAACCGATTGGATGAGACGGAGAAGACCTTTAGCTTTATAGTGCACCAAAATTCAGTATGCTGCGAGCATCAGTGGAAGCAGGATCAAATTTTGCATGAAACTCGACAAAAAAGCTATCGAAACTCACGAATTGCTTAAGGAAGCCTATGAAGTGCCAAAGCGCCAAATGACACATCTCTGTGTCCACGAAACCGAAAAGGGCCAGGATGAGCAAATCCAAAGTGATAACAATGTTGATTGTCTTTTTTGACATCAAGGGTGCGGTCCACAAAGAGTTTGTTCCTTAAGGACAGACTGTTAACACTGCCTATAATGTGGATATTTTGGAAAGATTGAGGAAGAGGGCCTACCTGGGTACTGCACCATGAAAATGCGCCCATTGACATCATTGAGGCTATGCAAGCGACCATAACGACGAGTAGATGCTCTTGGAGAGTACTTTGAATAATATAATCAAATTGTATCGGTATCGTTGATAACTCTTTTAAAAAAAACATATTTCATGACTTTTGGGATACACCTTGTATACTGTGCATTACATATTACCATTTAGTCGATGAGTGCGTGTGGCATGCCAACATTTATGCTACGCTTCCGTGACCAATCCGTCCGCTAATAACCAATATCTGATGACACAGACCCTGTTCCAACCATTGTGTAGTCTGTGTATTCTGTATAATGTTAATGTAAGACCATGACGTAAAGCGGAAACCGAAGGTAATCATAAATACCGTTTCCCAGAAAGTCGGCACGTTCAGCGATAAGTGAATCCCAACTGTAAAATGTAGGCTTTACCAATAAGGTCGTCGCGAAAGAGAAAGTGTTTGTCTTCATGGTCTATAGTCAGCAATCCGGAGTGTACGACATTCATTCTATTGTAGGTTCGTGCTCAAGTGCCAAAGATCCGCGGACAAGGAGTGTCATTCGTGGAAAGACCACTGGCCCATTCAACTTGAGCAAACGAAAAGCCTTCTATTTTCCTCCGGAGCCCTAAAATAATTAATATTTAAGAGAAAAAATAAACCCGGATTATATATCGTCCTTCGATATTCGGATTCTTCAAATATTTGCCGAAGCGATTTCAATGCTCGAACCCCGTCAAATATTTAACAAGGATAAAATTTTCGAAGAAATAAAATTTTAAACGTCGCGAATAAGCGCGCACGTTGTTATCTCGCAATCTCGAAAATTCTTCTTAAACAACCGGACCATAAACCGATGGGGTGGGAAAATCGCTCGGAGGTGAAGAGATCGAAAATAGCAATTTGCATACCGAAAATCGTTGACCCGAAACAAACATTTTTGACACGTTGAAGAACCATCCAAAAATATTCAACCTTTTCGAATCGGGTCAAAAGTCTTTCGTCTGTGGGCATCCCTTTAATACTGTTCGAATTCTAAAAATACGAACGGTTCGCATAAATTCATCCCCTAAATACGGGACTCGATGGAAACATTCGGGGATTGCGATCAAATGATTATCGCAAAATGTTTGGCAATTCAACTACAGACCATAATTGATGTTATACAATACTTTTATTTGAAAGGTCTCAGTCCAGTCGACATCAAAGCTGAGCAAGATTCCATTCTGTTGAAGGCTGTTTCTTCGTTTACAACAGTAAAATGTTGGATGACAGAGTTTAAACGAGGCCGTACGAGCTGCCAAGACGAACATCGTAATGGTCAACCAAATGAAGTGACTACGTCAAAAATGGTGAAGAAAATCCACAAAATGGTAAGCATTTCAAAAAGTGCTGTAGATCGCATATTAACTGAAAATTTGGACATGAGAAAGCTGTGCGCGAGATGGGTGCCGCGTTTGCTCACAATGGATGGTTTCGATCTGGTGTTTGGCGATGTTTCACAGCAATAGGCAAAAGATTTGTCAACAATAATGAGGTGGAGTCGACGATTGATGGCTATTTTGTGGAGCTCGACGGCTCTCACTATACACAGGGTATCGAAGGTGTGTATCGAGCTGAAGTTCAGAAATAAAGATATTTCATCATTTTTTTGTGGTTTCTTTGTTAGGTCGGGTACTTTTGGGACTGAGCTCGTAGCATATACATATTCGCCAGACCAAGTGTTACCAACTATAGTTACTTTATTAACATTTTGAGGAGTGAGCAAATTAAAATCGATGAAGTCGTCGATGCCATAATCGCTTTACACCGACTACTTTCTTTCGGCTCCTATCAGCGTGAGACAATCTTCAATTCGAAGCAGAGTCAATTGTAAATAAGCACTGTGGAACAAACTTGAAATCGAAATCATTATTAGTCGATAAATTTGGGCTAACGATCTATACAATCGTGCGATGTATGCGGGGAAGCTCTCCGTCTCTGTCTCCCGAACTGCGCTACGGTCTCCCTCTGTCTCTGTCTGTCTTCGAGCTCAATGTACAAGAGTGCTCATTCGAATAAGTGGAGGCGAGGGTCCCTAGACCCTGGGATAGTACTCCTTTAGGGGTTAAGCTTCAATGATTAAAAGCAGTGAGTAGCCACGAAAAAGCAATGATATAGTCGGGTTATGATTTCTATCTCAGCGCTATTGTTAAAATTTTCGATTGATAATACACAAATATTTTTTTATGCTTGTAACACTTGGTCTGGTGTATCCATAATATAATTTATAATAACCTTGCCATCAACAATCTAAATATATATTATGACCATAAAATATGCCCTCATTGTATCATTATTTATAGGAAATATAAATCTTTTTCTGCGGGCATATTCATTTCATACATGTCTGCAAACATTTTCGCTGCATTCAGCGGACCATAAAGTGTTATTTTCTTTGGTGTACTAATTGGAGCATGCCAAAGTTGGACGCCAAAGCTTAACAAGATACTTTAAAGTCGCATCGTATTCAATTTCACTGAGAGAGATAACTTCCTATAGCATTGTGAATTTAACCATTGAATTCATCTACGATGCCATTATCAATCTTACTAAAACTCATTTTTAAAAATAAAATAAGCCGTCTATAGAAAACATGTTGATAAAAATTCGATATGCTAGGGGCAATATATTGCACAAAGTGCAACGTTCGAGTTCCAGATCCGCTGGGAAAAATACATCCTTTTATGATGCCTTAAACTACTTTGCCCGAAGTATTCCCATGGTTTTTCAATTCTGTCCGCAAATATTTTTAAGCAAAAAATATGTTTTTGTCGTCGAAATATTCAGCGATAATTCAAAGACAAATATGCAAATAAATTGTCCAGATTTCCAATGAATTTCAAAGCGATCAACATTCAAACATTATTTAATTATCATATATTAAGAAAACAAGAAACGGAATACAACCTTCCCAGAATCAAATGGCAACCAACATTCATAGTGTGTTATAAATTATCATATAATTTAAGATATTAATATGTATCTGGGAATTGTTGTTTTGTGGTTTAATTGGAACGTAGGAGGAAAACCATATATTAAATTCCGTCAATGTGATTTTCCATCCGCATTGTTTCAATTTTTCAGAGGAGTTGCCCATAAATTAGGTATTGTATATTTTGAGATTTTTTTTTCTTGAATTAAATAACAAGCCCAAACTGTTAAACATATATGGGATTCGTACAGAAGGAGCAACAGCTATTCAAGGGTCAATGTTGGGCTTTCAGCCAAAAGCAAAGAAATTGCTCCTCAAATAAAAGGCAACCTTCGCAAGAATTCTCCTGACGGCTTGTTCTAGTTTCCCTGTAAAAATACTCCCATTTTCAACTCAAAATTGATTTTGGTTGTCGTAATAAAATTATGATAAATCAAGTTGTTTCTGGGAGTGCAAAGAAAACATATTGTCACAGCCGTTATAGAGGAATTTAAAGGTGAACTTACTGAGGATTTAAAATAGGTCATTACCGAACACTTTTAATCCCTTACTAAAAATAGCTTTAATACTTTCTTAAGCTTACAGAAGAAGCCACACTGTGACGAAGCATATATAATTTATTTTGCTGATTATTGTCAATATTCCCGGGCGAATTTTCAGTGGGAAGATACAGCCTGCCGGGAAAATTGATTATCGGACCAGCGTCTGTAGATGTGACCAAAAAACCATCACAGGCCATAAGCGTCTATAGACGCAAAACTCATATTTTAATTCCAATTGCTATATTTTAAAATTATATTCATTGGTGACATCTTAGGATGTGTCTACAAACGCACAATGCAATACATGTTTGAATACTTCAATATTTTTTGGCGTTTGCGTTTATTAAAATTCTTACAAAAAAAATGATTTTGATGGTTTGCGTATTTTTACATTTCCACTTATGAAATGCCTAAAAATATTCATGAGCCCCTTGACTGTGAACAACAAAAAAATCATATTCAAAATATCATGGCCTGTGGGATAAAAATTATTAAAAGGAAGGGAATGAGCTGTAAGCATCGGCCAAAAGAAGAACGTTTTTTATTCGTAATCTTGAACGTGTTTGAGGAAGGGGATCGTCGTCATGAAGTCTCGCAGTGGGGATCTCTCATTCCGGAGACCAAAAATATAGCATTATGGATAAATCACAGTCTGATCCGGAGTCCCCGGACAAGCTACATAGAATGCCTACTATTTGTCTTTAAATTCCCCGGCGCACTACACGCATAGCCTCCGGGTGCCCACTCCTTTTCCCTCCACAAGGGAAGAGGAAGACCAAATTCTGGCTAACGTGTAATGGAAGAGGAAGGAAGAGGAGGAAGTATACCTTAATACTAAACTCAGTTTGAATAGGGGCTACAGCAGATGAATAACTGCAAGGGCTACCCCTTCCTCATGATACTCGTATTAGTTTGGTTATTCATAGTACCAATCCAAGGAGAGTAGCTATAGCCATTCTCTCCTGTTTGCACCAGGCTGTTGAAGATAGTGGTGTCGCCACTCGGAGACCTTCTTTCTACTCCTTCTGTAATCGGCAGTTCCACATTTCACTTTTTCAACTGATGTTAGCTGGGTTAACATTATTACCCCCAAGGGTTCGACTGCTACCCACGGGCTTAGGGTTAATCCCCTCCCCCCTTGAGTTTTATGTTTAGGCATCGTAGAGTGAAACACCTACCCTATAAGGAATAGACTAGCTGTCTTTTTATTTTTTCCAATTGTTAATCCTTCGGCACATTTTGGTTTGAGAATGGACAATATAAGTCTTCATAAGTTTGAGTGTCCTTCCTCCTCCCTACCGATTTCTATCGATAATTTAACCCTTAACGAATAACCTAGTTTTTCGATATTATCAGCAACTATTTTCGAACTAATATACATATATTTACCATGTATTAAATGCTGTAAAAATTTGGAATCTATGCATTCAAGTTAACACTTTACAGTCTATGCCCGCGTTAATGCGTGATGAGAATGATGTAACTCTAGCATGAAAATAATGTCATACGAAATTGATAACCACTGTTATTTTTATATACACTTGGATCTGTTTTTATACGATAGATACGTTCCACAGGGAGTCGTATATAAAAAATTCGCATAAAAAAAGACGTGAACTACATAGAAAACTGAGGTATATGCTCCATTTTTTTTTAAAAAAACCGCATAACTTTAAATCACTGCGATAGAATGTACCAAAAATCGCATAAAAAAAGTTTATTAAAAATGCTTATAAATAAAAACAATATTTATCTTAAAATTGCTACACATAATCATACAAATTATCGTCATTATTCTGCATACATTTATTCGTCATACTTCTGTGTTGAAATCGTCTTTTTTAAAATGTAATCGCTGATTAATCGTATAGAATAATTAATTGTATAGATAGGGTACCCAAATGTATCGACTAATAATGATATTTGAATGATATAATTAATCGATTTCAAGTGTATTATGCAAAAAAATTACCAAATTTGGTGTGCTATTGATAGTGTTTATTTATTTAAATACAAGTTTCATACACGCTGCGACGGTCCTGACAGGTAAGTTGTTTGTACAGATGATATGTGGCGGACATACAAATATAGGATCTAGGTTTAACATGATTTTAAATTAACCGTTCGTTTTTTTACGCAGATCGTGACTTTATTATGCGTATTCGCATAAAAAAAGCTTTGTTTTTTTTGAAAAATGAAGAATTGTTTCCATTATTTTTTGAAAAACGCATAACTTCAAAATCGCATAAAAACCCAGTGTATATACATTGTTGACACCATCGAAATTTAGTTTTTTTTAGAACTTTACGAAAGAAGTAGTTATGAATTTCTTGCGAAAATCGCCCGAATCCTAACATGTTAATAGTTCTGGTATTTTTAAATCTTCCCAGATTCCCTAATATTTTCTATACTGTGTAAGCATTATTTTGGTATCGATGACAGATAAATGAGCCAATAAAATCAGCTAACTAAAATGAGGCTGTCGATCGGGAAACAAAGCAATCTTTCATCAAAGCTGTCAAAAAGTTCAGCTTAAGTGATTGTTTCAATGAAGTCAAAGGCCAAGTATGACATCCGATATAAAACTATTTTGTTACACATTTTCAACATCCAGTTTCATAACTCGTAGGTTTTCAAGCGACCGCAGTCTGCTTGGAATCAGAGTAGCTAATCAGACACGCATTTTAATTACTCTCTTAACCATCAACGACAGTTTGAGTGTTTTGAGGAGAAAAAGAAACACTTATCGATTGAGAAGTTTGACGAGTGATTTATTCTGAAACGACAAGGCATAACAAATTCAATTACACGATAAGCCCCGGAAGAGTGACGAAAGAGAATACCGGCATCGGACAACGGCGTAATTTATGAAAAGCTTTAATCGAAACAGCTTAGACAAGATACTGTCCGGTTTACAAGTGTTTATTATTCGACGCATTCGAAATGCCGATTGATTTATGGCGCATAAAAATGTTTACCGAGAAGGTTTCCGGAATTGGTAAAGGCAAACCAAAATAGCGACTTGCTAACCTTTGGCAGCAGATGTCGATGTTGATCCGTGGCCGTTTCGCATCGGAAGAAAGCGAGAAATGTTAAAAAGAGCTTACCGGTCTCTCTAAATAGATAAGTTATCTATCGGCTGTGACGAAGGCCAATCTCATTCAAAACGTGTCCCAAAGTTGTCGGCGGTGGGTGTGAATAATAGACACTATGTGGGCAGCGTTTGCTGTCTTACATCACCGAGAGTTTCTCTCACTTGAAGACATTCTATCGATTCCATTATCCGGACATTTATCTAAATATGGATGCGGACGTTCGTGTTTTAAAACGAAAAGCACCGGATCTTTTTATCTACGAAATTGGCTCACGAGTTTCAATCACATACGCCGCATGGTGCGCGCGCAGGGGAATTACATTCCTTTGCAGAATCAACACCTGGATTACACGATTCAAAGAACCACCATCTAAATCACTGCAAATGCAATTTAAACAGACATTTAACGCAACGGAGGCTGGAATTGCACAACGAGAAATTGAAAGCGAATCGGATACTTTTATGATGGTGTTTTTATATTCCAATTATGAGAATGATCACTTAGAAAGTCCGAATGTATGAATTCTTAAATACTGGCATACAGAGTCGCCCAACAAATATTATTACGTTAGCAACATAGGATAAAATTATCCGAAGCGATGCCGCGAATTTCAGCATTTAAACGACCGATGACACAGCATGTGTGCCATAACTCAGACGTCTGTCAACATATGTGCCATGTTTCTCGCAACGTTGTGACACGTTTTCGCTAAATATTGGATAAAACGATGGCACAGCTCATGTATTATATTTCAGTGAGGATCCAAATGCATTTTTAGGGGGCAATTTTTTATGACAAATTGGTCTGAACGAGACGAAAAGTGAAACTCGTCGGTCGAAAACAGATGGAGAAGGCCGTCTCTATTGTATGTATACGTAGCATACAACAACCAGTAACATTTTTTATATATTACACAAACTCAGTTTCATATTTTAGCTAACAATTTCTATTGGGTGAAAAGTGAAATGGAGAAAAATATGAATACAGACTAAAAGTCGCAAAATTCCCGATTTCCCGACAAATTATTTATTTCCGTCGCTGCAGATGAATACTTATATACTATTATACTTTGATGTGATTCGTAATTATATTACGGAGGAATACAAAAATTCTGAACCATGTATCTATTATATTTCATATCGATATTCCCATTATTAGAGTCGAGGTGTAGTAAATACATCACCGGTAGGGAAAGGTTATTATAACAATTTGAAAAACATACATGTACGCTATATATATATATATATATATATATATATATATATTAGACAGTCACC
This sequence comes from Stenopsyche tienmushanensis, assembly GCA_008973525.1. Lineage (NCBI taxonomy): Eukaryota > Metazoa > Arthropoda > Insecta > Trichoptera > Stenopsychidae > Stenopsyche > Stenopsyche tienmushanensis. The sequence continues at coordinate 498,247 of WACJ01000110.1, read as the reverse complement.
GCCTCTAGGCGTTGCCTAAGTTCGCCAATTAGTAATTACGCCACTGTTTCCAAGCGTCCAGATTTCGTCGGGTATGTATCGATTTAGTAGCCTTCATCATCTTCACCTTTCGGGATTATGTTTACTAATCCAGGGATTCTTAAGTACCCAAAACTGTCCGGGATCAGTCTGTAAATTAACAGTAATATCTTCCGTCTCTTTTTAGACGCAATGTGTCAATTTATCAGCGATCCTAACGATCCAAGAGAAGAACGTATTCGCGTGCGAGCGCAGCCGTCTCTACGAACACGCGGGAGCGGGGCGCGATCCGAGATTCTAGAGCGCCCCCGTTCCACGCTACATTGGTGTCAGAAGTGGAAATTTGTCCGTTGCGCTACAGAACATGTCGCTGTTAATCTGGCGAATTAAATCTGCACACCTTAACAGCGCCATTGCGTGGAGATGACATTATACCCACGCTACAAAGTAATGCTTAAAATATTTTTTTCCTAGGAGCTAAGAAGTTTCACTTCTACCGTGCGAGGGTAATCGCACGATTTTGTATTATAAATAAGTATTTTTTTGCAGTTCATTTTATAAGACTATTGGGTACATATTTTAATAATATAGATTATCAAAATCAATTGTATACATTATAGAAAATTAGGGTCGCGGATGGGCTTTATGATCTGATGACTTCAGAAATTGGCCTGAGGTAAGTTGCAAAATTTAAGTAAGTAAAAGTCAAGTGTCTTTCAATTTTTAAACAAATTGTACCATCATCACTCAAGGAAAAAATCTTTCATGAAAACGAACTGTGTTCATCTAAGATTTTCGATATAATGTTTTTCGAAAACAAAGAACATCAACAACAACAAAAAAAAACATTACAAATCGACGACTCTGTATGAAAAACGGATTGTCATTCTTCGAATAAACGCCCGAAAGTGAAGAAACTCGAGTAAAAACTTGAGCAAATCTGTCTCTCGAGAAAGTTTTCAAATTGCGGAAATAAATTCTTTCGGTGGGGTGAAAACTTTTAGAATAGTCTGAATGTTAACGAGGTTTCTTTAACTCCACTGTGTATTCTTTTGCACAAAACGATTTTAAGCTGCGCTTACTTTGCGTCTTCATCAAGTCATCCCCGTATTTGGACAACCGATTACTGCCCTTAATTAATAAATGAGTCGATAAATTCGAATATTGGGGTCATAATATCCCCCGAACGAATTAAAATACCAAAGGATTCATTGCAAAATGTATTTATCGCCAGCAAGAATCATCGAGTATGAATAAAAACGTCTTGAACATAGACATTTTGCCTGATGGATTGCAGAATTGAAGTTGATCATCGACGCTCATTAAATCGAGACCTTAACATTTGCGAATTCAAATAAGTGTGTTAGTAGCGATCTTTTAGAATCATCAATGATCATATATCAAAATTATGACATTCAAAGGTTGAAATTTGAATTAACCTTCTCGCGGTTTGGCTCCAAGAAATCAACGCCCGTTACGAACAGCATTAAATCCGTATCTGGATTGGCCATGATTGCATCCTGCTATTTACCTGAAACAAATAAAAAATACACATAGGTGAGAGGAGGAAATATTAAACATTCTAAAAATTATATTGTTTTAATCATATGATTTAATTCAGATATGCCCATTGACCTGCATTAAGGACGATGTTAAATTTATCCAATTTAAATGCATGATGATTTTATATTGGGTACGTATTTAATCGAGTCTTTCTAATTGATTGCAATGCATTTAATTTGATTTGGGTCGTTAAAAGCAGATGATTCCTTGAATGTGCCACCATTTCTCGTGATTAAGATGGGCTTAAGGGTTATAATGGATGTATTCAATCAAGGAAGTTACTGATTTAAAGTCTAAAACTATCGTAAAATATTCGGAAATTGATGGAAATTCTAACATAACAATAAGAAATTTTATGACTACATTCGTTGCTCATAAATTCTCGTTGCCTACAAATGGCCATTCCATCCACTTTGTTAATAAGTTTTAAATAATTCTGTATTATGGTCCATGAAGCACCAAGTTTCTTTGATAATTCTGGTTGAATTCAATCGATACAATAGATGTATTCTACTAATAATTATGAATCCAAGAAGATCTAAAAAGATCCTACACCTATAGGTTTTCAATCGAATATGATCGAATTTTTTTTGAGCTCTATGAAAAGAAAATTATTCAAATATTGTATTCTTGGAAATACAAGTGATTCTTTGCGTTCGTAAAATTTCGTCGAAAATTTAATTAAAGCGTGACAAAAGAAGATATCGTAAATGTAATATTTAAAATAATGATTTGCTTTCAGGCCGTTATGAAGCCGGGCGGATGGAATGGAGGTGGATGGGCATCAAATAGAAAATATTTCTCCTTAGATAATTTCTTTATTAACTACGAAAGAGTGATCTGGCCGCGGGAAGGACGTCCTCCCGCGATCAAGGCTATCCGACGACTCCTAACTACTCTCGCCTACTATGTGTCATCATCGCGCAAAATGCGTGGAAGAATTAAACCTATTAATTAAATCTGCAGAAGTAATAGCACGGCATTGAATATTAAGCGCAAAGGATCACTTTTTGTAATATTTGAATATTTAGACGTGTAGGGGTTACCTTTACAGCACGACCTAGCCGTCAATGTACGAGTATATGATGAGAAGCAAAACGCTCTCTTCATCTCTGTCTCCGATTTACAATTTTCGCACTCGGCGTGCGAGACTCCGGACGCATATATGCGTAATTCCTAATGAACGAGTTAAAATATTTATTTTTATAAAGCAAAATACAAAATGAATACGTACTGCAAATAACAATGCACTTACAATATACTTTTTGTTTTTAGTACACAACCAAAGAACAAAATAATTAAAGCAATTAGAGGACTCTTGTGACGTTTCGCCAAGCAAAATGGACCAAATAAGCAGTCCTTTGTCTGAAGCCAATGGACGCAAAAACATTTACAAAATATATAGTCCACTGGCAGAACAGTGCAGAACCTTATTATACAATCCATTGTAGAAGCGTTTGAGAGCGATTTCTTGAACGGCGAAATCAAACACAGCACAGATCTTTGAAATATTCAATCGCAGTGAAAATTTACATTTTCAAGCATTTGAGTGAAACTGAAACAAAAATGAGTTTCAATTACAGAGCTCTCGCAGTTGCGGACTTAAAATTTGAGTCACGTCCATAAAATCAATAAGATTCACTACCGGGGGCGCTTTTTTATTTCTCAGGATTTAAGACACCGAACTAAATATAATATACAGGTGGACACCTTAAAAGCTCTTTTATTTTTTCAGTATATTTTGAGATGAACAGTTAAATATTTAATGCCGACGTTCAGGAGAGAAGCCCTCGACTGAATATAATACAGCAGCATTCTAAGAATTTTCATTTGGAAATATACAAAATGGAGGCAACAACACTCAAGAATTCTATTATATGTATCTTTAAACATACATTAATGCCAAGCAATTGAGCATATTTGAGTTGCAGACAAAAATATATTTAATATCCATATCGAATGTTGTGATCGAATTACAAATGGTGTCAAAGTTATAAGGACGCTGCGTATAAGGGATGTTTTTCTTGGATGTTTTGGGACGTTTTGGCGCAAATAATAAAAGGTTCTTTTATTAAAAAAATCTCAAAACTATATACTAATTAATTCAGAACCATTTTGTTTGTTGAAAAGTATTTTAAATGTAAGGAATAAAAAAAAGGTATCCTGGTTGACCAGATTTTAACCCTTATAATCATTTGAAATTTAATAAAATAAAATAAATTTTAATAAGTAGAATTGTAACCATAGCTCCTACCTCGGAAAAAAGTTTGTATTTTCGCAAAATGACGACTATTTAAAAAAAAAATTACCTTGTTTTTTCACAGTTTTAATATTTTTATAAATAGTTAAAAATAAAATTTGAACATAAATCTGGTAGGAACGATAAAGAAATATATAAACAATTTTTTTTACTAAATTTGAAGTGAATAAATCAATTAGAACATGAGATATCATGTCAACCGTGTTGAAAAAATTGTTTTGAGAAAAAAAAATTGACATCTTTAAGACGAGATATCAAGTTTCGAAGCTAATTGAGAAGTCATGGACATGTACGGCAAAACGAAAATCACTAACTTCGATAATTTCCATTGGATAGGTCATGTGGGGCGGATGCCGGCACATGAGAACACGAGTCCCCCGAGCTGTCTTGGATTTTGAGTGGACCGAGTGGCAGCAGATTCGCCGAAAGGCTTCGGCTATACTCAGATTAACAGATAAAAGATCAGGAAAAAGACGTCGCACGTCTGGACTTGAACAATTGGGAGGGAGGAGGCCCAGTATTGGCGGAAATGACGATATACATTATAAGTGGTCGGGGGGGGATTCTCTTATAGGGCTATTAGTGCCACCAAGTAAAAAAATTATTGAATAATATATGATCCATTCTATTCTATTGCCTTTATCCATCTCTCCGAAAGCCTCATAATGCCATCTTGCCAAAATTTCCCAGGCTCGTTGGAAAAATATTGATCAAAATGGTACATTTTTATATCATTTTTTGAATTAAAATTTTTACCACGTAAGGAATTTTTCAGTTAAAGAAATAAATAATAATCTGAAGGGGTCCTGTCCGGAGAGTATGGAGGATGAGGTAAAACATCCCAGTCAAATGATAATAATTTATTTCTGACGAGCAAAGACACATGAGGCCTGGTGATATCGTGATGAAAAACAACGCCTCGTCTGTTCGCTAATTCTGGCGGTTTTCTGGAAATTGCATCCTTTAGATTGTCTAGATGGAAGCAATGTTTTATTGAATTGATTTTTTCAGCTTGCTGAAGTAGCTCATAATGAACTACCATCTTCCAGTCTCACCAAATGCATAGCAAAACTTTTTTTGGATGTAGGCCAGGTTTAGCTACAGTTAAAGCTTCTGTACCCTTGGTTCAAGACCGTTTACGTTGGATATTCTCATAGAGTATCCAACTTTAATCTCCAGTGACAAGTCTCTTCAAAAAAGGTTGGATATTATGTCGCTGGAGAAGAAGATCGCATGTTGAAATACGCTGAAGTTTATTTGAGTCAGTCAGTTCATGAGGAAGCCACACATCTGAAAGATTGATATATCTCAATTATGTCAGATGATTATGGACGGATGTTCGTGGAATTTCTAATTTGTTAGCTTTTTCGCGTGCAGTATATCGCGGGTTTTCTTCAACCATGGCTAAGATTAGATCTGTGTTCATTTGCGAAAGAAACTTATGGGACAACCTAATATATACAGTTTATCTTATAAAGCCTACGGTCGTTTGATTCCTTAAAAATGCTATGCAACACATTCATTCATGCAAATATAGTGAGGCGTATGAAGAGTTTGGAGCGTGCTTTGTCCTTGAGCTAGTTGTGAACGCTCGTAAGCAGAGTCTCGCAGTTGGGATCTCTAAATGTAGAGATTTGAAAATAAATATCCCTAGCAAGCATTTTTTTATCGTCACATTGACCTGAATTTCTTCCACCCTCCACTTCTAACGATTGAATTGCTCGTGTAGGTGTGATTCGCTTCCGTTCTTTCGCAAATATTTCATACTTCAATATGCATATGAAAATTGAAGAATTGACTGTATTTCATCCGAGCGTGGAAGAAATACATTATGCTTATCTCACTTATTAAAAGGGGCATTAAGACGACGGCATCGAATTTGATATAGCGTCCCACGCGAAATAGTAGAGACGCTGCTCAATTCATAAAGGATAACACCTCCTCAAAAGCAGACGGAGTTCATAAAATATGGTGAAAATGCTGAATATTCTTGTAGTTTTGAAAGCAGGTGAGCGTAACATTGATACAGTGTGTGTAATAACTGTCTGTGCCCACGGGCGAACAAAAACTCTTTATTATGTAACGACGCGTTTTCTTGTAGATACGGACCAGACGGACTACGTGAGGTTCGGATCGGCTCGAAAACCGGATTGTAGCGATTTGTGAATGGTCTGCACTCTCCAACAATGAAATGTCAATGCCGGGCCTTTCCGTAAGGGCTACTTGTTAAAAATCCCGTACGCCACCTGAGGCTGACAGGATACATAAAACTTCGCCTGAACCCCGATAATCGATTAGCGAACTCTTCATACTTTCAAAAAATACATATTCCGTAGGTGTATATAGCTTTTTTGTGAACTAGCCCTGTATATCAAAGCGCGTTGTATGCGGAATCGACTACCTAAAACAGAATTACAGAGCAACATACATACAGCTTTAATAATGATTTATATGAATATCTTTATACACTCGTATATCGATGGCAAGGTTTCGCTGTAAAGGCACCCCTACATGTCTAAATATTCAAATATTACAAAAAGTGATCCTTTGCGCTTAATATTCAATGTCGTGCTTCTATTTCTAATAAAATAGTATGGGTAGTGACGCGCAGGAGGCGGCGGTCGGGGGAGTTGTCGGTTAACCTTGGCTGCGGGAAGTCGTCCTTCCTGCAGCCAGATCTCTCACTCTCTCCCTCACGAAGAACGAACCCATGCACTAGCCCGGCCATCCCGACGAGTACGTGGGGGCGGGGGCCACCCGGGGACTCTGCCCTCGAGAGCGCCTCAACGATATATGTACTCTAACGTCAATATTGTTAATGCCAAAAATTGTTTTAAAAAATATTAAATTATTTTTCACCGAAAAATTGATAAAAATACAATATCTATACAACCAATAAATATTTATGTGGAAATAGTCTTCAGAAATGTCACATTATTAACAACGACAAGGGAAATAAATATTAAAGGCGGCCATGAAATCTAATACCAAATTATGGCATCACAATCGATTATCCATATATTTCCGAACACACGGAATTGAAAAATAGCCTGGGGTCTCCAGAGACCCTGATAGCTGAGGAACAGCGCTAGCGCTATATTAAATTAGCTTCCAACATAAACAACAATGACTTAAGAAGCTATGTAGATTCTAAAAATGTAGTAGAGCACGAACGTTTTATTTAAATATCTCATATTACATAGGATTTAGTGCATAGTAAGCTTTTGAATTAAATTTAATAAAATGTATATATTGAGACGATTGATAAAGTCGGGCAGGGCATTCTATGAGCGACTGATTTACAATTATAATCACAATATAATTTAAACATAATGATAATTTTGTATATAGTTGACAGTGAATCCATCAATAATTCAGAACAGCGAGTTACTATAAAAATGCTAAGATTTGTTCAGGTCATGACTAAATATTTAAAATAATCATAATTGTACATATTTATTTCTTAAAATGTATATATAAAAAGTGAGAGAATACTATATATATAAGAGCAGCGTGCGAGACGTTCATCACCAGACTCAACGCTATCATCCATGTCAAAGATGACTATATCGCATATTGACTCAGTATTAATTCGTTTATCAACCTATGTGGTTTGTTCGAACAAAAATATCTGTTGAAATAAAGATGATTGTTTCGGCATTAAAAGTAAAAATAATTCGTTATAAAAAAACATTTTTCATCCGTCTGTAAACACGTTTTTTGTGCAAAATAAAGATTGCGGTGTATCTGTACTGTATTAAATATTTCTAATGGGACCAATAATAGGCAATCGAAATTCAATTTGATAAATAAATAAAGCTTCCGGTTCCTTCCGCTTTCATCGGCTAGGAAATGTCAATATTGTTTTAAATTAATCAATCAGACGGAATCGGTTTTTCTACCATTCACACAAATAATTCAATTCTATAATTTACTGGGGAATATTCAAAAGCACCCCCTCAATGATCGCCTTTAATGTAATAAATTAGGGAACAATTTGGGCAGATTCATTTTGACACGTGTTGACAAGTTAAATGGAAAATAATTAAAATTACTTTATCCATTGAAACATTCTTTTAAAAAAAGGACTAAATTATTAGCTAGAGGAAATTCCCGTATAACACGAAATTCCTACAACACGATTTCTTTCTGCAATCCATTTAACTCTAAAATACACAGAGTCATAAAGACATGTAAATACTTACTTTGAAATGTATAATATATACGAGTAGTGTGTGTGTGTGTGTGTATGTAGTCCGTGTCCAAGTAGTCCGCCTTTCAAACCGCTGACACTTCGAATAAACGCGCAGACAAAACGGGAGACGGCATCAAAGAAAGCGAAAATAATTCCATCTCCAGGCAAAGTCATAACGTCAATTTTTTGGGATGCGTGTGGGATCATTTTCATTGATCTTCATAAAGAAGAAATAGACATTGTTAGATTGGGTACTTCTGAGACTAGCCTCGTACCTCATAACTTCATTCTTCAAAGAAATAAGACCATTAATATGGAATACACGCTGGAAATAATCGATCCAGCTGAAGACATAATTCATACAATAGCAGAAAGATATGATTATCGATGATATTCAAGAATGATGATGCAAAAGACATTTGAGATATCACAAACAAACAATCGTTAATAATAGAATTTCATACCAAAAATGTGGAATAGAATCCAAGATAGTTATGACGAAGAATTCCTTATGTAATGCTTTCAATTATCATTGATCCAAGAAGGCAATGCATATTAGCCATATTGTCGTCATACAAGTCATTGGTGGAGTATTAAGTTTATGGTGTCTTATTTCCTTTCCTTTCTTTATACATGCTATAAAATTTTCATTGTGCAGTATTTTATGCAACTGGTTGATGCAGTTTTTGCATACCTGTAAATTTATGCAACTCTTAAACAGAGCCTAACGCTTTCATAACCTGATATGAAATAATTTTTAAACGACACGTCTAGCTCAAAAATATCATTCTGAGAATTCCATGAATCATTTATAATGCCGTCAAATAAAAAATCGTCATAGTTCATCAATCAAGACCAATCAAGAATGATCTTGAAATATGATACATGAATGCATTATGAGCAGTTCCATGAAATTTTGACAATCGATGGAGCGTATATTTTTCAATGAGACAATTGCAAAATTATAATTGAATTTGTTATTTTGTGACTGATGAAGAAAAATGGGTTTTGAATTTACAAAATGGACGAAAATTTGCATTTTCTATATTAAAACAGATTGAACGTAGCGAAGACGGTGAAATCGTTTTGGATGGATAGTTGCCAAAAATATTAACATTCAGAATTCAAAATTGGACGTTGAAAGTTTCCAATGAATGCTAATGTCTATTTTGGATTACTGTAAAAAGATTTATATTTTGTAGACGATGAAAAAACATAGTTTTTACGGATTCGAACATACAATAATTTTGCACAAGTTTATAATTTTATTTATATTATAACATAATTTCAAATCTAAAAAGAAATTATTCTACATTGAATATTGATGAATTAACATTTGGAAGAAGCTATTATAATAGAAATTGAAAAAAATAACAATGATTTGAAAATTTAACAGCTCGAAATATTTACATTATCGTGTATATCTTATAATATTTGTTTGTTCATATTTAATACACTGCCATACCGTTCATTCGATTGCGATAAAACTTTGTCAGCTTATTGTTTACACTTGCGGGAATAACATAGGCACATTAAAAATATTGTTTGTGTATGCAATTTGTTATGCGAGACGTTCAGCGTATGCACTATGTTGGCACATATTGGTCTGGTGGTTGCTAAGGTAAATAAAGTATTACAACTAAAAAACTTTAATAAATACAGAGGTTTTGTCTGATATCCTGGATTTATCATATAAGACAACCTATGAGTACGTGGATTTAAGACTATAATTAAAATATAGGATATGGCACCAAAATCTTACTAAAAGTTTAGAGCAGTGAATCAGGCTTATAATCAAAGAAATTGCTAAAAAAATAAGATTTCTATCTATCAAGGTACCAGGAGACTTGGACTTTGAAGGACAGGAAAAGACCGGACCGCCTAAAATCTAGATCAATCAATGCATCATTTTGTGTGTGTCAAATTCAATCCATGTGGAACATCTCAAATTAAACTAGGGTTGCTTTGGAGGTGAAAAGACTGGGGATTTAATAAAAATCGATGGAAATTTGAATAAAGAAGATCACTTGTAAATATTAGAACATAATACAATACCGTTAAGTCTTCGACATTCTAGCATTTTGTTGAAAGTGAAAGTTAAATGTTTATGTTTTTATGTTGAATAGGATCATTTTCAGCTTTTCCAAACTTATTGGCGGTAGTGCATGTATTCAGAACTGAGTCTTAACTAAAGTCAAACTAATCATCATACATTATTTTTGAATAGCACCAGACTACTAGATTGCTCATCAACGGTTGATTCATAAAAACATTTTATTAGTGTCGTAATTTTGACCACTTAAAAATATTCCGGGAAAAAATATCTCTGGAGCCAATATTCTGCGTCATTTGCAGCAACTTTTGCTAGACCAAAGATTGAAAATACTGTATGAATTTATACGAGCGCATTGTCCGAGTAAATCGCTGCCACGTTCCACAGTTTCGGGGTGTAAATCACCCGAACAGAATGTGCCCCAACAGTAACTTTGCGAGACGACGCTATGCCCGACTAATACGAGTAGTGGATACACCTGTCCAAGGGGGCAACATGTTTATCGAGATTCCGAGGGTCTGCGTCAAGTTTACGTGCCTGATTTACGAGTTTTGCCCCATATAATTTGTGATGATAATCAGGGCGCACATGTGGGTAGTCTTCCGACCCATAGGGTTTCGGGGCAGGGCTTAACCCGCTGAGCCGGTAATTCTGCGGTTTACTTACCCCGCGCGCTGAAGTCTTCGTATCGTATGACGTGCTTATAAGAAATTTCATTGCTCGACGAATAATCGCCATCCGACTTCCTGGGATGAGATCCTTTTACAACTACTTGTAGGAAATTAGTGTTGCTTTGCATTGGAGTGCGTTTTCGCTTTAACGCGGTTTCAATTTTATGACTTTGCCGCAACCGAAGGAGAGCGTTTATTGCCGACCGGAATGAACGAAATGGCAGTTATTATAAGCACGCGGTTTTTATAAGCACATAAACAGAAATATAAATTCGCATAAAAGTGTATTTGCAAGCATTATGGCTGGAGAAGTAAAAGTGTGGTTGAAATAAGTGAATTAGCCCGGGAGCTACTGGCGAAAAAGTTGGGTTGCTGAGTGGAAGCAAAAGTCAGCTGCTTATGACTGATTCATATAAAAAAGCTAAATATATCCTCAACCCACTTTGAAAACTCTACAACTTTTTAATGTCGAGCTGATCTGCCATTCCACACTCTTTCCAGGTCCCTATAGTACAAATCTACTAGACCTAATGTCCAACTTATTAACACATTCTCGTCGGGTTACGCAGCTTATAGCTTTATCTGTCGCCTGACGTGGGGTGTTTTTGATATTAGCCATTAAAACTAATTGTTTTTTATGGTTGTCTCAATTTACGATAATTTTGATCGCTTTATGCTCATGCATGGTCCATTCAAATATAAAATCAGAAAAAAGAAGATAGTCAAGTAAACTAAAAACAGTTGGTTTGATTCAAGATATGTATTTACCAAATCTTCAATTAGAGAGTGACCCCAACTGCGAGACTTTCCGATGACGACACGCCTTTTATTTAAGCAACGCTAGCTAAATGGCCATGAAAATATGCCCTTCTTCGATGAAAGCTCTTGACTCAACCATCTCCCTTACAGGATTTTTTTTACAATATTTACAAGCCCGCAATATACATATTTGTCTATGGTCTCATAAGAACTTGTATATGGTGTTATCGAGGTTAGGATTTGAAAGAAATGGAATAATCCAGTCCATGAACAGTATGTAGATGATATAAGAAAATCTTTGACTGTCATCTTAATCTATGTATGAAAGTTTCTCAACTAAGAAAATTTTAGCCCTGAAATGCTTCCTGAAATATGGCCACAAAGTTGGAGAAAATTATTGCTGATTGATTTCAGTTAAGTATTTGAAGCAATCATACAAGTATACCTTACGCCATCGAAGGCTTTCTCAGGGTCTAGATGCAAATGCGAACACGCTTGCGCAAATTAACATAATCTTCCTCATTTCATGATGATCTTTCATCTGTTCATGTCGTTCTTTAAATAGTGCATTTCTGAGTATAAAATTTTATAAAAATATTGATCATTTCAATTGCCAATCGTCCTGGATTGACGAGAGAGAAAAAATCCTCAGGAAACTAGGTATATTAAATGTGTGTATCAGTTTTGAGTAATTTGTTCTGGAATTGTCTCTAAAAATGTTGGAACCCCTATTGATAATCTTCTTCTTCTCTAATATATAAAAATTAATTGGGTTTTGTTCGTTTGAAATACGCTGAAATACCGTTCATCGAATTGCAATAAAACTTCGTCCACTTATTGCTAAAGATTCCGCGAGTAACATAGGTATAGTCCAATATATAAAAAGCAATGTTTGTTTGTTCGTATTTAATGCGCTGCCATACCGTTCATTCGATTGCGATAAAACTTTGCCAACTTATTGTTTGCACTTTTTCAAATAATATAGGTATAGTATAATTAACTTACAATAGATCTTATATATAAAAATCAATGTTTGTTCATATTTATAACCATTCCTAAATAAAGATAACTCTTTCAAATTTCAAACAATATTTTTGAAATTATTACTTCTGTGGCAGCAACGCGCCGGGTACCAGCTAGTAAGTAATAAATGTCACGTTAGCTCTGATCATCAATCAAGATGAAATATCCTACTTAATCTTACATTAATCCAAAATAAAAGTATTGATGATCAATCACTTTCACCAATTGCAAAACAGCACCACATTAAACGACATGGAAGTGTTCAACAGTTTTGTATATCTGAGCTCAATCGTTCATAACAGTGGTGAAAGTTAGCAGAATATCGAAAGAAAATGCTTTGCCAAAAAAAGTAATGCCATAAGTATTTGTGATTCAGTGCTAAAGGCAATTGTTGAAGCTTTATTGAACTTCTTGATGTTAAAAACATGCAGCCAAACTTATGTTATCGTTTATTCCAATAGTAATATCAGGGCTTTGAACTGGAACTGAAGCGAAAACCGGTAAAAATGTTATTTTTGCCGGAATTAAAGCCGTAACAGAATCAATATAAATGTTTGGAACCGAATCGGAACGAAAACCGAAATCAAAAAATAACGGTTTGAAGCCTTGGTAAATATACTTTCATAAAATATGTTCAGATTAGGACAACGATGATTATCATGGCAAACAAGAAAAAAAATCACGAATTTGGATGTTCAATATCCAACGATTGTCCTGAATATGGGACACATTGGATCATCTATCCAAATTCAAAAATCATCGAATTTCAATACAAAGCCATAAATCACATCAAAATCAATGGACATCCCAACATGTCCATACATTCGGTCAAAAATCAAGGCCAATTCAAACGTTCAAATTAATTTTAGCACTCGACCTCCTCCATTATCATGCTGATTCGGCAAAATGTGACAATTGTTGAAAAGTAGCACAACGTCTGCCCAACAACAATAGACGATCAATGTCAATAACTGTCGTTTTTGCGTATTGTCCATACACAATTAGATGCAAATCCACAGGAATTATTATATAAATGTACGTCCGTTTTAAAAAACCACATTGAAAATTGTGCACAGATTTGATGTTCGTTATTTATGGGTGCGTGGATTTGACGCGCGGTCCCCTGCTGCGTTCCAAAAACAACCCCATTATTTGTTAACCCTTCATGTATGTCGGTCTTTCATCAACTTCGACATTCGCATAAATCATTTGCCGACAACATATAAGATAAAATCGTAACATAACAGCATAAAATTGATTCTGCGATTTTAATGGAAAACTGAGAGTTCTCACCTATTAATAAGGACAAAACTCATCCGCAGTTATGGTGGTCTAACATGGGGTCTAAATTGCTTCTTGCATCCCGAAACGAACGAATTGTTCTTGTTGCTTTCAATTATCAAGATTAACAGCATCATCTATCGTTTGCGATATAACGAAATGCAATAGGCAAAAATCTATTAAACTATAAAACATTTACCATGCATATTCAATGGACAATAGATCTGAATGTAACAAACGTGTAAGGGATGAAATATGATATAAAATTTGACAAAAGAATTTTTTAAAGCTGAAATTAACACGAATAAAAGCGAGAAAAATACCCCAGGGGATGCATGAATTGATTGAGTTCCCTGTTTTTTTATTGCTGTATTTATAAAAAAATACATTAACTCATTTCGTCCGCTCTGTAGTTTGAGTTTTTGACGCACACAAATTTAACACATAAATGCCTTGAGAGTTACTGAGGCTGGGGGATTTTAACGGTCAGTTTGATCCCACGTATTTGTCGGCCATTTTTATCAGCCATAGTAAATTCTTTCGATGAAGAGGTCTTGAGATTGTCTTTAAGATTCTGGGTTGTCTGATTCTCTCTCCTGTGCCCGAGTGGGTGTTAGACTCCACGATGCCCACCCATAAAACTCCAGGGGGGGGGAGCCAACCTTACGCCCGTGAGCAACAGTTGAACCTCTGAAGTAATGATGTGGAGTAGAAGTGCGCGAAAGTAGCCTCATCGGTTTCCTCATCAAACGCAGCTAGTATGAGTTGGGTGCGCAGGTCACCCAGTGCTGCGCACCCATAAAGAGGTATGTGGAATAGCCGATTACAGTTTGGAGACTGTGTCAAAGGCTCATCACTATCCTCAACAGCCTTGGTATACAGGGGAGAACGATTTTAAGCTGTTTGAGCGGCGATTCGTCTCCGTGGCTAGGTACTACAAATTACCAAACCGATACGAGTACCATGAGGAAGGGGAAGCCCCTGCAGTCCGTCATCTGCTACAACTCTCTTCAGACTGAGATTGAGCTCATGGTGGCAGTGTACCCGCAGAAGTAACTCCCTTGAATTTAGCTTAAACGTCAATCCTTCCTCCTCCATTGCACCTTCGGGTGCACATGATCTGAAGCTGGTTTTCCTGCGGAAACCTCCCCTCCCATGGAGGACGGATCTCTATTATGCTGATAAATGGGGGCTGGCAAAATATTCGAACATATGAAAAGATTCCACTCCTGATTGGCAAGACCGCTAGAATAAAAGACACAAAAGAGAGATGGACCCACACATTGATACTAGCAAACGAAAAGAGGTAAGCTTCCATATAATCCATCCACTTACAAGCCATAAATTCTTTGAAGAATATCTGTATAGAATCGGGGAAGATTCCACATCAAAATGCCATGAATGTACACAAGAAACAGTGTGAAGCTGGTAATTCGAAAATGGACCGATTAATCCACTAAAAATCAGACACTCCTCTCCAGTCCATAGCAGAAAAACACATGACATTCTTGTTATAAAAAAGAATTTCTATTATATTCGAAACCTGATTATCTCAAATATATTTTTATTATATATTTGGTGGGTGTGTGGGAATATGGTGTCGATTTCCACTACATATTAATAGATTTCTGCAATGTGTTAATGTGTTAATATATATCATTCTGTATTCAACTTACCAACACTTAGATATAAAAGGGGAGGCCAAGATATATAAGATTATAAGATAATTTACGTAATTCTGATTCTTCTGACCTTTATGAAGAAAAGAGAGACTGAACTCCATATACTTTTGGAAGTCCTTTCCAGTAAAAATAACTTGATAGTACATGAAAGACGCGCATAGACGTTGTCCGACGGGAATGTGTTAATATAATGATAAGAATAAGGGACTTTACATCATAGTTATTAAGATGTTCCTGTTCATTGACAAATATCTATTCAATGCTGAAAATACATCTTCACTATATAGAATTGGTGGACATGTGTGCAACGGCAGCCAATAGAATTTCAATCTAAGCCCACTTTTTATGCAATTTCATTCAAATCTGCAACAAGTCCATCATTGTTCATTGTACAAATAATTATGCTTGAATCTAAAAGAAATTGTTCGATATCTCGTCAACAACGCAAATAATTTTAATAAATGTTACATAACAGCGAATAACGAAGACAACCTTTGATCTCAGGGATTTCACGCTTCAAAACGGAATACATGAAAGTTTCAAAATAGCTAAAACGTTGAGAACTTAATACGTTTAAGTCTTTAGCAGAACAATTCTATAGAAAGCTAAAGACTCGATGACAGCGCTTTGTGGAAAAAAATCAAGTAGAAAGTCTATCGTATACTCCAGTAGACGTGAAAGGTCACGACATATAAATGATACGAAGGCTCTACTCGGATATGTGAATACATACATTCTGTGCTTCTAAAAGTGTGTGACGCTCATAAATAAGCACGATCGATAAGAGCGTGCGAAGATTTAGTGTACGCGCGAATCTGGACCGCTGCATCTCTAAGGCCTTAATGGCGAGGATAAATGGCAATCTCAATAAACTCGCAGATTAATTAGGACAGGTCTTCGGCGTAATTGATTATCGAAATGGGAGCCGTGATTATAAATCACGCTTTCAGGATGTATATTATCGACCTAGAGCGCGTGGAATCAGACCATAAATCGAATGATTCGTGCTGAAACCGCCGTCGCGAGATATCATCGCTTCTGCGGTCACATTTTAGTCTTTTTAGCGACCAAGAAATGTATACTCTGCTAACGAGTCGGACAAACCAGAATTTTACGATTCGAATTATTGGTTGCCAGAACGAAGCATTGCAATATAAATTATGGCCGCGTGGAATCTCTCCGGTAATTGTAGCATTTACATAAGGTGACCTAGGAATGGCGTAGACATAAATATGGCAATTTTGTTGCCGATGCCACAGCTTTTGTCGGTACGTTTTCGGATGGCAATTTGCATAATTTAACCTGAAGAATGGACGCTAAAATAACATGTTGCATGAGTGAAATATTATCTTAACGGCAGATGGCTTAGCATATTTGTGGAAAAAATGGATTTCATTGAGTATTTATGTCATCGCTAGAAGATCACTCAGCATGCCTGAGAAATTTTTGAGTAGGACTACAACCAAGATCAGATTTAAAATGTCACTATTTTAAGTTTGTTTGACTATCAGACCGGAAAATATAAAGTGTCGCTGGCTAGAAAGATAATAAGAAAAATAATTGCTTTGTTAAAAATGGTACATTATTTTGGTATGCTCAAGAAGATAGATCCAGCTGCGAGACTTCAAAGACGAGCCAAAATTTTCCATCTCCCTAATAGCAATGAATATAATATGAAGATAAATAAAACACTAAAATATGCCCGAAGTAACATTAAAGCATCGAGTGTTCCATCATTTAGTTTGGATCTGATTTTGGTAGCCAGGAAACTTGCTGCTGAAAATGCACGCTCAGCCTCCACACTCATTGGAGGTATCGTCATCATATATTTAAATGCTAGTTCGAGTTGATGGCCGCGCGAGCCCCTTTTTTTCTAATAAAACCATCAATGTGAATGATAAAATTCCTTTCTGCTGAGATATGGACCAAAACTCGCAAAATTCCCTATTTCCCGACAAATTATTTATTTCCGTCGCTGCAGATGAATACTTTTATACTATAATACTTTGATGGGATTCGTAATTATATTACGGAAGAATACAAAATTTCTGAGCCCCGTATCTATTATATTTCATATCGATATTCTCATTATAAGAATCGTGGTGTAGTAAATACATCACCGGTAGGGAAAGGTTAATATAAAAATTTGAAAAAAACATATATGTACTGTAAATATGTATACATAAATTAGACAGTTACTGCACCTAGGTAACACCTAAGCTCGCCAATCAGTAGTTACGCCACAGTTTTCAAGCGTCCAGATTTTGGCGGGAATGTCTCGATTTAGTAGCTTTCATCGTACTGTTGAAATGTACGATTTCTGTTAGATAAAAATTTCAATCCCAAATTTTTCGGGATTACGTTTACTTATCCCGGGATTTATGAGCACCTAAAACCGTCCGGGATCACGGCATTGGATTCCCTACTTGGGACCATACCAGCCCGCTCGCAAAAGTGCACAACGTGGTGCATAACCAAATTGAATTCCTGAAACTTCGGAGATGCGGAGTACGAGGAAGAGGTTATGCTAAAATGCAAAGGAACTTCTATGCCAGGCTTGAAAAGGACTGCAGTAGATAACGACTGCAAGGGCTCCCCGGTATTCTTTTGTAATCGGCAGTTCCATGTTCCAATTTAAGATTACACAGCACAGGATAAGCTGCGCACCCAAATCTTGTTAGCAGGATTCCCCCCCCCCCTCTCCGGGGGCTTTATGGGTAGGCATCGTAAAGTAAAATATCCACCCCAATAATTTGGATATGGGAGAGGGTAATTCTAGTCTCGTTGGTGACCTCATATGATGGGAGATACTTAAACTTAATAGTTGTTGTGTGGGCTTTCTCGATCATAGAGCTCTTAGAAGACCCCGGGGGATGTATTTCCAATTTACAATAAAAGTCCTAAGAGATAAAGGAGTGGCCACAAGGTTTGTGTGTCCAACCGGTCCGCCTTTCAGATCATGAACGGAGCCCCGCATGAGCACTCTGAGATCGGGGATAAATCCAGATCTATGTAGCGAAACCCTAAGCTGCTCGTAGCCTGTGAGGAATTAGAACGTCCAGTAATCTGGAACAATTCATTACGAACAATGCCTAAATATGATTTA
The DNA here is from genome assembly GCA_008973525.1 of Stenopsyche tienmushanensis. Classification (NCBI taxonomy): domain Eukaryota; kingdom Metazoa; phylum Arthropoda; class Insecta; order Trichoptera; family Stenopsychidae; genus Stenopsyche; species Stenopsyche tienmushanensis. The sequence goes on along the minus strand of WACJ01000110.1, from coordinate 479,636 downwards.
AAATACAGATTTTTCAACACCATTAACACATTCCCGTCGGGCTGCACATAGCATTATCGTTCGTCTGACACGGGTCTTAATAAAGATTATCGACGATGCAACGATTTTGTCCATCACTAGCACATGTAATCATACTATCAGTTAAGTGTGCCTTACGCGAACAAAGGCTTTTACAAGGTCTACATGCAATAAGAATGATTTTCTTTGAATGAATTAATTTGTTCAAATTTAAGATTTTTTCTTCTCTCATTTAAGAATTTATATCAACTAAGATTAGATCCAATCCAGATTTATGTACGTAAGTCCATCCATTTAATTTCTTCATTCGAATGATCTTCAGTCGTATTTCATTCATACATCTTGTTGCATAATCAGTATTTTAACATGTGTGTATGGGCATAAAAATGATTAATACATTTTACACAATCAAAAATCAGCATTCATCAATAATACATAGATGTCCATAAAAACATAATCCGCTATATAAAAAAAATGTCACGATGTAAAGCAGCATGTAAATTTATAATATGTCTACAACGGACACGGCCTACGCACATCCCTTATTAGTAAACAAGATATATTATGCATATCATTAAGTAACGGTTCTAAAAATATATATATATTTTAATCATGTGTATTTTTAGATCATCGTCTATTTTCAAATGTAAGTCAAATGGATGTTAAGGCTGTCGCTTTTGATTCAGAGCCAACTGATCAAGATCTATTGGTCGTTAGTACTACTTAACATTTAACAATGCTGATTAAATTATTTCAATGGCGCCGTTCATTAGATGCATCGTCGTTAACTCGTTGATAAAGAAAGAATATTTTCGCACATTGTGTGCGGAGATTAGTGAATCGGAGACAGAGACGGATGTCTTGCGTTTCATCGTATACTCGTACATCGATGGCATGTTAGTGTAGTAAAGGTACCCCTACACGTCTAAATATTTTCAAATATCGCAAAAACACATACGAATTTAGTATTTATGTTTAACTTGATTTAAAATTAACTCACCAATCAAAGGATTAAGTGAAACGGCGTTGTGCAAGACTTGCGTCCATCGAAATTTCGACATGTAAATTTCATGCACAGCATTCAAAGGGCTTAATGTTTCATTCATACGACGTAGTTTTACACTCACATTTTACATCAAGTGAATAGTTAATATGCCTCACATGAACATGTGTTGTCATATCGCATGCATTTATATACAGCCGCACGAAAGTCGGGCATTATCATGGCGTCGGTACAAAAATGCACCATTTAAAACGGGGATGATGCATTACGATATGCAAATGATTTAGTTGTGCGATTTGAAACCGGATCATTGCCAAAAATTTTGAGCGAATTGAAATATTCGACCATTAATCTTGCATATGTGTTTTTGTGACCTCGCATGTAAACGGACAGCATATATCAAATGCTCTTATAAAAAATCAATTTATTACACGCGTGTTTAGACGCGAATCAGTGCGGATTATTAATAAATCTTCATACAATCGCTTTACAATCGGATGACCTGTGGTTCAAAAGGTAAACAAAGATGATATATAAGATCTACTGTATGCTAATTGTACTGCACCTATATTATTTGAGAAAGTGCAAACAATAAGTTGGCAAAGTTTTATCGCAATCGAATGAACGGTATGGCAGCGCATTAAATACGGACAAACAAACATTGATTTACATATATATATTTGACTATGCCTATGTTACTCGCGGAATCCTTAGCAATAAGTGGACAAAGTTTTATCGCAATCCGATGAACGGTATGGCAGCGCATTTCGAACGAACAAAACCCAATTCATTTTTATATATTAGATTTGTTTATACTATGATTGTCAATTGATCCTTTTGATTCATTAGAGTCATTGACAAACAAATGTCTTATAAAAACATATACAACAGTAGCAAACAATCAAATGATCTATATGATATCATCCCTTATTGGAACCAATTTCAGCTGATTTTCATCAGCACTTTACAATCTCTCGGAAGTGTTTCAAACGTCTCGTATATAAAGCAATACATCGAGCCAACCCCGCAATGCACTATCCTACGTGCTTGCTTCAATTAATAGTTTTATCAAGGAGAACGAGTAGTCTAAGGAAGGAGTACCTAACTGTAAACGGAACCGAAAGTGCGAAGGTGTTGTACGAATCCAGTCCACAACGGACTTCGTAATAAGTCCATGCTCTCAAGTAGGAGTACTGCTAAACAAGTATAAATGTCAGATAGCGCACTCAGCTATGTCCACGAGAATAAGAAAAAGAGAAACGACCAAGGAGGATGGGGAGGAAACTAGACATGATGCGAAGCGAAGAATGCAGCAGCAGATAAAACCTTGATTGCTTTTCATGTATTATAGTTCCACTGCATCTGATATTTTCCAGTTAGAGAAACGATTCACACAAACGAGAACGTTTCTTCTCCTACATAATGATGTACTTAAGTGCATTAATTGCAATCCAGCAGCTATTACCTGAGGCGCCAGCAAATAATTCAGATCGAAATTATTTTGCAATATACAGCCTCGACGCTATACACGTTCCGCACTAATCTACTTCAGTACCAAATGAAAAATAATGATCCAAACAATTAAACGACTAAAAAAACCTATTGTTGCTGCATCCATCTTGGCTGTATCTTTAGGCCAGAAGAAGACTTGACCCAGATTGGTCACGCTTAAAACAATGGATTGACTCATAATGTCTTCAAATTTCCGAGGTAAAAATTGGATGCGAGTTATTTCTGTAAAAATGTTGATACAACTCTAAAATAGCTATGATTACCACTTGTCCTACTTTCGACAGAATTTTTTTCAATTCAGTATGATTTTTCCATATGCTGCGACAAAGACAAACAATATATATTTTCTTTGAATTTATATAGGTTTATGGATGAAGGGAAGTCTAGTCTCACTTGCGACCTTATTTGGCGTACCTATGTAAATTAGCCTCTAGGAGGGCTTCCGAGATCATAGAGATCGTAGATAGCCCCATGGATGCATACCCAGATGCCTTAAATACCCTAAAAGAGGAGGGAGTAGCCACAAAGTTTGTGTGTCCAAGCGGTCCGCTTTTCAGTCCACTGACACTTCAAATGAGCACTTCTTGATCAAACGCCATGCCCGTACATGTCTACAAAACATGGTCTGTGTCCACGAACGGATCCATATCTATATGATCTACAGGAGTACATTTTTCGAATATTTACATATTAATAACATGACCTATTTTTTGTGATCATTCTAATCATCCCGCGGCATCGTCGATTCTATCTACTGTACGAGGAATTCTTCGGCATATGATTTTTTGCTTAAAGCAATATAGATAAGACAAAGGCGTAGGTTTATCATATCATCTATTTCTCGGTACTTTGTCTGGCATAAATCTGAGGAACGCCTCTAATTTACACGGTGTTCCCAATATAAACTCCATACATCCTTCGAGCGATCGAACTTTAATATTATGAGATCAGCGAAATTCCACAGGCGTGACGCAGCTCCACTTTCAGCATAAATCACAATAAATAACCGTAAAACGCCTGGTATTAAAAATAATTTTGAAATTCTTACGAATTGCAAAAGATGCTGCGCAACCGATTGTTGCAGAATTTCAGATGCAAAATCTCTCTGTCGCGAGAGTATTGATATTTTTGGAATAAGGTTGAAAATGAAAGCGGACACGCCCATTAAGATAATTAGAGCAAATAGCTTTCTAGGAAAATTATGATCTGCTATTTATAATAAGGCAGAATCTAGCAAATATTTATATTTAGGCTATAATCCCAATGGGGATAATACACAGTATACTTTCTCAGTGCTAAATTACCGTCATTCATATTCTTAAATCTAATCACTTTATTAATCGTACAGATGAATACAGTCGTAATAGATGCGATGAATTCTGTAATGGCATTGCCATTACATATATATATGTACTGAAAGTGATTTACTTTTCATGAGCAATCAACATTAAAACATTGAACGTACACAATTTCAATTGGAAATTAATAATGCAATAAACACATTGCCTTTTACGTACAAATGCATACCATAATCAATGCGACCATAATAGGAAGAAAGAAGGTCATCATCATCGTCAATTGAATTCGAAGGATTTTCAAATTAATACAATCAGATCCGGACTAAATTTGTTCAGCATAATTTGTAATAACTTCCTGCAATATTGCTGATGATATCGAATAATTTCGCATATAAAGCAAAATCGTTTTCGTGGAATTTCGATGTTGCTATACCCAAATATCAAATAAGACGATTAAAATATTAATTTTTAAATAGGGGAGGGTCTATAAAAGGCGAAATTAACAATATTTTTATATGATACACAGTTAATTGTTGCGTATCAGTCGCTCAAACGTAGACCTGTCCCAACTGCATTAAATATCGCAATTAGGGAATCCAATCCCGGGATCCCGGATCTGATCCCGGACAATTTTGAGTGCTCATGAATCCCGGGATTATTAAACGTTATCCCGAAAAATTCGGGATTGAAATTTTTATCTAACAGAAATCGTACATCTCACCAGCATGCAGCTGTTACTAAATCGAGACATTCTCGCCAAAATCTGGACGCATGGAAACAGTGGCGTAACTACTAATTGGCGAGCTTAGGCGATGCCTAGGGGCAGTAACTGTCTAATCTTTGTATACATATACTCAGTACATATACGTTTTTCAAATTGTTATGTTAACTTTTCACTACCGGTGATGTATTTACTACACCTCGACTCTAATAATGGGAATATCGATATGAAATATAATAGATACGGGGTTCAAAAATTTTGTATCCATCAAGACTGCGCGGATCTCTCACCAACGAACGACTTTTCTTTGGGAAGAATTTACTGTGACTGAACAAAATGGCTGACAAATACAATTGTATACTTTTTAAACGGACACAGTACATACTTTTCATCTTCATCTTCATCACTATTGATAAAAATTAATATGCTTATATTACGCAAATATATAACGTATTGCATTATTAATGTATCGAAATCAATTTCAATCTAACGAGCTCGAATGTCCCCGTAGGTGATTCGTGTGGTCGGTTGACACGTTATGAATATCACGATGACTAGAATTATGGGCAATATTATTTATATTCAAAACATTAAAAAAGAACGACTTGAGACATGAATTACTATACTACATATTAATTTAAGCGAACGTCTATATCCCGTGATAAAAGCATCTTGCGCCATTCTTGCTTGAAATAACGCAAATCGACGCAATAGTATTTTGTATTGGAATTCATTGAATAATATTAGGTATATTGATAAGTCCTTGCCGATTTTGATTGAAGTCTGTTTGGGCTCAGTTTGTGTCCAGACACAATGAAGACAGCTGTCTCTTTTTTCACTGAATTGTGACTGGAGATGAAAAATGGGTTGATTATAACAACATAAGTCGTAAACGTCAATGGCTCTCGCTGAGATAAAAACCGTTTCAGACTCCGAAACCTGGATTGACGACCCGCAAGATTACAAAGAAGAAGAAACAATAATTGCAGATGTATATTGTCAGTAATTGGAATATCAGTAATGAATAAAATTATATTTTGTAACATGTTTAGATTTTGTAAATAAAAATAAAAAAATAAATCTTTCATTGTTAATCAATCGGCAAAGACTTTTTGATACACCTAATATATGTATAAATGCCATGATGCCATGAAGTCCCTACATTTAATATACCCACTTAAATACCTCTAAATATGATCTTAATTTATTAGAATTTATAATGAAAGCCGAAAGCCGAACCCGGAATACATACCACGTTTACTTCAATCAAACAACATTTTTATTTGTGGATTTATTTTCGTGACTAGATGTAGTGTAATGGGTTTTATCGAGGTAAAAAATAAAAGTATTGACCATTTTGGGCATTTGTGCAGAAAATCGAACGCATCGTTACACAAGGGCTGATATCGCCCTTTGACAACTCGTTGCTTTCATCCGCGCATAAAATTCTCTGTCAGGCGATGCAATGTTAATATTGCTGTATATTGAATGTCGACTTTCAAAATAATACATGATATTATTTTTTATTATTTCCAATGTATAGAAATCTCTAGTCCTAATTTCCACAAATACCATCATTTTATGTTGTCTACGTTTCCGCTATGATTATCAGTTGTTCCGCTATGCGACTATGATATGTTTGGTCCATTGAAAGTGGCATTAGAAGGGCAACGATTTTAATATAACGCTGCGGTCAAACAATGCGTGCGCTACCGGTTTTTTTCCCCGCCTTCTTTCTTCAGTGACGTGATCAAGAAGCTACTTATCCAATGGAATAAATGTATTTCTAACGAAGGTAACTATGCATATAAATAATGTATCTGTATTTTTATATCTTTATAAATCGAGACTAAAAAATGTATGATAGAAGATAAGTGGATTTAGATGATAAATAGCAAACATATGTTTATAGCAGGTTAATGACAAATCCGTTGAAAAATCGTTTTATATTACCTTGTGACCCGGCATAAAGTTGGAAACAAATCGGTGGTCCAAATATAAGCCGGCGCTTAAAGCACAAGGATGACATTTTGGGTCACCTGGGTGAGCCGAAGCGGGAGCCCATAAAAGATGTGGCGTCACGTAGTTGAATATTTTAAGGGACTGTATTGTTCATGGTTTCTAAAGTCATTCAACGTTACAAAATATTAAGCATCATTGTATAAATACATCAATTTATACAATAAATACAATTTATTTCGAAGTTGGAAATTTTTCGTATTTCATTGAATTTTTGAATCAAAAAAAGAACTAGGTTGCCCGATTCTACTTTAGATGGCATATATTTTTAACAGATTATTTTTAAAGCAATACAAAGTACAGTCAACACTTCTATTGCACCGAGATAGGGACCACGCTATAGAAAGTTGGACCAAAATTTTCTGTCGTCGATAGTTTGGTCGGCTTTAAGCTGGCCATACTTTTGATAATTAAGACCCGCCCGGATTAACCGGAAGGCGGGCGAAGAAATAAGTAAGGAGTGAAGAAATAGCCTTGGGACGAGGATGACGTACATTTTGGTCCCGTGACAGATCGCCAACTCGAATGGAGACGACGTGCCTCGCGATCGTCGCCAGTTTGGGACATAGAAATCTATAATTTGGTATCAATTCAATTACATGCTAAAATAATACTATTTATATGCAATAATACTGTTTTACACACATTTTTACGTTTTTTCATCGAGAATTCTCCATAAATTCGATAAATGAAATTGAGAATTACAAAAACATATAAATGGAAATAGCGAATGCGAATATTTGTTCGCAATGGCACGTTGCATATCTTCAGGAAGTTTCAGCAGCAAAACTTTCAGCCGGCCGTATTATTACAAAGCAATGCAAACAGCCTGGATGTTTCACATATTACTATCGGCTTTTATTGAACAACTGTCATACTTCTTATCGAAGCGAAAAATATACATTGCAGTCTCTCGTGCAGAAACTGCATAGCGCCGCGTTTTGCGAAATAATTTAATTTAAACGCTAATTTATCGCGTGCAATAAATAAACGTTATATAGGCACATCCATACCAATAAATAATAATATAATCGGATCCCGCAGGTGATGCTGGGAAGGGCACAAATATGTTGCGGCCCAGTAATGTGAATGGATACCATCGGCTTATCGTCCTACATAGGTATGAATTTAATTAAAATTACACCTGAGAGTGCATTTCGTCTAGAAGAACAAAATGCCTGCAGTAGCAGTACGCCAAACAACTCTTCGCAGCAATTCATTAGGTTAAAATTCATGAATTATTCAAATAATTTCGAATAAAACAAAGGTGCATGTCTGCAGAGTGGCATGCATTCAATTGCATAGCTCGAAAGGCACGGTACGAGAAATGCCAGCTCGAATCTCATCTCTCGCTCATAAAATGTTTTAAAGAGTTCACGTTCGCGAAAATTCAACAAGAATTCGCCATCGAATTATTTCGGCCGAGTGAATTGCATCAAGATAAAGTGCATAGCGGGCTTATTGTGGCGCTGATGGGAATCATATGGCGCTCGCTAATTTAATAAATTCAACCCTATCGTGTTCGTGGACCCCACCCGTTGACCGAATTCTGAATTCGCTTAATTTGTCGACCGAGTAGATGGAATTTTAAACATTTTCCCGGAAACAAGTCGGCTAATTTGTAAACGAAACCATGGATGGAAATAATGAAATATTCTAAAAGTCAAGCGTAGGCAGTAAAATTTAACCTCGGTTATATGAGAAGGTCTAGCTGTACATAAATTGCTATGTATTCTAAGAACGATTCTTAATTAAATATATTATTATAAGCCCTCTCTATAACGCTAAAAGAAGCTAATTATAAAATGAAACTGTGAAGAAGAAAATAATTAATTTAACACATTTTTGCCGGGAGACTGCGGCCTTTCAACAAGGATGCTTGAAATTTATTAGCTTATAGCTGCCATGTTGTTAAAGCTAGATTTGTCAAATTTATTATGAATTATTCAGTAGCATATGGCAAATTATCATGGATATAGAATTCAATCCCGGGATCCCGGAGAGTTTTAGGCGCTCATGAATCCCGGGATTGGTAAACGTAATCCCGATAAATTCGGGATAGAATTTTTTATCTAACAAAAATCGTACACTTCACCAGAACGTTGAAGGCTACTAAATCGAGACATTCTCGCCAAAATCTGGACGCTTGGAAACAGTGGCGTAACTACTAATTGGCGAGCTTATGCGACGCCTAAGGGCAGTAACTGTCTAATCTATGTATATACAGAACATATATGCTTTTCAAATTGTTATATTAATCGTTCCCTACCGGTGATGTATTTACTACACCTCGACTCTAATAATGGGAATATCGATATGAAATATAATAGATACGGGCTTCAGAATTTTTGTATTCCTCCGTAATATAATTACGAATCGCATCAAAGTATTATAGTATAAAAGTAGTCATATGCAGCGACGGAAATAAATAATTTGTCGGGAAATCGGGAATTTTTCGAGTTTTAGTCCGTGTCTCAGCAGAAAGGAATTTTATCAGTAACATTGATAGTATAATACAAACGGCGCATGTCACGATGAACATTCTGTACGAGCAATTTGAGAGCATGACTGATGCCTTCAAAATCAACATAGTGAACGCCATCCAGCTATTATAGATTTACGCGACAGTCATCGAAAATTGCACCTCCCGAATACGTGCCACCAAGCAAAACCGCGGCGGACATTTGGACGACGTTATATTACATATTAAATGCCATAAAATATTCGTTCAAACCATAAAAAAATGAGTGGATATCTCACACGCAACTTGTTTTATTTGCATTTAAAAATTAAGCGTCCTTATGTAATGACCCTATATATGATCCATCCAAGCATAGAGCCTTTAAAAAAATATATGGGAAGTCGACTTGTAATAACTAACAATAAATTATCCCAAGGATGGATCTCCTGCTTTAATTTTATATAGAAGCAACGCTAGTTGATTAAACTGTATTGAAAATATAATAAATATCAACCACATCTTGGTTAGATATTCATTTTAAATTTAAGTGATAAAGATTTGACGATAAAAACACCCTTTCGCGCCCAGTTCCTCACAGGGCACGAGCTGTTTAGGGCTTCGCTTTATAGGTTTTGACTTTCCCCGATTTCGGGACTGTCCGTGCTGAGATCTGTTCATGGACGCAGACTACGTTCTGTGAACATTCGAAGTGTCAGCGGTCTGAAAGGCGGACCGGTTGGACCGACACAAGTCTTGTGGCCACTCCCTCATCTTTTATGGCTTTTTGCGTATTTTATGAGGAGGAATGCATCCCTGGGGCTTTCTATGATCTTCATCATAGAAATCCTTACTTTTTAGATGACACTAGTATAATAAAGATTAGCAAAATTAGGGAATATAACACTGGTAATAATAAATACGATATGAATGATGATAGTACATGAATTCAGATGATGATGTACAGATGGATACGATAAAGTTGTTAAATATTTTATCCGTATGTAATAATTGTAGAGATATTATTGTATCAATATGAAATTTATAACAACGCTTTAAGAACCTTGCATATGCATGCTAATATGTGTTTACGACGTTGATGCGACCGACCCTGATACATGCACGTTACAAGTCAAATTTATCTATTTTATGAATATATATTTTTATTGTAAATCATATCAATAAATCAATTAAGACCCAACGACGACATAAAAATGTTAATCTATCGCATAAATACCTTGCGTTCACGGCGAGCCAAAGTTCGCAGATTATGAAAGCCGTAAAATCTGAGACATTAAAAGTTCACAGATGTCAACGTCCCCAGACTGCAGCATACCTAAAAAGAAAAATTAAATTTAATAAAACATCCTGCACAAAAGTTGTACACATAAAAGTGAAGGCATTCAAAGGAGCGCTGACCTTTCAGCTCCCCCATCCACTTTTTAAGGGATATTTTTTCATTAATATTGATCCCACCCTAAATGCGATTTCCGCTCATTGCCTTCATGCCCCGCAGAAAGAACGTTATTTATAGTGCTAAATAAAACAATTAATAAATATTTAAAAGCCCTTCGAACATCGCCCATATTGAAAGTCGTAAACAAAAATGCTCGCGGGGGATAATTTATTCATTTAATTATGGCTAAATTAATGAGAATTTATTAATTTTTTTTTCTGCATCATAAGCCAAATCCATTGGATATTCATCATAAATATACATTAACAAGATATTTATTAATATATATATATATACCGAGCCTCAAATTGATTCATTGAGCCATCAGCTCTTGGCGCTGTATCCATCTCGCTCGGTAATGTAAATGATTTATCAACTCGCTGATGAAACTTAAGAAATTTACATTTAAGTCTCGAATTTCGATTCAAGCATTGCCATTAGTCACTAGCAATCATTTGCTTGCTTAAACAGAGATATCCGCGTATTTAAGAAGTGCGCTCGGATATCTTCAGAATGAGGCGGATGGGAGGAAATTGACGTTATTCAAAAGACTATAATGGACCATTAATGTAGATGGTATAAAATTTCAATCTGCGATTTCCGCCAAAGTCTATTTGTAGTGCAAAACTACTCTATTTGCAATGCACTCAGTTAATATACCATAATAAATTGATCGACGTAAGTATTTCAGAACAAGTGTTGATATAATGGGTGAGATTTTAAATTATTTTTTGAGTTCCGAAAGCATAAAAAAAAACCAATATTAAGGTGATTTATTAAATCATGCAAGGCAGCCTATTTCTGACACCAATGTTACGTTGAGCGGGGCCGCCGGTTGTGCGTGCGTTGCGGGATATCTGAACTGCACATGGATTATTTTTGCTATTGGGCTTCGAAAAGCCTAAGCGAAAGGATGAATATGGCCATGTAATAACGAAAATACACTCTTTTTAACGACTATCATTATTTAAAGTCGTGAGGGATTACAATCGCGAAATTACAAATGAACCAGACTACAAAATATCTCTTCTCGTAACCAAGGCTTTTTGTCAACTTCCCTTTTTTGTGTCCTAATTTCTCGCATTCCCCCTTCTTTGGTGAGATGCGGAGATGAAGGAAAATAATACATGCGCGAGAAGACAAATATATGTCACTGGTAACATGACACATTGCCGCCGAAGGAAGACAGAAGGTTGACACTGTTAATCTAACGAATTGCATCTGCATAGATTAAAGATGACATTGCGCAGGGGTGCTATTTCACCCAAGCAACACTTGAATGGATTTACCACAAAAAATTAATATAACATTGCAAACCAATTTATTAGGTTTTCCCATAAGTTTCTTTCGCAAATGAACACAGATGTAATCATAGCCATGATTGAAGAAATCCATACATCAATCGTTCAGATGTGTGGCTTCTTCATGAACTGACTGACTCAAATAAACTTCAGCGTATTTCAACATGCGATCTTCATCTCCAAGGACATAATAGCCAACCTTTTTGAAGAGACATGTCACTGGAGATGAAAGTTGGATACTCTATGAGAATATCCAACGTAAACGGGTTTGGACCAAGGGTACAGAAGCTTTAACTGTAGCTAAACCTGGCCTACATCCAAAAAAAGTTTTGCTATGCATTTGGTGGGACTGGAAGGGGATAGTTTATTATCTAATATAAGCCTTATGTCCTACATAAAAATGTCTACCCAAACAATCCTGACCTAAGTTGATCCACATGTGGACAACGAGAAACCATACTATGTCTCAAAGTGGAATGCATTTCGACCATTTCAAAACACTTACATGTTGGGTATACATTAACATTTTACAAGAATATAAGAGGATTTTGAAACTGGACAGACAACGATTTAGTAGTATGTTGGTTTCTGACAAAGTTCATGCTTCACTTCAAGTGCATGCACTTAATAAAAGATCACCAAGTGGCGCAAACAATTACGTCACTCTGTGAAGATGTTACACTGGTGTCAGTTATCAATATTAACTGCTGATGACGACAAAAGTGTCACATAATGGACATCAGAAACTGTTCTTTAACTGTAATCTGTTCCGAGTGCCCTCGGACTAGCTACATAGGAGCGTCTTCCACCACTTTTTTGATTCCCCTAAAAGCCCCTTCAACACCGCGTCCTCTAAAAAAGCGAGGTTCCCGCAGGAAGGCCGGTTTCAGACTTAGTGCACTCGATGGTGCGTTGAAGGAGGAAGGAAGAGGTTACGCTAAAACGCAAAATACTACTAGCGCGAGATCACTGTCCAACCTTAGTTTGAAGGGGACTTGCAGCATATGATGAACTGCAGGGGTTCCCCTTTCCCCATGGTACTCGTATTGGTTCATTTATAGTACCTAGCCACAGGAGCCGAAAGCCGTTGTCTACTGTACGCACTAAACTGTTGAAAATAGTGAGTCCTCCTGCTCCTTCTGTAATCGACAGTTTCATATTCCTGAGGTGAACTCATGCTAGCTGAGCTACCCCAGCAGTATTCGCAACCGACACTGCTGGGGTATCTCAACACAACCATGATGGGACTGCTCTCTCCCACCTCTACTCTACATCATTACGCCAGGAGTTCAACTATTATCCACGGGCGCAGGGTTGTCCCCTTCTCCATGGGGTTTTGTAAAACACATGGTTTTGTAAATAGTATGTCCCTATACTTAGAAATAAGCTGTTTATGTAAAGATGAAACTAAATTGGAGACCCTCATTTTAAGGAAACATTAGCAGATAGGCGAAAGAAGACGTCTCGATATGAACAGTTTGAAGCATTAAAACTTGACATGTCATACAAGATACTAAAAATACCGTCTTATAAAAGTACACTCGATCAAAATACTGCCAAGAGAAGTTGGATCTGCTCAGTGAAGATTCTGTCTCTTTTCAACTTTTGGTGTCAGAAGACGTTCATTAAAGAGGACCCAGAGTTTAGTGCAGTAAAAGTGTAAGATTTATCCCACATCCTAAAAGAGGAAAGTAGAAAAACCTCTTGAAAACGTAATGATGATCGGTTTTTAAGACAATGAAAATTTATATAATGGAAGACTACTATAAAATTAAGCAGAGGAAGCTAAATCGGATAAGTAAAATGTAACTGAAGGAAGCATTCACAGCAGTTGGTGAACTAATATCCAAATCGATAGAAGAAAAGTGGCCAAAAACACAAACCAAAGTACATACAAACAAAATTCATTTCGAGACATCCTTCAAAATTATTCAATTCCTACGAACTTCTCCAATAAAATGTATTAATAATACTGCATTAAATTTACTATGCACTGTAAGAATATCAACATATAACACACAGACGAAGTCAATTTATTGGAAGAGATTGATGGTAGCGTCATGCATCATTTGCTGCGCTTCCCGTCTGGAAGACACCGACTCCGAACTCAACATCTTTTGTTGCACATTGGAGAATGCTTCCACGGCAACCACCTTATCGATTGAATTACATAACAAATATCTATTAACTGTTAACCGACAAAAATACAAGAGGAGAAGAAGCAGCATTTCAAATACAAGGCAGTGATCTTGAATAGTCGTCCCGAGCCGTGTGAAGAATGCGGCTCTGATCATTGTCAATCATTGCAATGCCGAGGCTATTACAACATCCACGTACATCCATCTTCGATATTCCACCACGTTGAACAATGGCACTGGCAGTTCACTGCGCACGTTAATGTGGACGACGAGCGAAGTTAGCCCGGCGGCTTAATTTGTAATATGTATGAAGGCTCCAGTAAATTGGAGCATGATGAATATTTGATAGTGTCAAGCTTTCTTTATGGCTTTGTACATTCATGCATTCTGTTGCAGGGGTGACACAATGCACACAAGGATGTTTGGTGTATTTTGTGTGCATAGAATTTATTAGTGCATCGCGAGTGCACAGACACCGAGCCGCGAAGGTTAGTTAGCTTGTCTGCGAATGCATTCTAAATAAAAACTTGTAAAAAAAGCAATTTCAACATGGAAGAAAAACAAATTGGACAACCTGTGAAAGCAACATCTGAAGATATTTACCAGAAAGTGAAAAGCTTAATTGTTACAGACAAGCGAAAGACGCTGACATCTCAATAGAAGCGGTTTGAGATATTATTCATGAAGACCTAGACATGTCTAGGGTTGCTGCAGGCCCCAGGAATGTTGACTTCTTTTCAAAAGGACCCTCCACGAAAGTGTCATCAAGACAACTTGGATTTGCTTAGTGAAGATCAAAACGTATTTTTACAACGTTTGGTGGCAAGAGACGACACTTGGATTTGTCACAGAAGTCTTGAGTCCATGCAATGTAAATATGGGACTTCCATCCCTAAAATATGTTGCTGAATTTTAAAAATAAAAATGCACCTCAAAAAATATTGCTTAAACATCTATCTAAGTCGGGAGATTTTTTCGATTTGAAGTTGGCGCACCTAACGTGTAGGGGGGATATTAACGATCAATTTGTTTGGTCCCGCGTGTTTGTCAGCCATTTTGTTCAGTCATAGTAAATTCTTCCAATGGAGAGGTCGTCGCGCACTCCCGCTACCTCCCATCCATGCGAGATCCGCACGGTCTTCTGTTTTTCGACTTTGCTGAACAATAACGCCGTGAATTTCCATTGGAAACTCATGGAAGTTTATAGTAGTGATGTGATGAGTCGACAACATATCACAAAATGGATTTGGTTGTTCGCGAGAACTCGCAACGAGACAAGGAGTAGGAGACCATCAGTGATTTCTGATGAACTTGTGGAAAAAATTGAAAAAGAAGTGCGTAATGACCGCAGTATAATACTCGACGACCTTCACTAAGAATTTCCCAACATTTTCTGAAGTCTTCTTGGTGATATTGTGATAGAAATACTTGGTTATAAGAAGCTACACCAGAGCACGTTAAAATCAAGTGATCTTCAGAAGGAAGAAGTTGAGATCAGACAGCAATTTAATGGTGTTTGGTTTGTTTTTAGACAGAGTCCATGCCCAGTGACTTCGGATTAGCCACACAGGAATGTCCTCCACCTCTCTTTAATTTCCGAAAAACACTACTCACAGAGCTTCCAGGTGCCCACCTCTTTCCCTCAGCACCCTCCAAAAAAAGACGAGATTCCCGAGGAAGATCAATTTCAAACTAGGTGCATCCAAAGGAGCGTTAGAGGAGGAAGGAAGAATTTACGCTAAAAGTCAAAGGAGCTATTATGCAAGTTAATTACCACCACAAGTCCAACTTCAGTTTGAAGTGGGCTGCAGCTGATGATGGATTGCAGGGGCTCCTCTTACCCCATGGGTATTGGTTAGGTCATTTGTAGTGCCTAGCCATGGAGACCAGTTGCCGTTCGAGAATCTGTAGCATTAGGATAGTAGTGTCCCCTTTTGCACAGATTTCTTCTGCTTCTTCTGTAAGCGGCAGCTTCAAACACAAAGTGGGCTGCGCACCCAACTCATTTCAGCTCGACTATCCCAACAGCGTTTGATGAGCAAACCGATGAAATTACTGTCATCCACCTGTACTCTACATCAGCGAAATGCTCACCCGAAACAGGAGGTATGATCCCTAAAAAATACGCGTAAACAAAACATCTATTATGAAATGTATTAAATACACTGTTGTGGATTTATTTAAATTGGAATAAAAAGTGGACTAGGGAGTTCTATTAATGTTCTACCAACGGCAAATTCAATTCTGGAAGATATTCAAATATCAACTATGTGAGAATTAGTATGATTAGACTGTAAATGATTTACACGCAACAGACACATTTCTTAATTTTTAAGACCCATTGTGTTTATTTTAGACCGCGGTTCTTGGAAATTACCGACCAGAGTGCATGACATATTCATCGAAGATATAAAAATTTACATAAATATTTAACGCATTCAGTGCTGCGCGCGCATATTTGTGCGTTAACAAATAGATACAAATCCTGCTCGCGTTAATTTCGGCCACATTTTTGTACGAATATCTGGATGACATCATGGACTATCATGTCGAAAGAAAATCCATTCTTGTTACTGACGAATTTCGTATTTATAGCTCAGTGACTTTATCTTCCATTTGGTTTAAGTGTTTGCTTAAAAGACAGTTAATTTAGAATTTTCATTAAGATTCCTAGCGCTTAGGTTCGATTGATCGATAGATTGTTAGCTAAAAGATAAAGCTGTGTTTATGTAATATATAATAAAATAGCCATACACTCAATTCAATTCAATCGTCGGGTCCAATCTACGACATCTGGAAGCTTAGGTCAAAGACCGAACTTGACCGAATGTTCGACCATACACATCACACGCCACCAATATTGATAAATATCGATTTAAACTGTATAACAGCCACATATACGATTTAGTTCTTCGCATAAATAATGCTATTGATATTGATGTTCCACAATGAAACAATGTATACTATGGGCCGCCTACATTTACTTAGCACTATAATTTGTATTCTAGTCATAATATATGTGTATATTTTACGAAGAAATGAAGGATTTACAGCGGCAACTTGAAGCACTAGTCGTGGATGGCCAATTACGCGAAACCGCCGGATTGAATGGTGAAAAAAGCGAAAATGTATTTTCGTCGATCGTTAGACTTAGTTTACAACGTCCGTGGAGCGAATAATGGAACGTATTTACAAAAAGATACGTTTTTTTTTCTTCATAGAAAGCTTAGAGCGATCTGAGATCAACATTTAGATTTTTGTGAAAAACACTTACCGTTCCGTATAACGGAAAGAATGTGATTCTCGAAGGTCGTTCGATAAGCGAATATCCGATGAACGAAAATAAACCACTCCAATTTAAAAGCCAACGTTAAAAATATTGTACAACATACTGGCGTCGAAAATATATTACGCGAGGCAATTTTTTAAAGCCGGAATATACGCGAGGTCCATAAAAATATAACCGGATCGATTTTCGAGGGATTTTGCTTTCGCGTGCCATAAAAAGACACCCTCTCGACTTCGTTTTTCGACGCAGCCCTCGCTTGATTTTTGGCAATGGCGAACAATTTCACATTGATTCCGAGTATATTAGACTGATGGAGAATCAATTTAGTCCAATTGAGTTACTCACAAGCGATCGGCTTAAATTGATTTGCGTTCGAAGAGCAACTCCACCGCAAATGACCTGTGTAAGCTCGCATTACAGAGCTTTACAGAATTCAAGTGTACGGATTAAAAAGCTTCAATGCATCCAAATCGACGATGGAATGCAATTTTAAGCCATTTATCCCCTCCAACAAATAATTATTCATTATCAAATAATTCATCCGTTATATTAGGTTGTCCCATAAGTTTATTTCGCAAATGAACACAGATTTAATCATAGACATGATTGAAGAAAACCCGCGATATACTGCTTCGCGAAATAGCTAACAAGTTAGAAATTCCACGAACATTCGTCCAAAGTCATCTGACAAAATTGAGATATATCAATCGTTCAGATGTGTGGCTTTCCTCATGAACTGACTGACTCAAATAAACTTCAGCGTATTTCAACATGCGATCTTCTTCTCCAACGACATAATAGCCAACCTTTTTTGAAGAGACATGTCACTGGAGATGAAAGTTGGATACTTTATGAGAATATCCAACGTAAACGGGTTTGGACCAAGGGTACAGAAGCTTTAACTGTAGCTAAACCTGGCCTACACCCAAAAAAAGTTTTGCTATGCATTTGGTGGGACTGGAAGGGGGTAGTTTATTATGAGCTACTTCAGCAAGGTGAAACGATCAATTCAACAAAATATTGTTTCCAACTAGACAA
Organism: Stenopsyche tienmushanensis; assembly: GCA_008973525.1. NCBI lineage: Eukaryota > Metazoa > Arthropoda > Insecta > Trichoptera > Stenopsychidae > Stenopsyche > Stenopsyche tienmushanensis. The sequence goes on along the minus strand of WACJ01000110.1, from coordinate 461,385 downwards.
TCTAAAGGATGCAATTGCCAGAAAATGACCAGAATCAGCGAACAGACGAGGCGTTGTTTTTCATCACGATAACGCCAGGCCTCATGTGTCTTTGCTCGTCAGAAATAAATTATTATCATTTGACTGGGATGTTTTACCTCATCCTCCATACTCTCCGGACATTGCCTCTTCAGATAATTATTTGTTTCTTTCATTGAAAAATTATTTACGTAGTAAAAATTTTAATTCAAAAAATGATATAAAAATGTACCTTGATATCAATATTTTGCCAACAAACCTGGGAAATTTTGGCAAGAAGGCATTATGACGCTTCCGAAGAGATGGAGTAAGGTAATAGAATAGAATGGATCATATATTATTCAATACATTTTGATGTAATTCAAATTATTTTTTTCTTAATATGAAAATGAAAGAAACTAATGGGACATCCTAATAATAAAAAAATAAATTAAATGAAATAATGATTAAATTTATGTCTAAGTATTTTATAACGGCTAAAGATGCACAAGGAGTTATATGTTTTGCTTTCAACGATCCTTTGTTGATGAGAAATTTTACTAAAGTTATGGTACAACGAGTGGTCATAAACAAAACTATCCGAGAGGACAAAAACAGGAGGGCTTCTGCCCCAGGCATCAACTTTGCATCCCAATTTCTTAGAAAAAGTATAGGAGAATGCAAAGCAGCAATCCAAAGCAGCAAGCAACGAAATTTAAAACTAGCCATAAGACAATAGCATTTATAGTGCTTAAGAAATGAACCTGTACGAAAATATGGGTTTATTCGGTGTAAACTGCAATTCGACATTTTGTTAGGTTTAGTAATAGTACTTTTAAAGTCAATGTATAAGGTAATAAACTTGGATTCTAAGTCGAATTTTATGTATTTTGGCAAGGGACATTTGTGTCCCTTGAAATCCACATTATGTAGAAAACGCGAAAGAAGTGGTGGTAGGTCATCCTATAAAGATACCCCTACACGTCCAAATGTTCATTTTCAATGTCGTACTTCTATTTCTAATACAATATTATCATTTATCCAAATCATTATCTCAAACATTGCATTTCTTATTATTAGGATGTCCCATAAGTTTCTTTCATTTTCATATTTAAAAAAAATAAACAATAATTTGTATTACATAAAAGTTTATTGAATAATATATGATTCATTCTATTCTATTACCTTTATCCATCTCTCCGAAAGCCTCATAATGCTTTTTTGCCAAAATTTCCCAGGTTTGTTGGCAAAATATTGATCAAGGTACATTTTTATATGATTTTTTGAATTAAAATTTTTACCACGTAAAGAATTTTTCAATGAAAGAAATAAATAATAATCTGATGGAGCAATGTCCGGAGAGTATGGAGAATGAGGTAAAACATCCCAGTCAAATGATAATAATTTATTTCTGACGAGCAAAGACACATGAGGCCAGGCGTTATCGTGATGAAAAACAACGCCTCGTCTGTTCGCTAATTCTGGTTTTTTTCTGGCAATTGCATCCTTTAGATTGTCTAGTTGGAAACAACATTTTATTGAATTGATCGTTTCACCTCGCTGAAGTAGCTCATAATAAACTACCCCCTTCCAGTCCCACCAAATGCATAGAATTTTTATTTGGACGTAGGCCAGGTTTAGTTACAGTTAAAGCTTCTGTACCCTTGGTCCAAAACCATTTACGTTGGATATTCTCATAGAGTATCCAACTTTCATCTCCAGTGACAATTCTCTTCAAAAAAGGTTGGCTATTATGTCCTTGGAGATGAAGATCGCATGTTGAAATACGCTGAAGTTTATTTGAGTCAGTCAGTTCATGAGGAAGCCACACATCTGAACGATTGATATATCTTAATTTTGTCAGATGATTATGGACGGATGTTCGTGGAATTTCTAACTTGTTAGCTATTTCGCGAACAGTATATCGCGGGTTTTCTTCAACCATGGCTATGATTAGATCTGTGTTCATTTGCGAAAGAAACTTATGGGACAACCTAATATTTTGCTGCGTTTCAATCAAACTTCACAAAGACAAAGAATCACTTTTGTTTCTATAAAAGAATACAATATTTGAATACAAAATTAACATTTAAAATTCAGCCTGGTTCCAAAGGTGATTCTATTTGATAAGCTGTTATGGGGCCCAACAATATCAAAGGTGTTAGGGTTCATTTATTGATATACAAGCTTCATTCGCGCTGCGTGGTCTTGAGAGAAAAGTGGATTTGTGTAGACGATATTTGGTAAACATACGATTATAGCATCTATATTTAACTCGATTTAAATTCATAAAAGGATCACAAATGGGCTTATGGGTGGACATAAATTTCTCATGTTAATCTGAATACGTTACAGATTTGGTCCTTAAATTCATAAGACGTTTTTTGCGGTATAAATTAAACGAGTTACGACCCATGAACGGACTCAATTAATACGCCGTTTATACAACGAAGCTAAGATGCAATTATGTACGCTGTAATTATATTTGCAGCCAGTTTCAACTTAAATGATGAGTCTTCTCCAGAAGCGAAAGTGACTCACGTCATTCTCGGAGCTATTTCGGCTATTTTTAGGCTACTCGGAGAGATCTGGCTTAGCCTTCGGGGCAAGACTAATAAAAGCGTCTCGGAAATGCACTTCTTCGGGATACCTGAGTTCTGGGACCTTTTGACCGGCCTTCGAACACCGCATAAAGAAGGAATTCGAAGAGAAATCCTCGACGGCATTGTGCCCTTTATAACATATACATCAATCCAGCAGGCAGAAGAAGTGGCGTATAAAAGCTGGGCTTTGTTTTTCACTTACTAATAAATCCCTGAGAGTGAGCTCTCCATCTTTTACGATCTTATATTGCGAAGTACTCGGAGTATAAAGCGGAAGAACGCTTGTGGGAAGCGAAATGGCGGAAGGCTTATCAATGTTTCCTAACATTTGGAATAAGAGGATAAATGCTTGACGGCGGGGTCTTTATAAAGGCTTCATCCATGTATTTAGATTCGTTTTATGATCCCATGGAAAATATGATTGATAAGACTCCAACGTCCAAAAAGTACACGATCATGATTTGGAACATGATTCTGCTTCAAGTCACGTATTCCCTATCGCCGATGCATGCCCGATGAAGTCACCCAAGTGCTTTTTTCTTAATATTTGTCCAATTGATGTGCATCACGCATTACGAAACATTCCATACGATGTATTTTGTCCGTAGAAAAAATAACGTGTTTCCCATACGTACATGCACATTAAAACTACACATGAACGATCAACATCAATTACCTTTATTATATATTTAAATGCTTATTTTATTCACATCAAACACCGTAATCGATTATGCGAGTATTTTCTAATTTTGACACTCCCAAGCTTACAACGAATTTACATCCAAACACACATTTAACAGCGCTTAATTCCCTAACACACACGAGAAATCATAACTCTTGGCCAAGACGCCAAGAAGATTTGTGTCCTAAAACCGGACATATTTATCGCCGTCAAGATTACAAGTCCGTTGTTGCTCTGAGTTGCAGGAGGTGGAGGGTGAGGGCGTTGGAATCGATGCCAAGATCTCCTGAAGGAATGAATTTCATGAAAAGGGGAAAAATATATGGATTCAATGTAAATACATATTTCCCTCAATAACAAAAACTGCCAACTTGATTTATGTACAGCATTACCAAGATTATATATTTTGATATAAAACAACTCGGGTGGGCATCTGAATATAAAAACATCCCTAATTAAATTGGTTCTCCATAAACAATCATGTTTATTTTCGTATTTCGCATTCCGGTTTAATATCAATTTAAAAGTCTATGCCATAAGCAAAAATTGGTGCTTAATCACATTCAAAAATTACATATTTTAAACAATCAAAAGATATTACATCGTTACACAAATTTAAAAGAAAAAATCTTCGAGAACTTCTGACACCAGTGAAAAGTCTGATATATCCAGAATTAACGATTTTTTGCAGCTCGGGACTAGTTTAGCTAGTCGATATAATGCTTAACCCCTTAAGTGGATATGACGTATATATCCGTCAAGACCGAAGTCCATGCAAAGTGGGTATGACGGATATATCCGCATTGTGAAAGTTAAGAAAACCCCAATGGAAAATGACGGATATGTCCGATTGCATTGTTGTGCACGTTAAATGTTAGAATGATTCATCTCGAAAACTGACTTATTCGAACTTGATGATATACTATTTTCGTATATATACTAGATATGACGTACGTATCCGCTAGCGGCGAAAATATCGTGTCACTACGGATGACACTTTTAACAGTGAAACGTAACGTGAAAGGGGTTAAGACCTTAGGCTTTTATTGTGAAGGTTTAAATGTAGATTGTACCAAAATTTTTAATCATATCAACCGATTTAGGTGATATTTCCTAATAATCGCTTCGATCTAAATTTGTCCTAATTTCCTATATCGGAAAAATAAAATATTTAGATTAATAATTAAGTCAGTTTTGCCTAAAATTCTGTCACTCTATGTAGAAGGAAATGAATTCGAAGAGAGCCAAAGACGGAGAGTGTCTTGCAAATTGAGTTCGAAGAGAGACAGAGACGGAAAGAGCGTCTTGCGTACATCGTACGATTGTATAGATCGATAACCCATTTTTTTCAATTTCAAGTGTATTGCTTACATTTATGCTAAGAAGAGAACGAAGATAGTGTGCTATCAATAAAAATAAGTAAATTTGTAAGGACGATAATCGATCTACATATTTATTAGTGATTTTAAAATTAACTCACTGCACAAAGGGTTAACACAATTATTTTTCTGGAAAAGTCTCTTATGGAGATCGCCTTTGCCAGCTAATATATTTGGTACTGTGGGGCTGTTAGTCTGTGTAGATTTAATTCGCCAGATTAACAGCGACATCTTCCGTCTCTCTTTAGACGCATTGTGTTAATTTAACAGCGACATCTTCTGTGGCCATGCGGATACATTGCGTCTGAAAGAATGACATCTATCGCTTTTTGGGCGTGCACCGTTGTCGATCCGGTGGTAACACGCAGGAAATGGGAGTCATTAAAGCGTTGGAGAACTTTGGTTACGGGGAGACGTTTTTCCCACAGTCAGATCTCCTATCCCTCCGCTCGGCTCCATAACGAACCGAAAGACAAACGTACCCGCGTGCAAGCTCAACTATATCGACGTACATATGGAAGCGGGGCGTGGCCCGGGGACTCTGTCCCGCGAGCGTCCCCGCCCTATCATGCTACATTGGTGTCAGAATTGGCGGATCATTAATAAGCCTGGATTGAAGGTAGCACGTTAATAGAATGTAACACAAACAAGATATGTTAAACAAAATTGTAAAATCTGAAGCTTAAATGTTGAAATAAGATTCAGAACCATTTGAGAAAGAGTGCCGGTAACGAAAGATGGAGAAGATTAAGTCAACAGGACTCGTCACAAAGTTTAAAGTTTCGCAAAGTAATAAGTTACCTGGTATGACGTGTGTGTGGATATAAGCACATTTTAGCACTCCAGATATTATTCTTACGTCGAAATTATAATATGACTCAAAGAACAGAGAGAATCTCACGGTTCACGGCCCCGGGTCTCTTAAGTCTCCGAGTAATAAAAACGTCATATTAAAATATGACAAAGTTACTCGTACCTGGCGCGTCACGGACATAATTAAGGTGCTTCTCAGGAAAAATGCCATTAAGTCGATTTCCTCAAAGCGACTATAAATTCCTCATTAGGGAATGCAACTGAGGATTAAAAAAAGACAATAAAAAACATATTTAGCGAAAACGATTAAAATTAGCATCGCTTTAACTGTCCAATTAAACTCTTCGCCCCGGAACCTTTTTGCAACGCCAAAACGCGTAAAAATTTTACGACCCCTCCCACATAGCACGGCATTTAGTGGCGTTAAAAAATAATCGTCCAGTATCAAATTATAATATATATCATACGTGATTAATTCCGACGAGATTGTAATAAATATGGCAATGAATTTCATAACACATATCATGTTTGTCACGAAATCGTATAAAACGTGCTGAAAGCCTTTTATTGGGAAGAACAATGGGACGCTACTCGAGTAGATACATATTTTAACGCGGAGCTATTAATATAAGTTGTCAGCATAATTCACTTACGTATCAGCGATCCTTTTTTTGCTGTTGAAATGTGATATTTTCGCAAATTCTTGTAATTTGGTAATGCTGTGCGGAATGTCTGACGGGCGCAAAATACACTTTGACATCTCAACATCTGATAACGAAACCAATAAACTTTAATTGCAATGAGGAAGATTGATATATTACATTGTTATAGTGCCCCTCAAATAATATAATTTAGGGGTGGCACTATTGTTTATTGCAACGTAAGAAAATACAAAATCATTAATTTGGTCAATGCCTGATGTTTCACTGGTGTCAGAAGTTGATCTATTTAAGATCAATCCTTGTTACAATGTTATCAAAAATGGAAGTTTAAGCTGCTGATTGTTATTAATTTCCATGTCAATTGTATATGCAAAATATTTTACATTAAAATGGATAAAATAACAATTTTTCTTTCAATTAAAATTTTACGTTTTACTTACTGCCAAATCGAAAGAACAGAATACGAACACGAAACATAAAAATCGTAAGAAGATCTGCCAACCGTATAAATTTGTTGATGAGTCGATATTTTGAGAAATTATATTAATTTGACAAATAGCGTCGCTTTGTTTGAAATATACCACTTGAATGCCGGGGTCATTTTAGACCATTGTCTCAGAAAGGCCAATATTAATGTGTATCCATTTATAATTTGATTCAGTATTCTTGATTGGCACAAATAAAGGGCAAAGGTCCGTTACGCCATTGTGTACCGTATATACATAGTTTTTATAAAAAAATGTGAACTTTAAGTCATATTTAATGTCTTAGATTTGAATTCTGTTAAATAAAAATTAATAATTTTAATAAGACAATAAGGTTACAAGGGCTCTTGATTAGGGAATTCAATCCCGGACACTAGCACGTTAAAGGCAACTAAATCGAGACATTCCCGCCGAAATCTGGAAGCTTGGAAACAGTGGCGTAACTACTAATTGGCGAGCTTAGGCGACACCCAGGGGCAATAACTGTCTAATCTGTATACATATATACAGTACATATGTATATGCTTTTCAAATTGTTGTATTAACCTTTCCCTACCGGTGATGTATTTACTACACATCGACTCTAATAATGGAAATATCGATATGAAATATAATAGATACGGGGTTCAAAATTTTTGTATTCCTTCGTAATATAATTAAGAATCACATCAAAGTATTATAGTATATAAATATTCATCTGCAGCGACGGAAATAAATAATTTGTCGGGAAATCGGGAATTTTGCGAGTTTTAGCCCGTGTCTCAGCAGATAGAAATTTTATCAGCACATTGATGATGTTATGCGAAAATGGAGACTCGCGCGATTATCAATTTAACTAGCATTTAAATATCTGATGATGATACCTCTGATTTCTGACGAACTTGTGCAAAAAATTGAAGAGCATGTGCGAAATGACCGCCGTGACGTTTGACGACCTATACAAAGAATTTCCTGAGCATTCTCGAAGACTCCTTGGTGATATTGTGTTGGAAAAACTTGGTTACAAGAAGTTGGGTGCGAGATAGGTACCCAGAATGCTTACACCGGAACGGCGTCAAAATCGCATGATCACTGTGGGCGAATTTTTGGAACATTTTGCACAGGATGAAGAAGTTTTTCTGGACTCTGTCGTGACGGGGGTTACACCCCAGAATCCAAAGGACATGTTATAAACTTACTTTCTGGATGACTCTCATAGCTTTAACCTATGTGGAAAGTACTGTGAAACTCTCATAAAATTATTTTGTTAAGGTATCCTATGGAGATCAAATATATCTGATTAAGGATATGATATCTAAATAAGAGGAAATGAAAGAAAAAAATATGTATGTAATAAATTTTCAAGTGATAATTTTTCTCAACTAGATTCAAGATGATCAAATTATAATCTTCAAATTTATGAACAACGTCTCAGCATGAGGCCGATCATAATCTTGATTACTGACACTTTTGTTCGATAAATTCAAGAGGTTCTCAAATATTTCTTTGAGTTTGACAATCAATTAGCAAATGTCTCTTTAAAATGTCAACCAGATATAATTACCAAACGAAGAATCTCACCGGGAGACAAGTGGACTCCAAACGTGACCATTATGTGAACTGACCAAAAATAGTTAAATTTGAAGAATGTATTATTATAAAACAAATTAGAATTTACACCTGGTCTGACGAAGGTCGTCCAACGTCCACCTTCAGACGAGAGCCCGCAAGCGTCCAAAACCAAAACTGGTCGAAAAAAATATATATGAATAAATTTGGACATTCGATATTCGATGGAAGTCAGGCATATCCAATTTCAGGCACGAACGAAAGTGATTTCAAAGAACAATTACGTCATTTCAGCAAAAGGACAATCCGGGACGATCGTAAAATATCGATTACAAATTAATCACATTGTCTGGAATCATCCTAAAATACTACAAAGCGAAGCATAGACACATCCAGAGCGCTATTCCCATATACGTCCTCCAACATTTGCAAACGGCGCTTGCGAGATTATAATTACAAATGAATCAATGGCGCAATCATTGTATACATACAATCATCATTTTTTGCATAATCATTGAAATTCAAAACCATCGCTTTTGATTTGTCATTTTATCCATTCGACCACTAATCAAAAGCGTACGTGAGCTGATCACTGCAATAGCACAAAGAGAATTGGACGTTGCAAAATCATTTCGCAATACATTTTCTGCATCATAGGAAAAAAAAAATATTTCAGCCGCAGAAGAACGACGCTCGAATAGCAGGAAATTACTTCAATTTGTTAACACAAAGAGCGAATTCAATGGATGTAATTATGTATTGCAGCATCGTGATGCAACTATATACATTTTTGTATGCGATCGCCAACCGATTTGCTATAAAAATCGACACAGTTTAACCCCCTTAGTGAAATTAATTTAATATTAGGTATATCGATAAGTCCTTGCCGATTTTAATTGACGTTTGTTTGAACTCAGTTTGTAAAGTCGAAGCTTAAAACTGACTAACATCACATCGGTATTATATGCTATTGTGTTTCGACCAAGGGTATAATGAAATTTATAACCGATGTTTGAAAGATACCCTTAAATTTTGATGAAGACATACTTGAGAGCCATAATGGATAATTATGAGTAATCTAAAATCCCTAATTAATACCGAAGTTTAAGAATCCTGGCTCAATTGAAGGACAATATGCAAGCTCCTATCGATAAAATATCCATCGATATGCTGGGAAAAGTAGAGAAAAGCTTCAAAACTCATCCTCAATCTCAATACATTGACCAGACCGGAAGCCATCTTAATGATATATTTTTTTTAAATATATATAAATAAAAACTTTAAATGTCTCACTATAACATGGACAAAATAAATAAATTGATATCTCATATACTGTTAATGTTAATCATTTTTAAAATAAGGTAGTTTCCCTGCCGCATCCTATATTAATATTATAAGCCATTGCTGATTATATCAACACCCGATTATTATTATCATCTAAAAATGATTGCAGCCGCATATCACAAATTGATATGAAATCCAGATATTATTTTAATAAATGCCAATATGTATCATCGAGTCATTGACAGATTTATTGTCTTTGAATCATTTTTTTGCTATACTTTCATCACCAATTTAGTCGATGATCCTAGTTATAATCTTTCTAACACGCTTCATGCTATTGTGCATGACGATATATCGGCGTTGGCACTTTTCGCAAGTATTGACAGCGATGATATTTGGGTATCCGGCACTAAGAAGGTTAAGCTTTAAATAAAAAAATGTATTTGTGTTATATTATTTGTTAGTTGGTAGGGCTATGATTAAATAACGATGGTTGCTCAACAATATCAATAAAAAATTTAATCGACCGACATAATATCTGTAGGTAGCACACCTTTGGATAGACCCGTGTTTAAGCGGTCAGACTTGTAGCTTAATCATTTTAGGTTCAAATCTACAGGAGGTGTTTTGTATAATCACCATTCTCGTTTGCATACATGGTTCATCCCAGATGTATCCTCATTTATCTCCATATCCAAAAGCTTTTGCCTGGATCCAATATAATTTCTACTTTGATGTTGTTCAATATTTCACATTTCAAGAAGCCAGGAAAGAGAGACTCAGCTGCGAGACTTTTAAATAACGAGCCACTTTCTCGAGCGATTTTTATTTATTTTTACATCTACTTATTTTATGCTAGAAAACCATTAAGGCTAAAATGATAACATGATAAAATTGTGGCATCCCTAATCAAATCTTTGACTTATTAAAACGGAGATGTCTTCAATTGTTGTATTATTTAGATACATTGAAGTGATTTATTCGTTTTAACTCCTAAAGGAGTACTATCCCAGGGCCTGGGACCCCCCCTCCACTTTTCATAAAGAGCACTCTTGTACATTGAGCTCGGAAGCAGACAGAGACAGAGAGAGTAGCGCAGTTCGGAAGACAGAGACGGAGAGCTTCCCCGCATGCATCGCATGATTGTATATATCGTAAAGCGATTGCTCACTCATCAAAAGGTTAAGAAACTTCCCTGACGATTAATAATTTTTAACAAACGGCTCTATCGAGCCAGTTCATATTTACGGCAGTATCTTATAAGATTCTCTATGAGTTTCTTATCAATTATCAATGGCAATAAACACATTTAACGTCAATTTCATCTAATATTTGTCTTCAAAATTATACATCCATCTAGGAAGCATTCGAGGCAGAGTGTTAATTGTCAAACTAAAATAAGAAAACATTGCAAAATATGACAAATAGCCCTCGTTTGCATTTCTAATAGAATACGCACAAGCTGATTGCCCATCATCAGTAGCAATTATGACATTGGTCCATCGTTCCGATTTAGCATTACGCAACGGCTTTTAAAAATATGATTGCGTCATAATAATAACTTAGCACGTATCTAGCAAACAAGCATCGACGCACAAGGACTCCACGGATGGCATCCTTCCATAACTTACATAAAAGCCCGTACTTAACCTGAGATAACAAAAAAAGAGCCTCCACAGAGCCGACGCAACATTGCGTGTTTATTGCGCAACGAGAGGACATCCTGCGCCAGCACTCCTCAAAATATGGCCGTAAATCTTCGTTTATTAAATGTAACGTTCAATAATTATTCCGGGGTGAGTTTATTACCAACAAGTTTTTATGTCCCGTTGCCAAAAAGAGCCGACGCCGAAAACTCCGGCAAGAAAGGCATTAGCAATGAAACGGTTGAATGAATCTTTCAGGGACGTTAAACTGGCACTTTAAAGTTTCACGTCCGTAACTACCGGGTAAAAAGATTGTGGACCGAGATTTAGGATAATTTAACAAACGAAATCAAAGCAAATAATGGCATTTTAATCACGCAATTTAAACCATAAATATCATTATTTAAGCATTCCCTGAACGTATAAATAAATAAACAGCAATATTTTTGTATAAGGGTCCTCCTAAAAGACTAAGACTGAAAATACATTTAAAATCTATATCGATGTTCGGCGTTCGCTCGGTCGCGTTCAGCCGCTCTCAGTGCTCAGCGGCTCGCCAGTCGCTATACGAAGTGAGGGAGAGCGCACGCATCCTAACCTCTCAGCCCCACAGCAATACATCGCGTAGCTTTCTTTCTAAGTGCGTGTTGCTAAGCAACCACATCCAACATATGCCTCTCCAAATCAATAAATAAACAAATCAATCATTCATCTTTTCTAAAAGCGAGTACCCGCCAAGCAAAGCAATGCCCGACTTTGGATACATCTTCACACATAACAAATCAATCAATAGATGTGGCATTGCAACACATGCCGGGTATTCGCTATATATCGTGTATATATAAAAATGACTGTCTGTATGTATGCCGGGTCGGTGTTAGACTCTACGATGCCCACCCATAAAACCCTAGGGGGAGAGCTAATCTTACGCCCTTGGATAACGGTTGAACCCCTGTGGTAATGATGTGGAGTAAAGGTGTACGAAAGTAACCTCGTCGTTTTGCTCGTCAAACGCCGCTGGGGTAGCCCAGCTAATATGAGTTGGATGCGCAAGTTACCCTGTGCTGCGTACCCATAAATGGTTGTGTGGAACAGCCAATTACAGTAGTTGGTGGAGACTGTATCAAAGGCTCACCACTATCCTCAACAGCCAAGGCAGACAGGGGAGAACGGTTTTAGGCTGTTCGAACGGCGACTCCTCTCCATGGCTAGGTACTAAGAATGACCAAACCGATACGAGTACCATGGGGAAGGGGTAGCCCCTGCAGTTCGTCATCTGCTGCAGCCCCCTTCAAACTGAGGTTGGACTCGTGGTCACAGTAAACCTGCGGTAGTATTCCTTTGAAGTTTAGCTTAACCTTTGCCCTTCCTCCTCCATCGCAGCTTCGGGTGCACAGGGTATGAAGCTGGTTTTTCCCGCGGTAAGGTTTCCAGTGGAAGATAATCTTTGTGTGGCTAGTCTGAGGTAACCCGGAACAGACTATACAGGAGCGCAGAAGATGGGTTCAATTTGTTAATGAACCCCCAATCCAGTCAGCCGCTGTCGTCTTGTCTGTATGTATGTGTTGTATGAACTCCTTTACCATTTATTCGATTGCAATGAAACTTTGAGGAGATATTGTTTGTAACTCCATCAACGTTTTTGAATTAGTATTGTGAGACGTTTAGCGGATGCGCCATGTTGGCGCATATTGCTCCGCAAAACTGAAATTTACAATGAAATTTAATATTTAGTTGCGACAAACCTGTTTTTCGTGGGATGCTAACTTTTCAGCCAAATCTTTCAATGATATTTGCATATTTGTAATACCTGAAAGAAAAAAAAAATTGATATAAATTTAGAAAATATTCCAAATAGAAAATTCGTTGTAAACATACAATATGAATGGAGGTTGTTATGTCTTTCGTCATAAGAATAAGTCAAATAAAAAAATATAAGAATTCAAATCCAGCAAGTACTTTTCTCCAAACAAACATGTAAGCCGTCGATTTACATCGAACATGTAAAAATTATATCGGAACATCAATCGACTTATTTGGTTAAATAATGAGATACCATAAACGAAATGTTTTACATATTCAGAAAGATGTCTAGACGTATTCCTATTTTACATATTGATTCCTTACATGTCTTGATTTTATTTCGATGTCTATTTTTTTTACATGTGCGCTCATTAGTACGATGAACTTAGACGAGGAATTGGTATAATTTGCATAACGGAAATATTGACATATGAAATATGAAAAAACGGTGTGAAGATTCTTATATAACGCGGTATTTCTAAAACACGTATAATGCAACCATCACACTATATATATAATACTTTTATTTGAAAGGTCTCAGTCCAATCAAATCTGGGAGAGTCTGCTCCTTCATTTATAACAATAAAATATTGGGTGGCAGAGTTTAAACGAGGCCGTACGAGCTACCAAGATGAACATCGCAGGGATCAATCAAATTCGATTGCAAATATGCGACTTTACTGCTCAAAAGGCTAAGTAGTGACGCTGCCGAATAAATTGATTCTAAAACTATGATATTTGGAGAGGAAGGCCTTAACGATATGAATTTCGAGGATATTCATGAATTTTCATTCAAGAAAAGATGAAATTGCTAAACATTTTGCCTAGAAAAGCATAAAAATAGATCCTTCTACTAAAAGTAGCACAAATGTATATCTCTGTCGTTTATTGTACAAGTTCTATGTTCTATACAACATATTTTAGGAACCTGCCGATCGTATCACACGATGGTTATTGTATAGTATTTTTTATTTTTATTTTATTGAATACTTTATTAAATTAATAAAATAATATTCCATACCACTTAGTATGTTCTTGAACGCTTTGAATGGCTCGGCTGCATTAAGACCAGGTGTATCGACGATGCACTTCATTTATTATTCCAGATATCCAGTTTATTATAATAACATTAGGGGAAGAAAAAAACTCCATAAAGAGAGAGGCCGAGGAATCTGGAGATGATCCAACGCACGATACTCACATCCAAAATATCCAGGTAGAAAGACCCTCATAGATGATTTAAATAAACTTCATGAAAGACTACTTGGGCATCGGTTAGATATGATAAAACAAACATTTTTTACCATTATACCAAATGGTATTAGCATATATTTAAGAAAATGTGACTGATTTACACTTCATATGCTTCGTTTGCATGCATAGTATAATTAGGTAGATTAATTCAATTTGCACACAGGAGGGTTCTAAACACCAGGTGGTAGCCGCATTGTTATCGCAAAAATGTCATCCAACCCAACCCGGTTGGTTGATCACGGGTAGTTGACACAATGGAAACAACTAAAAGATGTTTATGGTCGCTGCCTTGAATTAAGCATGGGGATCATAAAACGTTTTAGGCGCCGAACGTGTAAAAACAAGTAGAAAAATATATGTAGCGTAAGTAACGCCTTCGAAGGGTTAAGTGTGGTCTATCTAGATAAGATTTTATTGCGGCTCGCATTCACCATCAATCTTAGCGTGTTGGAATAGGATGTGATGACGAAGTGTACGCTCGTCGTTAAATAGGATATCTTGTTCGTCCACAGATTGAATACCCCTGGATTTAATCAATGTGGCAGTAAATAAAAGCGGCGACAAATCGCTTTGGATATTCCCAATACGCACTGGTCATTTGTTTTTCGAAGGAGCCTCTAAAAAAATGTTTTAGATACGGCGATAAATTGAAAGGCTTTTTAGGCTTATTTGTGAGGGCTGCTTATCGAAAAACACCCAAATAAATCATGCTTTTTATACTAAAAATGGAGCATATTTGAAATTCAACGCAGATACAATCAACTTCGTAAAAAATCAACAGTGTTCATAGGTAGTATACATATGGAGAAGAGTGAATGTATAATATCCAATGATACCATTAATGAAACGCCATATTTGTTCTTCAATAAATTCCAGAAATTAGTTACTGGAATACAGAGTTTTATCTGAAATTTCCGGAAAAGAACTTTTATCCAATATAAGCTGGAATGCTATGTTTATTAAAAATGCAAGTTGTACAATAATTGGAACAAAAAATTCTCTGTTTGTACATGGAATTGAAATCTTTATACAAATTAATAATATCGATAAATTGAAATTTTGTACTCAATTCCAATCCTCAATTTACGCAGTCATGTTCCTATTTGGTTTTCGAAAATAAGTTACAATAATAATTGTGTTGTATTTAAAAAATATATATTTTTATAAGAATATATCCTGAAAATGTCTCTAATTTTATGTAAATTTATATGGTTTTCATTTGCGCGGATTGTCGTGGAGCGTATCTGTTCCATAAGAATACCCTCTAAAGCTATATAAATATATATTAGGTGTATCGATAAGTCGTTGCCGATTATGATAGACGTCTGATTGAGCTCAGTTTGTGTTCAGATACGGTGAAGACAGCATCTCCGTAATTTAAAAAAAAAAAAACTATTGATCAGTAATATTAATGTGTTATAGCGTGAGCGATTTACCGTCCCCACGTAGTAGCGCTGTTAACAGCGACATCTTCCGTCTCTCTTCAGGTGCAATGTGTTTAACAGCGCCATCTCTTGTGGCCCTACGGAGACATTGCACCTGCATACCGACTGATCGCTTCTTGGGTGCGCACCGTTGTCGGCTGGGTAGTGACGCGCAGGAGGCGGGAGTCGGGGGAGTCGTCGGTTAGCCTTGGCTGCGGGAAGTCGTCCCTCCTGCAGCCAGATCTCTCTCTCTCTCGTATGAAATAAATAGTTATTTAAAGAAGAGTCTTTCTATTTGACGCTCGTCTATTTCCATCCATTCGTCCATCAATATCACGGCCCGATAGAAGAACGGACCCGTGCGCTAGCGCGGCCTTCCCCAGAATGTCTCGCGTCTCATCATAGGTTATGCTGTAAAGGTCCCCCTACACGTCTAAATATTCGCAAAAAGCTATCCATAGCGCATAATAAATAATAGTATATACTTAAAACTCAAAACTTGATTCTATTTCATGAAACGCTCTTATGAATATATCAATAATATCAAAAGTGTTAAGGTTCATTTATTAATATACAAACTTTATTCACACTGCGTGGTTTTAAGAGAAAAGTAGATTTGCGTGGATGATAAGTGATTGACATACTAATATAACAATTATGTTTAACTCAATTCAAAGCTAACTCACTAATCAAATGGTTAAATTGTAAAAAAAAGGTACCCATTTTTTATACGTTCTGATCTGTTCACGGACAGGATTATCACTTATTATCTGCGATTTTTATGTGACGGTTTCTGTTGTCAGTGTCAAATATGTATATGCGTCTTTTCGACTAACGAATTTGAGGTAAAATTTCAATTTTTAAGTCAAAAAGCCTTCAAAAAATCAAGTACCCTAGTGTTACTAAGTACCAATTATCAGCCATCAACATCTTATATGACTGAAATAAAAGGGTCAAGAATGTGGTCAGTTTAGTTTGGTCGAATTTGAAGGAAATCACTGTTATTAAAAGGACAAAAATGAATTATAATAAAAACCCTCTTATCGCTAATCGAATAAACTTAATCGAAGAATACCGAACAAATTTAGCCTGAGGAAGTTTTCCTGCCGTACTATCATTGACCAGAACGAATGCTACCTTAATGATATAATTTTTAAAACATATTAAATAAAAACTTTAAATGTCTCTCTGTAATATAGAACAAAAAATTAAACTGTTATATGCTTTACTGTTTGTGTTATTCGTTTAAAAAAAAAAGGTAATATTCCTGCCGCGCTCTGCTGATACTTAGTCGGTTGTCGGTACTTTGTGCAAGTGTTACCAGCGTCGATATATCGTTGTCCAGCACCAAGAGGGTTAAATAATCATATGCTTATTATATCCACTCACTCTCCTTTTCGATGATTTCTCGACTATCTTCCCACACGGTGACATACCGTTTTAGGAACTCATAATATGCAATCATTTTGGTCCAATGCTTCGATTTCTTCCTGCCCACATCCAATTAACGGCAATATAAAATTTAATGGATCATAAAAATATTAAAATAACGACGGACGATCCGAATAAAAATATGATAATATTCCTATAAGCTATAATTAAATATTGGTCATCAATGACTCAATTCATTCATCATTCGTTGCGTTCATTTGCATGGAAATTTTGAACCAATCTTCAAACATACGGTGTGTCTCGATATCGAACCAAATTGAAATTGTGAGCTTCATTTTCGTACATTAATAATATTTCACAAACGTCACAATTCGGGAAGAGGCCAAAAAACTCCCGAAATCGAATATGATCGTATCGCCCATTAAAACTTTTTCGAAAGCATCGGAAAGGAAGTTGTCGCTATCGAATCTCGAAGATCAGTAGGCCACGTCCTCCGTATATTCCCCGTAGAAGGTTTAAAAAAGTTTTAAATAAAAACGCGGTCTCGATGGCGGAAACTGAAAGCTTCGGCTGTACTCTATGTAAAAATATGGAAAATATATTTTTGGGGCAAAACTTCGGGATATTTTCGCTCAATCGGACATGTTATACAAACAAACCATATAAGCAATATTCTTTTGCCATATCCGTACGAAGATCAATTGTAAATATCTCGAGTTGTCGGATGTGTGCTAGGGTAGTAATGCAAAACTGGGTTCATAAATTTTCAAAAAACATAAATAACCCTTCGGACAATTTCGAATTTATATACGAATCAATAAGGCAATTTAAAGTTCATAGACATATCGAAGAATTACAAGACCGAATTCACATTTCCTGCCGCTTATTTGGGTTCAAATTTTGATCCTTTCTGGGCTTAGTGTTCCCTGCTTCAAAATTTTCATCTGAGACTCTAAAAATGATATTAAATTTTATTATAACGAAGTAACTTAGCCAAAAGAGTACCATCAGAAAATTCATAAAATTGCACAAAATGCACTTGCTTCCATGCAAAATTCAGAAAGGATCTCCATAACGGTCTTTCACTATAATATTAACACATTCCACTCCGCGCGAGTTTCAAAGAACTTGCAAATACTTCCTCAAATTTTAGTTTGAGGGTCTTACAAGAACTCCTGAATATCCATCGGGTTCGTAAAACTTGGTTACAACTAGGGAATCCAAACATCCCGGGACCGATCCCGAGACCGAGATTTCCAATAGTTTTAGCAATTACATTGATAAATTTGAACACTAAAAAATTCAAATATTATATTGAAAATATGCCCGAAGTAACATTAAAGCATCGAGTGTTTCGTCATTTAATCTGGATTTGATTTTGGTAGCCAGATAACCAGCTGCTGAAAATGCACGCTCAGCCTCCACATTCGTTGGAGGTATCATCATCAGATATTTAAATGCTAGTTCGAGTTGATGATCGCGTAAGCCCCCATTTTCGTATAGCACCATCAATGTGACTGATAAAATTCCTATCTGCTGAGACACGGACTAAAACTCGCACAATTCCCGATTTCCCGACATTTTTTTTTAATTTCCGTCGCTGCATATGAACACTTAATTATATTACGGAAGAATACAAAAATTCTGAATCCCGTATCTATTATATTTCATATGGATATTTCCATTATTAGAGTCGAGGTGTAGTAAATATATCACCGGTAGGAAAAGACTAATATAACAATTGGAAAAACATATATGTACTGTATATATAGATTAGACAATTACTGTCCCTAGGTGTCGCCTAAGCTCACCAATTAGTAGTTACGCCACTGTTTCCAAACGTCTAGATAGCATGACCACCGCGTTTAAATTTTTGGATCATTTTGCAAAGGAATGAGCTTTTCTGGACTCTATCGTGGCGGGGGGTGAGAACTGGGTGTGTGTCGTGGGGATTAAATACAAGGACTTTTTAATCGAACATAAATGTAATCTTTCTTTCTGGATAGCGTATTTGTTACTTTTTCCACCAGCAGATTGATTGAAATTATTTTTTGTATTTATATAACAACAATTTTATGTGCGTGCAGCCGTATGATAAAATACAAAAGTGATAGATACAACGTTATAAAAACAGAAATAATATTGTTATTTTTGAACATGGGTCATAAAATAGATATTTCGGGGCCAGGCATAAAAAAATAGTGTTTATAATTTAAATATTTCAACAAAATTCTGAAGAACACAAAGCATTTATCAATTTATTTGCGCGTTGAACGCTCAAAAAACACAGTTTTAAGCGAGCGGATCGGAATGTGTTAATATTTCATAATAACAGCCGACTCAAAAATAAAGATTTTCTACTAGAACGAAGAAAGAACATAGCTGCTATTATACAATATTGATTATGCTATAAGTATATTACTTGAGTGATGACTTTAAATTAAATACAGTCAACCCTCCTATAGCGTCCACTTCATTTGCGGCGTTTTTTACGTAAGCAACAGGTAAACGCGTGTGTTAGTCACTTGTTAACAAATTAAACATGTATAAATTTTGTATGGGTTCCTAACTTTCTATAGCGCTTTGTTTCTATAGCGTGGTCCATATTTCAACGCTATAGCAGGGTTGACTATAGAATAAATAACATTTCGTATTTTTGTCAATTCAATGAATATGCGCGATTTTGAAAAGCTTTCATTGTGTGTTCACAGTGATATTATTTTTCAAGGATCTTTTTACAACGTGTCATAAAAGTGTATCGCTATAAGGGAGTGGCTTCAGTGGATTCAGTATCGTTTGCTATTTTTGAATAATCTGATCTTACAAAAAGCCCTAAAAGCTCATAGATTAAATGTGCGCACAAAAGCAATTATCTTTTACGATCATATTTTTTGGACTCGAATATTTACGTCCCGGCAGAGTACAGAAATAAAAGCAAACGAAACGCAACCCCTAAGATTCCATTAAGCACAGTATTGGACGAGAATTACACCAATCTTGGTGTTTTGTCGGAGTTTTGTCAACTTTGCTCTCGTCAATGCCTTTTGATGGAGCAAATAGATTATATTGTGTTCATTTTAATGCTCAGAACTTCTAATGATATATTTCCTTTATTCTCCGAGTCGTTGCCTACACACAAAAGATGTTTTATCATCACTCCCAAGTTTGTGTCTTATGCGAGTTTCTTCCGACTCTCCCCCGTCTAAAAGATCATTATGTTTATAAGTTTTTAAGCCGGATTCACCGGTCGCAATATTATAGAAAATGTACTCGAATGGTTGCGTAACTTTTACAAAGATCTGAACTCTTCGCGTTATTCAAGCCCCGGCACGGGGGTTCGAAAGATTACCGAAAACAGACCGACATTAAATGCTTTCATGCGGATGCTAAACAAGCAATGTGAATTATTGGAATTTTCAGCGGAATGTTATGCCTAATGTTTGTTAAGTCTTCGCTTACAAAAGGACTTGGTTTTATATGTTCGTTCAAGGCTTACGTGTATAAAGAGCTTCAAAGACTGATCGATTTTCCACGTGGATAGAATAATACAGATTACTCACTCTAAGCCGAAATAAATCCCAATAACGTTTTCCTTAATGCGCAAGAAAATGTTATTTAATAAGAACATAATCTTCCGAGTCTGGTCCATACGTCGATCAATAACAAAATGTTATTTATAAAAATGCCAACTGAAAAACCAATCTATGATATTTAACCACTTAAGGGGGCATTATAATTAAAGGCACAAATTTTGGATGTTTTTTCAAGTTCGATAAAAAAAATTAATTTACATTTTTTTACGAGTTATTTTCATTTTCAAAACATACAAAAAAAAATTAATTGAATTTTATAAAAGTTTTAGACTGACAGTATAAGGGGTAAACAAAGAGCGTGTCCTGGTTGACACAATTTCAAATCCTCTAGTCATCTAAAATACAAAAATAAAAACATATTTTTAATCAATAAAGATGTCGCTATAGTTCCTACCTCAAAGTAAAAACATATATTTATTTTCACAAAATGGCGACTGTGTAAAAAAAATCATTTTTATCCTTATTTTTCCACGGTTTTAATGTTTTTTTTAATAGTTAAAAATAAAATTTTAACATAAATCTGATAGGAACAACAGAGAGTAACATAAAAAAAATTGTACTGAATTTGAAGTAAATACATTAATTAGAATTTGAGATATTACGTCAACCGTGTTGAAAAAAGTAGTTACAAAAAAGTTGCAATGTTTTTTCGTATTTTTTTTTTAATATCTAAAAATTATTATGCTAGGGACACGTATTGATGAATTTAAAAATGCCTTCACATTTTAATGGATCTTGGTGTTTTCATTTCATTTTTGTTATTAGAATATTAAAAAATATTTTTTGTGACAACCCTGAACAAAAATTGCTAAAAACCGGTAATAATCCCGCAGGACAGCATTTAGTCTCGAATGCTTAAAATTATCATTATGATTAGGATAGCGATGGCAAATCATTTGAAAAGTGGGTCAAAGTTTGTTTATAATTAATTTTATTCTACCCCTCGGTAGGGTTGCCAACCGTGCTTAAATTTTAAAAAAGGTTGGAAAAGGAAAATATTAATTTACAAAAGATAAATATTTCCAATTTTTAAATACAAAAGCGTAAGTTGGGGATACACCATTACGAAAACAGATGCAGAATACAGAAAAAGGACCAAAAAAGAAAGTGACTGATTAAAATGACTTCATTTAAAAAAATGATTGTTCAAAATATTTTTTTCATTGTTTAAATACATAATTACCCTAATTTCATTATAAAATATCAATATAAAAGCACTCTTTAACACGTTAATAAATAAAGTCGGATTGATCGCACATGAGATTTGACGGCATTGCAAAAAAACAACCCCAAATGAAAAAGAAAAAAGTTTAAAGTGAAAAAATCCTACAAACTTATTGAGTAATTTATTGCGATAGAGATGACTAAAACTATTAACATCTACCTCGATAAAAATGAGATTTTACACCCACTCTTTCTGCATAAATGAACTTCAATCGTACACATTTATTTCGTTTTTTATTTTTAAAAATAAATACGATACAAAGAAAAGCAATAAATTTAGCTCAAAACGCAAAAAATTAAGAAGCTTTCCATAATGATAATAAATTATTTAAAGGTCGTAGAATCTTTTAGGTGGAATCACATTCAAATAAATATAAGCCGACACAAAAGCATTTCTTTTTCTCATTAAATAAATTCATATTGTGTTTTTGATCCATTCCAAACATAAACGACATTATTTATTCATTTATAATGAATAATGAATGTTTGAGTTTGTTAAGGGCGAGGTCTCAACAATGTAAAGATGTGAGTTGGATTATATAATTTGGAGAGACTACGAGACTACAGGCGAACCGACGGTAAGAACGCATATTCCCGCGACCAAGGCTATCATCGGTCAACTCTATTTTATTCTTCATTGCGTCCACATTCCAATTTAGCGCATACGCAAACGCATGATCATATTCATTTTGAACTAAATACTATAGACTAAAATATGTTTTGATAGTGATTTTTTCTCAAAAAATATCCAAATGTCCTTGAATGCTATATAACGCTTAACTTTTGAACTCTGGCTGTAGCTTAAAAAGTGTTCGTGTCACCGATCCGCATTAAAAAATCTGCGCCTGCTAAAAAGCCTGTATTCAAATTTACAACCCCAGAGGGTTTAACACTTTCGCGAAAAAATACAAAACGCCATAAAGAGGGAAGTTAGTAGAAAATTTCGACTTACAAAGCACTCCTCACAGTACACAATGCGAAAATGCTTGAAAGCACATCGTTGTTAAGCTCGAAACCCGGAAAAGTATATATTTTCCCCTACGAGTGAAATATTGCCCGGCAATATAGCCGTAAAAGGTTTAAAGCGTTCGATTCGAGAGGCCTAACGGAAACATATGTGACATAAATTTTAATCTAAGCCAGGTTAAAGTTGTAGACATCGAGTAGATAGGGACAGTTACCTAGGGGAGGCAGGTGGTTTATAGGTCACCACCGCGAAAGCCTTAAGGATAGCGCCGCCAAAACCACAGGGAATGTCGAAGTATCGCAGTAACACTTAGGTCCGAGAAGCAGAAGTTAAACGTCGCAACCCAACACTAACTTACGACGGAACTTCAATTCCCAATCCAACGATACAATTATTTTGGGTTGTGAGTGGACGTAATGTGGCATAGCTAACGAACACTCGTATGATTGGATCATCGTTCCATATTTTCGGAAGCCGGTCGCAAATGGGTTGAGGCACATTATTTTGAGATTATAGCCCCCATCAAATTCAAGCCTCTCATTAAGGCTGCGGACAGAACTATTTCTGCGGGGATCTTTATGGGCAGGCCATTTCTCGACAGTTTCTCGGGTTCAATTTGCATATTGTTGATACTTCGAACTAAATAATCACGCCCACATGATATACGGAACCGATCCTCGACCGGATTAAAAACACTTTCGCATTGCCTACAGAAAACTATTTTTTAATGCAAAGCATGGTCGTTAAACTGGTATTCGAGACGAGGCCAAAATTCTTGGGATGTAATCAATGCAAAAATAATATCACTCGGATAGAATACAATATGGAAACAACACAATATTTGAACGCAAAAATTGACGACCAAAAAAAGATTCGATGATACTGAATTTTAACCTGTTGATGAGTAATCGCGCATATATGCGATCGGATGCTGAAAGAACATTCTCACACATTGAGTGCGGAAATTATTGAATCAAAAACAGATACTGATGTCTTGCATCTCATCATACACTTTGTCCGTATCCGTTTGAAAACAATTAAATTTAAAGTTGGTCTTCTTAAAATCATAATAAATAGTAAAAAGCCATATAAATCAAATATATACTTAAAACGCTATTAAAGGGCCTAACAATATCAACAGTGTAAAGGTTAATTTATTAATATACAAGCTTCACTCACGTTGCGCGGTCCTGGGAGAAAAGTGGATTTGTGTGGACGATAAGCAATGGACATACGAATAAAGCATTCATATAAAATGCTCAATTATTATCATGTAAATTTGATATTTTAAGGAAGTAACACTTGATCTGGCGGATTTCCAGATTAAAATTACGTCCAATGAAGATTGTTGCAATTGATTATCGGATATTGAAATCTTATAATGGATTTTGAATAAGATCAATGATGATCTTATCCTTTGAAATGTTTATACGAATATTTAACTCTTTGCAGTCCGTACCCGCGTTAACGCGTGATGATAATGACGTAACTTTAGCTCAGAAAAAATGTCGTACGAACTTGATATAGATTTAATTTTTTTTCCTGGAATGATAGTACATACATGTGTCAATATTTTGATCATATAAAATATATGTAAATGTCTTACGTCGACAAAATACCTGTTCATACACATCAAGTCGAAAAGTATCACTTTTTGCATTTTATTACGATGATACACGCACTACATATTGAAAATCATTATTTAACTGTAGATATATCTATAAAGTGAACTCTTTTGTGTATACCACTAAAATTTTGCTTCAATCTATCGGCTAGTTTAGGAATTATATTAATTTTACTATTTAAAAGGAAGATTTTAACTATATGAATTTCAATTAAGCGACAGTGAAGAATTTGTCATTTCTAAATATATAGAACAGTCTAGAATTAAATAAATTGGAAACATTATTATAACGACTATCTTTTATCTAAGGCATAGTGGACAAGGATCATTTAAGGAACGTGGGTTGGAATAATAGATGCGTTCCACTTTCGACCCAACAGGAGATGACAAAATGATGGTCGACTTAAATTTTACGAGATCGTATGAATTAATTTCGAACGGCTTACGGGATCAATAAAAACATTGAAAGGGGCAATTTAATGTAAATTGCCTAATAAGTCTTAAGCTCTCATTCGGATTGTTTTACTCGAACTTGTGTAACAATGGGATGATTGAAATTTTCCTCGATTCCAGTAACAGGTTCTTTGAATTATCTGATTTCTTAACACGCGAAACAGCGTTCACGGTGTTAAATTATATGAGGCTCGATTGAACAACTTCTCAACTGGGATTTCTATTGTGCCGATAATAAATCATATGTGGGCTCTTGATGATGATATTGACGAGGTGCTGCGCGAATTAATCAGGTCTTTATCCTCTAAGATGATCGCCAAAGTTCAGGGACAACAACTATTGATGAAAATCACTGCCTATCGCGGTTTGTAATACGAACATATCGTCAAGAAATGAATCCAAACATATTAAATTGCAGCAATGATTTAAAAATGTACACAACATAAAAAAATTTATTTTTTTTAATATATAACTTCGAACAGTGGTGTAAACTATAAATTTAGTTGGTTCGGTGATACTTATAGTATAGGACGTTAAAATCATTGGTACTGAACCTTGGGTTTGTGTAAGAGAGAAGTATTTAAAAAAAAAAAAAAAAAAAACTATTATTTTCACATTTTTTTTTAATTAAAAAACAATTAACAAGTTATAATCAAATTTATTCATAAACTTAGTTGAGTTTGTCCATATCAAGGTCATTCAGTGGTTCTCAATTGGCGAATTAATCGCCATCTAAAATATATCGTAAAATAAATGCTGATTGTGATATTTTTCTATTCAATAATAATTACCGATATTTGTTAAATTCTTTCGAAGACAGGAAACAATAAACAATGTTGTCCTTTGTAATTGCATTTCAAAAGATCTGCCCCTTTCACATTTTTGAAGGGATATATTGTTAAAATGTTTCCTTTTATTCTTAGTGTTTCGTTTATGATGATGCTTATGAACATATTTCTAGAAACAACAATACACGTCAAAAATGGTATATTTGTAAATACATTTCTTGATGTATCAATTTCTGACCAATTTCTGATCTAAAGGTACATCTGGAGTATCGGGTTCTGAATCAGAAGATTCTTGAATATTCATTACTCGTGATCGCGGTAAGCGAACTTCTGAGTTCGAAAGCTCATCATCACTGTCACTATCTTCATAATAATCATCAGGTATGTCTGAAAGACAATCTTCGTAATTTTCTTCCAAATGTGATTGATCGTTATCCATTATGAAGGTATTCAAATTTTCACAATAAAGTTATTCAGCTTCCACAAGTTTCTTAAACCGAATTTTTCAAAATCGAGAATCACGACGCGAAGTGTCCTATACCTAGAACATAATTCCGCGACTATAACCCGAACACTAAGTACATAATATGTATTATCGAAAATTTGTTGTGCAGTACTGTCTCCTTTCCTCCAATTATGTTATACGATTTGTCCAAATATTTTTTTTGACCATTGGCTTGCATTATTGGACAAGATGCAAACAAAGACGTGAAGTTTCAATGGTTTAGAAAGCTTACACAATACTCGCCCACCCCAACTGAAGGGCGGATCTAGCAAAATCGTTACAAAAAGCAGAAAAAAAACCTGAGATCGCCCAAATGTCAGAATTCAATTGCACTGCAAGCGCAAGTGTCAAAATGTCTTTATTTTTTTTTAATATAAGATATAATAATAATTTTGGTTTTCATCCTCTAATAAAAAGGTAATAGGTGGAATTATGATTGTATTTAGAAAAGAACCAAAAAAAAAACCTAAAAAATGTTGGTTCGGTTCCGGTCCCTGGTATTTACAAGTCGTGTAATATATTACGCATATTTTTTATATTCGCTTTTTAAACCTTCATACATGCATATATTATACTTATGATATATGTTATGTAGTTTAAAAATGTTTAGAATCGGCTCGGTAAATTTTAATTTTGGTTAAAACCTCAAATAAAATATTGTTTTAGTTTCAATTACGATTGTCCATAGTGTGGAATATATTACGCGTATTTTTTTTAAAATTATATTTTAAAATCTTTATATATATATAAAACTAGCTACATCTCTGAAACAGGTTAAAAATGTCTAGCAGCAGTGCTGTGATTTTTTTTATGTGTGTAGTTCGTCGCGCACAAATCTGTGCGTACGGGCTTTTGATCCAAATTTTCGAGGCGCACAGATTTGTGCGTACGGTCTTCAATGTGTTAATATTAACAGCAATAAGTTTAAAATATGACAAAACAATAAAACAAATTATAATTTGAATAAATAATATTCCCGCAGCATGTGCGTGTATACTCTCTCTCTCTCTCTGGATCACTCGAGTGATACTCAACATGTAAGTGTATACTCATCAAAGGATTAAATTCACCATTTTTAGTATACAAAAACAAATTTAAAACGTTATAGGCTGGATAAGTGTAAGGGGTAAAAAAAGGGCGTATCCTAGTTGACACGATTTCAACTTTTTTAGTCATTTAAAATTTAAAAAAGCAAAAAAAATCTTAATTAGTAAGAATGTGGCTATAGTTCCTACCTCAGAGGATAAATAATAATAATATTTTCGCGAAATGACGACTGTTTAAAAAAAAGTCATGTTTAGTCTTATTTTTTCAGTTTTAATTATTTTTTAAATAGTTAAAAATAAAATTTTGATATAAATCTGGTAGAGACAATATAGGGTTATATGAGGAAGATTAATATTAAATTTAACGTAAATCAGTTTATTAAAATCTGAGATATCATGTCAACCGTTTTGAAAAAATAGTTTCGATAAAAGCGCATTTAAATATTTCATTTTGGAACGACCGACTTCTTAAAATATAGCTATAACTCTGTAAATAATCGGTATTTTGGATATTCCTTTAGAGACCTGTTCATGGTTGAAATTGTACTACCTTCTATTAAAACAAAATGGCTTATGTCGTTTGAGAAGACGTCACGCATAAACATCATAAAGTGCTGATATCCAAGCGACACATTTGGATGACCCTATACTTAGCATAGAAGTTTGCTTTACAATTGCCATAATAATAGCGCAACTCCCTGATAACTCATCATATTTCAATACAGAATATGACACGCATCAGCTTAGTGTAATAAAAATTGATGTAATTTTGCCGTTTTTTGGTCGTAGCGGTACTTGTCAAGTTTCAAAAATGACAACTATTACATCGTCGACCTTCAACTAAGCTATTCAAAATGTCTTATTGCAGAAATAGATGACCTTGCGGCGATAAAAGTGTTGAGCATTAAACGCGTTTTGTCGCCAATATGACATCACTCCCCATGACTTTCCACTCTTATATGCCCTCGAAATCATAAGAGACCTGCCTATATAAATAGTAAATAAATGACAGTGTGCCAGACTTAAGGGGGGAGATACCTTTAGAATTTTCAAAAAATTGAAAATTTTTTTTTTACATAATTCGAATGTATAATATGTTAAAAATATACTGTTAAAAGGAAAAATCGAAATATTGAATATAAATGGAATTATTGTCAAAAACGTCAGTCCGCATACTGTCATCAACTCAAGTAGTCGGAGAGCTTGGGTCGGAGCAATGCTTCTTTCGCAGTACGTTTGTATATTTTTTAACTTTCAAGGCAATTTTAGATTCTAAACCTTACGGTGACTATTGTGAAAAGTGAGTGTGTTGGCCATGTTGAGAAGAGAATGAGCTCCAGACTGCGACAGATAAAAAAAAAATCAAGAAAAGGGAAGTTGATAAAAAACGTTGTAAAAAAACTTACAACATATTATGGTTTAAGTATTCGAAGAAACGTTAGTGTGGAAGATATGAAACGAGAAATTATGGCTACTTATTACCATATTTTTTCAACTAAAAAAAATCCACAACACAACAACTGTTCGACTGGAGCCGAGAGTTGGTGCAAATGGCAGAAAGCCATCGATTTAGGTAAAGATCCCCAGCTTGAAGATCTTACTCCATTACTTGGCGACGATATAAAACAACATCTTCTACCAATTTACGAAGGTTTGTCCAGAGATGATTTACTGGAAAGATGCTTGGGTGGCCATTCCCAGAATGCCAACAAAAGTTTCAATGCGACAATTGGGCGAATATGTCCAAATCACCTCAATTCTGGGCTAAAAATTGTTGAAAGTATATTTAATGAAGGCTACACCTCAATTCTCAAACTTATGAATGAGCTAGGTATAATTGTTGGCACCTATTGTAAAGTTTTCGCTGAAAATACCGATGAGGCACGAATAGTGAAACAGAACCGGATGAGTTTTTCCGAAACCAAAACAGCTCGTACTGGTCGAAAACAGCAGTAGCTCGAAGATAATCAGCTTTTTTAGAGGGTCAAAGGTTTAATGTATGGATTCAGAATCGCCGATTGATCGGTAAGTCACATTAAATTATAATTATACTGTATCGAAACTTTGAATGCGATTATCTCGAAACTCTGTTTTCAAAAACTGCTCGTGCTGTACCTCAAAAATTTATTGACCGATTAGGCTGAAATTTTCAGAGGTTTCTCTGTATAGTATTATCGGAAGGATATACCTATAAGTTTAAAGATATCGGGTTAATAAATATTTTTTTTGGGGTCAAAACTGTTGAAAAATAGCCAAAAATCTGGACTTTTTATTAAACAGCCGATATAAATTTTATTTTTAAACTTTTTTATTATTTTATAGGTATATCCTTCCCTTTAATATATCAGTAATCGAAAAAAAATCAACTTTTTTATTTCAGATAAATAGAAAAATTTTGACAGGTGCAGCAGTTTTCGATGTCTCCCAGCAGACGCTTGAAGAAATATTCTACAGAGCGGCCATTTTGTAAAAAAAATAAAAAAATCACATGTTTTTTTACACTTTAATAATGTATCAATAAGATGTCAAAATATATAAATGATCACATTATTTTATCACCTTGAAAATAATTCATTAAAATTGACTGATTTTACCCGCTCTAAAGGTATCTCCCCCCTTAAAGCAGGATGTGGTCAATCCCGAATCCATTAAAGTCACCCGGGATACCCTCGAGGTAAAAAGGACTCCCCGTTCGAATATTAAATAGGGGACGTTGATGTGGGGCGGATTCGACGGGGACAATCCGACAAGGACGACCATAAAAACGACAAAAGATGAATTAAACAACATTTTTAGTAGCCATTTATGGCATGATAATAATCGAGTAGCAGTTCGCAGCATTTTAGTGTCGGCCGGGATAAAGTTTTAATTCGCTAATTGAAATTTTATTCCGATCGTCAAAACATCCGAACCGAGCCGCGAAATTGCAGAAGAGGGTCGTAAAATCGACCTTTGAGGTTTTATGAATATTTATTATGGCCGGGGATGAACTATAAATTGATAGCGATCTATAAAGCAAAGAGATTGGAGTGGCAAAATTCGTCGATATTGAAAGCTTTTTCAGCTATAAATACAGCAATTAAGTCCATTTCATTCAATATCTGCGCGATTTGATCATATTAACTAGTCGCGCCGAAGCGGGGCATAAATCAACCCCACAAAATTTTCATCATGAACTATCTGTTGAATACAAAGCATTGGTTTTTATTCATCCGGTATTAAAATGTCACACAATTTCAGAGTATATTTTAAGTTTTGGACCGCAGATCACCCCCCTAAAAAGACTGATTAATTATTCAGCTCGGAAAAACCATTTAAATTCTTGCAAACTTTGCGCCAACTCAATTTAAGGAGAGCAAAAAATACGAAGCAAACAATCCTGGTCCTTTTCAGGCTGGATAGTTGTACGACAATCATGTTTTGAATTGCTAAAAGCACGAAGACAGCATTCCAATTACTCTTTTCCTCGTTAAAAAATGTCTTCAGGCGTAGGAAAGCGCCGTTGCAATATAAATGAAAATTATGCCGGCGACTTCCCTATTTCGTCCTTTAAGAAGCTGTTTTTTGTGCTCGTTTATTGACTCGGGCAAAACAAGCAAAAGTAATCTAAGAACTTTCCACCGATCAGTTTTTCTTCGTTTGCTGCTCCATCGAAGTAAAACGGAAGGGTGAAAGCAAACAGTACACTTTCTTCCTCCTGCGCCAGAAAATCGAAAGTGCCAAAGAAGTATTAATTTACACGGGGAAAGTTTAATTTAAAATCGATCAAGGACTATTTAGAAGAGAAAAAAATGTGGGGGCGAAGCAATTCTTAATTAAAAGCAGCATCGCAAAAGCTTGATTGAAAGGCGCCAAGAAATTAATTATATGACCAGAACCAATGACACAACATGACAGGTAATCATAGCGATTTTGAGATTATGGAATATTTTCTAATTGAATATTTAAAACTGACGATTTTTCCACTCGAAAATCCGTAAATGTGCTCCTTGAGTGGCCCACTTAGGTTTTTTTTTTTCATCATTGAATACCGACAATGTTATATGTACATACAAAGTTTTTGAATCGATTGCTGATCTGTCAATGACAGCATCACCCTTTTATTTCATCTATACATTGAACATTGAGCAATCGTCTAATAGTATCCTATGATCCAGCATGAAATATAACCTCGCGTAGCGCGGTTAGAGCACAATGACGACGTTTTGGATTATCTGGGTGAGCCGAAGCGGGAGCCCACAAATGACGTGGCGACACGTGTTTGCCGTAAAATACTGTTAAAAAATATCACCAATATTATATTTAAATAAAACAC
Source organism: Stenopsyche tienmushanensis (assembly GCA_008973525.1). NCBI lineage: Eukaryota > Metazoa > Arthropoda > Insecta > Trichoptera > Stenopsychidae > Stenopsyche > Stenopsyche tienmushanensis. The sequence continues at coordinate 429,898 of WACJ01000110.1, read as the reverse complement.
TATTAAAATATAAAATATTAACGTTTTCGAATCAAGATGCAGTTTAAAATTTGTGCACGCATGTTTTTCCATGCAATTTCTTAACACAATAATAAAATCGACTCGAAAATGAGATATTTCGATTAGGAGGTTGAAATACCATTTATCAGATTATCGATTCAAATGTGTAAAACCACATTGGTGGTATTAAAATTCATGACATCTGTATTAATTCTCGCGTTAATTAATGCGCTCCTAGATCTTGGAGGCGGCAATTTTGAGCAACTTTGATGTGAATAATCCATCCAGAAAATTAACAAAACTCATACATGATACGATTAACCCGTTGATGAGTAACCGCGCATATATGCGCTCGGACACGAGCCATAAAGAAATATTTTCGCACATTGAGTGCAAAGATTAATGAATCGGAGACAGAGATGGATATCTTGCGTCTTGATTTAAAATCCTTATGACATCCATCAAAGCGTGAATCTTAACCTGTTGATGTGGTGGTTTTCTATTACCTTCCACACGCGGTAAAGTAAAGATAGAATTATTTGGAAAGGTAGGAGAGGTCTATGAGTGAATAGTGAAATTATCTATCGAGACCAGGGCCGTAACAAGGGCGTGGCAAAGCAGGCGCCCGCCACGGGCGCAACTGGGCTTGGGGCGCAAAACACAGAATATCGACCCGATCGAGAGATGCACATGGTTTATATTTTACTCGATCATTCTACTTTACATGAACCAATACTAATTGACTCTGTTCGTTTTTATAATATATACTATGTTTTCTACGTTATCGTTATGTTCAGGTATGGTATCCGATCACGTGGTGCTCATTCGTCATATCAGCGGTCCGAAAAGCGGACCCATTGGGCATAGGTCTTCTTAGAATCATAATAAATCATAGAAAGCCATATAAATCAATTGTATGCTTAAAATTTGAGGTGGTAACAAAGGTGATTCTATTTGAAGTGCTATTATAGGGTCCAACAATATCGACAGTGTTGAGGTTAATTTATTGATATATCCAGCTGCGAGACTTCTTGACGACGAACCTCTTCTTTACGCAATGTCACCGTTTACATTATATGTATTCCTTTTGTCCGTCGTTGCAATCAGCATTTCAGTTGTACCAAACAAGAATATTATGGGTTTTTATGATACATTTTGATTGGGTTTTTCAACCACAACAAACCGCGGGAGACGTCTTCAGCGACGGAGGAGAAGATCAATTATCTTTTTGATGTCCGAACGCGGGGCAATATCAACATCTCTTTTTATTATTTCCGTCAGAATTTATGTGACTGTAAAAGAATCCAACAAGCATCGATCGTTGAAACCTGGTTTCCAGCACATTCCGTAATCTATATTCGACTATTATTTTTAATTGTCTATAAAATGTACCCCTGGTTGTTTTATAGATACGTCCAAGTACCAGGCCTAACGTCCGACATAAAAAAATTCAATATGAATGGAGCTCATTAACATACTCGATACTATCAAATGGAAGGTTGCCAAGATCTCGATGTGACCGACATTGACTGCTGACAATTATGAAGCCGACGCTCTAGGACCGTAAATCTGAAAGTATCTAATCAATACATCGTCTTTGAAGAATCGGAGTCTCCTTTCGAGATGAGAAGTCTTTAGTTTACGTCCATGGCGTTTCCGTTATCGAGATCTTTGAAGATGAAAAAAGAGGAAGCAAAGTTCGTCGTTAATGGACAGGGCTATATCAGAGGAGGGCAGATTTGGATATCTCAACATTCATTAGTCCATGTAAACAAGTGAGCTTTCTAGGTTTTAATTAGAAAGACATCGTGTGTGTTCCGCTCTTTCAACGTAAATATTTATATTTTGTCTTCAATCTTCATCCTGGAAATGGCATGTGCGCTCCTTTAGCTTACCTTGCATAGGCGCTTCACCAGAATAGTCCAAGAGGAGTTCATGTACTCTCCCGACAGGAACACAGTCCGGTGCGTGCTCTTCTATTATTATACGAGGAAGTTGAGCAGATTGATTGAGAGCCGGGTGCTAGATAATGTGTTCATTGGACCAGTTCAGATGCGTTTATTAACAAACTTTTATAACCACCGAGGAAGGATGAGGAATGTCTTCGGCCATAAATCACCAAAGCACCCCCGTATGCGTGCAATAACGAAACACGAGAACGGAACGCCTTTAAAATATTACTTTCAATATCTCACAACCACAACGCCAGTTGTTGGGATTATATTTTGAACGCAGAATTTTAAACATTCAACATTATATCTTGCTTTTCGGGGAAAAGAAAACTTTGAGCCAATAATTTATGCCCTTTTCTTTCTTTGAATAATGGTTGGCGAGCGTGCAAAACCATCGGGTAATGTAAAAAGTATGAATTATGTCCAAATATATAAACGCTTGATACGTATAAAAAGATACCATAAGCAGTGACAAAACACTTTAACAAATTATCAACCACGTTAAGAAGAATGAGTGATAACTGAAATAAACAAGATGAAAAACCGTGGACAAGCTAATTATATGTAAAATGAGAATAAAAGAAAAATAAATATTATAGGACAGCTGGTCCATTCAAATATAAAATCGGAGTGAACTAAAAACAGCTGGTCTGATTCAAGATACATATATATTTAACAAATCTTCAATTAGAGAGTGACGCCAACTGCGAGACTTTTCGATGACGACACGCCTTTTATTTAAGGGAGGCAAACCCTTCACAACATTAAAAAAATTATCATTATATTGCACTAACTGTAGGTATGCGAAATTAAAGTTGCTCGAAGTCAGCTCGAAGTTGCTCGAAATCAAGTTTAGCTCGATATGTGTGATTGAATTTTCGAAGAAAAAATGTCAAAATATTTTAATAAAAGAACGAAAGGAAGAGAAGTTCGAGGAATTTAAAAAAAAGACATTATCATGCGAACCCGACTGGAGTCAAAATCTGGTTCAAATGGAAGAAAATCATTGCTTTAAAAAATATCCAACGCTTGAAGACCTGACTCCATTTCTTGGCCAAAAGATAAAACAGCGTCTCTTACCAATTTATAAAGATTTGTCTATGGATGAATTACTTCAAAGATGCTTGGGTGGCAATACCCAAAACGCTAATGAATGTTTTAACTCAACGGTTTGGCGATTGGCTCCAAAGCACCTGAATTCTGGCATAAAAATCATTGAAATTGCTGCTGGGATATTTAATAACGACTACAGCTTCGTTTCGAAGATAATGAATACATTAAATGAAATTATTGGTACTCACTATAAAGTCTTTGCTGAAAATACCTATAAAGCGCGGGTAGCGAGATAGAACCGTAAGAGCCTTTCTGAGACAAGCTCTACAAAACAGCTCGTATAACCTGAAAATAACAGTTAGTCGAAGATGATCAACTTTTTAAGAAAGCTGAAGATCTATTATATGCATCTGGAAACATTGGTTAATCACTAAAATTGATGATTTTATCGCATTAAAACTTTAAACGAGATTATCTCGAAACTGCATTTTCAAAATGTTCGCCAGTTGTAGCTTAAAAAGTTGTTGATCGATCTTATTGAAATTTTGACATGTTTCTCACTATAATATTATCTAGTCAACTAAGCTAAAGTTTTAAGGTTTTCGCGTAAATAAATGATTTTTTTGGGGTAAAAATTATCAAGAAAGTGGTAAAAAATATGAAATTTCAACTAAAAAGCCTACTAAATTTTTAATTTTATACTTTTTTAATTTGTTATGGCTTACCGTCTCTGTCTCTGATTCACTAATCTCTGCACTCAATGTGCGAAAATCTTCCTTTTTCACTCGTGTCCATCCGCAGCGTATGCGGAATTCCTTATCAACGGGTTAATTAGGATGTAAATCAAGAATCAAATTTAATAAGAGTCGCCTAATCATGCAATCTGTCCAATGATGTTCTCCTTAGGCCAAAAATAAATCATATTTTCAATTCCAGAAGAAGATTAAATATTTTTTCGACAAATAGATGCCGAGATAAATATATCAGGCACGCTTGAAGTTTCCATAACTTTCCATGTCCCATGTGTCCCAATATTGAACACGGTACAATTTTCAATTTTATGGATGACAACACCTTCGCCTTTGGTGTCCATGTCTCATGTTCACAAGCAGGGATAGGAAGTACACATTGGCTCAAAACTTTCCACTCTAATTCAAATCTCATATGATCCCCATCTGTTTGGTTAGCAGGCAGCGTTAACAAACAACCCAAATAACCTGGCTGAATCCTATTCAAACTTCCGCAGATCGAAGGCATAGATCTGAGGTAATTGAAGACAGGATCGAGGACATTCGCTGTCGAAAATCTCAATAATTTTAATCAGAATTCTCCTGTGTGCTTCCTTTTATTATATGAAGCTGTTGAAATATTCGTCGTATATAGATATAAATAGATTTAAGAACATAAGTGGATATATGATTTCAGTTGGGCTTTGTTAAGGCATTCAAAGCAATTATGATATAATCCACCCAAGCAATTTAAATAGTTGTTAATATAATATATTCCGACATCTTTCGCGAATTAAGCTCCTAATTAATTGCTATATATAGGGAATTGTATATAATTGTTAGTTATAATAGAGTCCTGATGTCGTTACGTTTACAGGAGATAAGGCAGACGTGCTGTCTCTTCCCATTACTCGTCTCCTTTAACCGGCTTCGAACTCAAAGATAACGACGTTGAAGCAAAACAAACATAACTATGGAACGAGTTGGTGTTTATTTAGATGTTAAAACTAAAAGCCCAGTCCGGCAATTTCCTGCTCGAGGAAGGTTTGTTGTGTATTTCAAGTGCGGCGGAAAGGACCTGCCAGGCCATTATCAGTGCATTCGGCATCGCATAAAAGACTCCCTTGTTTGGATTTTAAATCAATATCCTCCGGGAATCCAAAACAAATTAACACATCCCTAATCATTTTAAATCAAACCTGATCCATTACGTTCAAAAATCCAGATGGTAGATTCAAAAGCAAACTTCTGACACCATATGAAACTTTAACACCGCACAAGACGTGCGGCTACAACGATAAACTTAGACAGGGGCCGACAACGAATGATTCAAACAATGTCTTAGTAGTATAAAAATATAGTTGTATGATATTATATAAATGTCTTGAAATTACAAGATGAAGTCTTGAAATCTTTTCTTTTCATAAATGCATTATTTTGTTACTAAAACTGAAGACACACGTGTGTATTGTTTATGTGCACGCGAAGAAATGAACGAATATTGTGTGCTATCGACAGTGTTAAGGTTCATTTATCGGTATACAAGCTTCACTCACGCTGCGCGGTTCTACTCATTGGCCATAAACGGTTGTCCAGACTATGGCACACATGTTGTATCATCGTTCAAAACTACTTTCCTGAGACTTGAATATTTTTATAGCTTTATTTCACTAAGTGAAGACATTAGCATCGCTATAAAAGCACATCATACGATGGAAAAAAAAACGATAAAAACTATCTACATACTGTCAAGCATTCGACTGATTCTTTAATTGATAAATTACGAAAACACTTCAATAATGGCGGAATTACTTTACGACTGTCGAAACATGTGAGAAATTAATATTCGAGGCGAAAAAATCAAAAAGCCGGGGTCAAACCAGAAAGCGTCTATTCATGCAAAGAATTTAAATTTATACGACCAATAAAATTAATATTTCATCATTTTCGGCGCGTTTGAGTTCGAAAATCGACACATGTCAATGCGACCTGTAACCATGATGGATCATAAAAGGTCATCATTTATTACATAAACGACCGCCGAAATTCGAATTCAAGCAAAGGGCGTTATACACGGAAGCGGGCGTAGAGTTTCTAAATCTCAATGCAATGTATTTTATAACAAATCTTCGTTTATTAGCTGAAATTCCTTAGTTTATGGATCACACGCTGGACGAGAGTTCGTGTGTCGAGTTCACAACCAGTCGATTAATTAACCTCTTTAGAGATGCTTCCTTCTACTCGCTGCAATTCAACTTCAGGTTTCAAGTGTGCATGCGATCAATGTTGAAATTTTATCAAGTAATAGGATTTTTAAGCAGCCATAATATTTCGAGTACCCGGGAAAAATGTCGACTTATCAAAAGTCCATGATGGTTAAGATCGAGCGGATTTAGTGCAAGTGCTCAAATTAGTAGTAAAAATGTTCCTTTTTACAATGAATGAGTATATCGACAAAAACAACTAAAAGCATAAATGATTTGGACTATCAACTGAAAAGCTTTGGAAGTTCGCTTTGATGGTTTGAATTTGGTCTGAAAGCTAGCCGACGTGTCAATAACAGAAAATCCCACCAGAAATGAAAACTATAAACTTGAATAAGCCACACAGTTTAAAAGTTCAAAGAGCGATTATTGAGCACCTAAAATTGAAACATCAAGAAAATTTCCTTTAATTAGTGAGTTAATTTAAAATCGAGTTAAATTTATGTAGATGCTATATTCGTATATGCACCACTTATCGTCCACACAAATCCAATTTTCCATCAGGACCGCGCAGCGTGAGTGAAGCATGTATATCAATAAATGAGCCTTAACACTATTGATAGCACACGATATTCGTTCATGTCTTCGCGTAAATACAAACAGTACACATATTATAATTCTAAGAAGATCCCATAACTAATGGTTTTCCATCTGATACGGACAAATTTCATCTGTTGATAATGGATGACTCTCTATTTTATATACGTGTAGGGGTACCTTTACAGCACAACCTTGCCATCAATGTACGAATGTATGATGAGACGCAAGACATCCGTCTCAGTCTTTGATTCGATAATCTCCGCACTCAATGTGCGAGAATGCTCTTTCTGTATCACACGAGTCCTAACGCATATATGCGAGATGACTCATCAACGGGTTAATTATTTTGTATTTGCTATAATTCATTAATTAGAATAATTATTTTAAGACTTCCAAGAAGAGATACCTACTTGTGTACCTTCAAGAACAGAAAACAATCAGCTCGAGAAGAGCTTAAAAAAAAACTTCTATGTGAGGCATTTATCATCCATACCGCTCAGCGTGAGTCAATCTTGTATAACAATAAATGAACCTTAACACTGTTGATAGGAAGCAATATTCGTTAATTTCTTCGCATAAACATAAACAATACATATGTGTGTCTTCAGTTTTAGTAATAAAATAATGCATTTGTTGAAGCTTGAGATTATTAATCGATACATTTGGATCATCGTTGTCGATCAATACAATCGTATATTGTAGGAGTGTATGATGAGATGCAAAACACTCTCTCTGTCTTTGTCTCCGATTGATAATCTCCGAAATCAACGTATGAGAATGCTATAAATGTATCAATCGAATCCGGTCGCAGCATATGCGGGATTCCTCATCGACGGTTTAATACGATATTTTTTTTATATACACGGTTTTTCATCGAATTAATTTCGCTCTAGGCTACACTATGATGCCGTCTAAATCTAATGAAAAAAAATCTAAGATAAAGCGTTCGCCGAGTCAAGTGTTGCCAAAAACCCTAAAATTTGTTTGAAAAGTACTTTTACATTACTTCACTGGAAATATTTTGTTCTAACTTATTCCGAATTTAAACAAAACGAAAACCTGTAAAACTGATATTTTTGTTGGAACGAAACTGAAACGATTCAAAAATATCGGTTTTATCGGTTCAGTAGACATCTTACGCGAAAGAGGATTTTGGTTCATATTATATTTCGTTTATGTTAATGGCTGATTTTTACTCCAAGCGTTTAGAATCCTCAAACAAACTTTCCGCTGCAATGCGATCATTCTAATAATTACAAGCTTTATCCCGTTGACGAGTATACCCGCACATGTTGCGAGCAGCATTCCATAACGCTTTATTACAGTGCCGTGCTTGTATTTCTAACATCATTTATAATTTTTTTTGATGTCAGATATTACATTTGCGATCTGTTTTATTGTATGTAATTGCATATTGATTATTGTTTGAAATATCGTTAGCCAATTTTGAGCCATCTTCTTGCGATTTTCTGAAATATTTTATTTACCCCGTTAATTATGCGGTTTTATAGTAACACTTATCCTGCCAAATCAAATCTAGGATATCAATATCATGGATTGCTGGAATTATAATCTGGGATGACTTCAGGGCACGATTGAATGAAAAAATAAGAAGGAAAATGAGATGAGGACTGAATATGAAATATTTACCACGAACCCATTTCATTTACAATTTAATTTACCGGTTCTCAAATAGCATTAGATGTTATATAAGAGCCAATAGAATTTAACTGCAATGTTTACACACAAATATAATTATTGATATTATACAAGCAGAACTCATTTGTACCACACCATAAATTGCCTATTCCGTGCAGAATTTCACCACCGCCCCGCAATCATGAAAATGCATTTAAGTAATCGCCAAACCTGTAACGTGTGTCTTTTATCTCACATAATTTAATTTATTTTGTCGAGACTTGATATAATCAATTTATTACGAGACAGTAATTAGCTACCGGAGTTAATTTATTCCATGACTTGAGGATTAGCGGCCAAGACACGACAGACACTATTAAAATAATCCGCTGCTGGAGAATTTCAGATCTTGTTATTAATTTCTTATTATCTTCGGCAGCTGAGGATGTCAAAGTGGACCAGTGACCGGAAAAAACGATACGTTTGGGGAGGAAATAAAGAGTTCGGCGTAGGAAACATTACCCCGATGGATTAGAAGATCTTCGTCTGTTTCTTTGTCCGGGATCTTCTTGTCGCTCGGTTGTCTTTTGTGCGAAAACAGAAAAAAAGGCAAAATCCGCAAACGAAAAAAATGTGGCGTAATGGCGTGAAATTATTTCAACGTTACATAATGCGTGACGACGAATTTCGTATATAAAGTCACGAATCCCTTTTTTTTTGGTTTTCATATAAATAAACATCTTGTATCCTGTCAAAGTGACACGGAGGAAGAAAGCCATGACGATATTTTACATGTAGCAGTACGTTTCCTCTTTTAGACCAATCCTATATTTGTCAAATAACATTCCAGAATAGCAAACACGACTTGTTTAATTGATTACAAAATCCTTTTTAGATCTTATATGCATATATGCCCAATGGAACTCAAAGCAGGATAGGCATTAATTAAACAAATACACGTCCAATTACGCTTATATAAACGGGATAAATTAAATATTTCAGAAAATCGCAAGAAGATGGCTCAAAATTGGCTAAGGATATTTCAAACAATAATCAATATGCAATTATATACAATAAAACAAATCGCAAATGTAATGTTTGACATCATAATTTGAACAAATGATGTTAGAAATACAAGCACGGCACGGTAATAAAGCGTTATGGAGCGCTGCTCGCAACATGTGCGGGCATACTCGTCAACGGGATAAAACATGTAATTATTAGAATGATCGAATTTCAGCGGAAAGTTTGTTTGGGGATTCTAAGCGCTTGGAGTAAAAATCAGCCATTAACACTATACATACCGTGCACACACATATGTGCGTTTCATCACTTTTATACACAAAAAACGCGTTAAACTTAAATTTTCTTGATAAGGATTCTTGAGAAATCTACTGATAAATTTATGGTAACTCTTTTCATAAATATATATAGCATAAGACTGCTACAAAATGAGAGGCCATTAAAGAAGAAGAAAATGCTTAAGAGACGTTCTGCTTTTTGCATGATAATGCATCTATCCACCGGTCTAAGATTGAAACCAAAGATTTTTTGATTTATGACTTCAATTGCTAAATGTGACCTGCGAAATCGATTTCTTGATAAATTCCAGCAATTTTAACACTAGCTTTCTTGGGAGAGTCCAAAATAAAAATGACTTGAACGACTTTGATATTATGTAATGCCGCATCGGCGGTAAAATATCAAACGTTTTGAAATCCAATCAACTGGACGAATCATCGAAAGAACACTTCTTGGAAAATAGCAATAGAATGAAGAAATATTGTTGCTCAATTTAAATCTTGCTTTTAATCAGCGCTAGAAAAATATCATTAGACTAAGGAATAAAACGATCCGGGATGGAGGAGGATTTTCTCTCAAGACCGCGCAACGTGTGTCAAGCCTGTATATCATTAGATGAACCTTAACACTGTTGATAACACACAATATTTTGTCGTCGTCTGTTGATGATTGATGTGATGACACTCTATTTCGTACTTTATAAAAAAATAGTTCAATTGCTGTATTTCTTTATAAACGCGACAAAATAATAAAAATTGAGAATATTTAGACGTGTAGGGGTACCTTTATAGCAGTGCTCCGCAACGTTTTCTCACCTACGGCACACCAAAGCTCTTCTTTAAATTTCGCGGCACACCAAAAGCCAAAAATAATAGATATTGATTTATTTATTTTTAAGCAGCTCTCCCCATAGTATATAACAAAAAAATCTAAAAGGGCCTAAATATTTTATACAATTTTACAATAATTATTTTTATTTCCTATGTACACATACATAAAAACTATACTATATTTACATTGTGCAATCTTAATAATTATTATAAAATAATGACCAATTAATGTGATACCTGCCCTTTTTTCGATTCAAATTTTTCAGCCAAATTTCTAATCAGTGTTTCTAAAATATCACTTGACATGTCGTGAATAAGTCTTTTAACAGTATCGGCAGACAACGAAACTTTATTTACTTCCTTAACATCATTGGGCTCAAGCACAAGTCGAACAACTTCCTTGCATACTGGTTTTTGAGGTCTGAGTGGTCTGAGTTTTTTTCTGACGTGCAGTTAATTTTGCAACATGGTAGCTAGCTTCTAAGGCCTTTTCAGAAACCGTAAAGGCCGAATTCAAGAATTGTTTCTGTTTTTAATTTGGTTCTAAACGCTTTTGAAAATATTGTTTATCTTTTTTGACGCAACTGGGATGGTTTGAATTTAGATGGCGATTTAATTTATTGGGTGCCATTCCTTCGTTTGATAGCTGTTCGCTGCAAATGATGCATTGTGACTTTGGAGCTGTTTCATCACCACATCACAAGAATCCATATTGAATGTAGTCTTCGTTGTGCTTCATTTTCACAGTCTTCTTTGGCATTTTTGCAATGCTTGTGCTGGGTTCTTCTGTTTGTAAAGACGAATCTTTTCCACGTAAAATTGTATCCATTGTAACGTGGGCAAAAGCCCTCAGCTGAATACCGGGGCCCAGTTATCTTCGTCATGCTTCTGTCAACCAGTCCCAGTTACCTTCGTTCATAGAGCTTCTGACGACCCACGGCTGCCGCGTCCCTCGTAACATCGGCGAGAAGGACTCCACAGGGTGGTGGTGTTGGATTTCAAAGACGATTTTTTCTCCACAGTATTCTTACTTGTTCCACTTTGGACAGACTGGAGGCGTGGAATACCCAAAGTCGAACTCAGAAGTGAGCCTAAACTCAAGCTTTCAAGGAGAGGACTTCGCAAGCAGGACTCAGAGTAGTCTTAGTATTACCACTTAAAGAAGTGTAAAATTAAATATTAATCACATGAAGAACGCATAACTATACAAAATTCATTAACACAACTAATAGTAATGAATGGTTACTACTGCCGCAAGACGAGTGAATGTGATGTAGCACGGTAACACGACTAAAGTAGGCTGATCGGTTGGTAATTTGTGGGATCGTTGCTATCCTTGCCTAGTTTTAGCAAAGGAATTACTGGTTTTGGCAAAGAAAATGACTGGGAAATACCTCATATTTAGGCACGCATAAAATATTTTAGTTATACGAATGGCAGATTTTTTTATTATCGTATTATCGATTATGTCAAAACCCAGGGACTTTTTGTTTTTTAGTTTTCTAATGATTTTTGTTATTTCTAAAGGAGTTACCAATTTAATTTTGTGCGTGTCATTATTTGAGCTTTCACGGAAATCCCTAATTGACTTTGTTAACAGCTTTCTTTGTTTTGCTGTCGTTCATATTTTCGAAAATCTTGTAATTTAGGCACAAGGTTTCTGTAAGCATATTTGTCTTTTCTAAATCGGTTTCGGCTATCTTATCGTTTCTAACCAAAATAGGAATTCCCGTGGCTTTGTTTTTGTGTGATTTGACGGTTTTCCAAAGTGATCCAATCTGAATTCTATTGATTCTGTCAGCAAGATGACAGATAAATCCCGGAATAGATATATTAATATCTGGTTTTAGGTGTCTGGCGACATAAATAGGTGACAGGCGCTGGAGAACTATTGAAAAATATTTTAGTTATAATATTGTCTTATTTGACCGCGGCACACCTGTATCGGCTCACGGCACACCAGTGTGCCGCGGCACACCGGTTGCGGAGCACTGCTTTATAGCACGAGTTTGCCATCAATGTACGAGTATATGATGAGATGCAAGACACCCGTCTCTGTCTCCGATTCACTAATCTCCGCACTCAATGTGCGAATATTCTTTAAATGAATTCTTTATAAAATAAATTTGATAATCATTAATTTACAAGAAAAAGTGCGATCTCATATTTCATTTCCTCGGCACTAGATGGCGCAGCTATCCGTTTTCTCGCAATAGCAGCACTAAAACGACATAAATCTCTGTTATTTCAATAAATTTTCATTAATTCAACGGGCACATCCCTCATAAAATGTAAATGGTCGTTACGAGGCTGTTTATAAACGAGTTAACATTACGAGTTGCGGCAACAGAAATTCAATAATATTATGACCGTCTTGGGCAAGATAATATTGCCCTTATCAAAAAGTATACATCGCTGCTAAATTAATTGCGGCTAAGGGTTAACAATTTATGTGCACTTTAAGGCGATGTTCATCAACGTTAAATTGCCCTTTACGAGAGCGCCCCCGAGGCGTTTGATGGCGAATTTATTAACAAATATGAGGGCGATCCATGCGAAAACTTGGACGTCCAATTTGGGGGGGCGCCATTCGAATTTTCGCGCTTTTAACGGCCTGCGAATAAATACAATTACAATTTTATTGGCGGAATGAAACATCTCGTTTGTAGTAAAATTTCCCCTAATTCCGATGTTAATTGCCCATCGGCGAGAGTGTGAGTGGAAAGGTTTGAACCAATTACGATCCCAATTAATTTCTCTGCAAATTACAGTGAAATAAGCTTTAACGATCGGGTTCGGCTGTCTTAAAACTTCGGATTGACCCTGACTTATAATCGAGTCGAAAAAAGCCCTTTGGACGTATCATCACACATGTTCTTCTTGCGGCCCTACGCGAAAGATAATTAAACAAGATTAAATTATAACTTTAATACGCTACAGACATTTTATTACAAAATAAAGAGACACAACGAAACTTCCAATTTAGGTCTTATCCATCTGTTTTTGATCTGAATGTTTGCTCGCTACTTACTAACAAAGTACATCATCAGAATTTTCATATCAAACTTCGATACGAACTCATCAAAAGCTTTAAACACATTAAATATTCAAAGTATCACGCTATATATTCTACGCGTACATGTTTTCAACACTAAAGTAGGGTGAGATAAGATCGATAATTTTTAATAATGTATGATGTAATTTTTTTAAGCAAACTGTCTGATCTTACCAATCGTATACGATATATATAATTGATTACTAATTGACACTCTTCATGTCAGTGTACTTTGAATCGCACTTCACACTTGTTTCTGACCCAAATTGTATCATATAAACTGAATAATTTGTATCGTACAATATGCGGCAGGGAAACTTCCTTATTTTAATCGCGCGCCCTAAAGCGATTTTTTTTAAAAAAAAGGACAAAGTGGGATTCATTCGAAAGAACCAAATCTAATATTTTTTATCATGTAAGTTCAGTAATAATCATGTAGTCAAAACACTCATTGATATGCTTGAAAGAGTGGAGATAAACTTCAAAACTCGAAATATCTCAATGCATTGATCAGGACGAATACTACCTAATGATGTAATTTTTAAAATATAATAAATAAAAACTTTAAATGTTTCTCTGTAATATGTAAAAAATAATTAAATTGATATCTCTTATAGTGTTTGTGTTATTCGTTTTTAAAATAAGGTAATTTTACTGCCGCACCTTGAATCTTTAAAACCATTTGAATTGAATTGTCACGTAAAAAATGTGGTAATATGGTAACAAGTAGAAATAAAATCAAGCCGAGGACGATAAAAATAAGATCGTTTCGTCCATAATAACTATTATAAGCTCTCAAACAGAGAGAGTGATCCCAACTGCGAGACTCCGATGACAACGGCGCGTCGACAATCGGCCATAAAGAGGAGGGTATATTAATCCGAGATGCTTTTGCTCTCACGATACAGTATCAATGCTAGACACAATTAAAATGCTGATGAACTCTTCCATGACCATATGAGTCTCGGCTTGAATTTCGATATCGACAGCAATAGAAAATTGATGATATTGTGAACAATCATACTTACCTTATATCCAATTCTAAGACGCTGTAAAAATGGCATAAAAAAGACGATCAGTCTTTTCTAAAACATGATTCGCTCCTTGTCATATGGTCTGGATATGTTTCGGAAAAGTTGGCCGTATAACGAAAATTGAGGGCCGTAAATCGAAAACTTGCCATAATTAAAGAAGTCCGTTATATTGAAATTCCGTATAAATAACGGCCGTATAGCGAGGTGTATTTGGATATAACGCGTCACTCAATAAGATCGTAGAATTTTTTTGATGGGTTTGCCAAAAAAAACGACTCCATATGACTCGAGTGATACAGAAAGAGTATTTTCGCATTTCATGTGCGGAGATAGAATATTTGAATATTTTTTTATAGAGTACAAAATAGAGAGTCATCACGCCAATCACCAACAGATGACGACAAAATAAACATAAAAATCATAATGGATTTTGTCCGTATTCGGTTGAAGGCCATCGCGTATGAGATCTTCTTAGATCGTTGGCGGTCTTCTTAGAATCTCAACAAATCGCAGAAAGCCACATACATCAATTACTGCAGACCCGCGGTAATCCGATAGACGTTTTACAAGACAGTGTCGGATTGTCGAATTTGTCGGACTATAGAGTACTGCCGCTGGCCTCAAGTCTTGTTTTGTATCGTCAAAGATTTATTACGGTTAAGGCGGTTCAGAATCACACGCTTTGCATTTTTTACATTGACGAAGATCTATCCTACATTATATTTGTATTGGGGTGTCGGACTACAGGGGGCTGCGGATTAGACCGGGTTCAGATAACCGCGGGTCTTATTGAAATGCTATCATGGGGCCCAACAATATCAACAGTGTTAAGGTTCATTTATTGATATACGAGCTTTATTCGCAGTGCGCGATCCTGAGAAAAAATTGGATTTACTTTACTCCCGGGACGTGTGTGCTGCGAAAATTAACTCATCGAACGACATTGGAATCGTATTCCAGAGTACTTTATTTCAATTAAGGTAAATTTGCTGTATGTAAATACAAGTCACAATGAGTCAAGTGCTAGATCTTAACAACAATGCCAAATTGATTGTCGCGTAAACATACATTTAGTGTCATATTACGCTGCATCTTAAAATAGCGACATTAAATTATAAATATCAAATTGGTAAGCGCACCAAGAATGGATTATTTCCCAATATTCATGATGTCATCCAGACGTTCGATCAAAAAAATGTGACAATGACAAATACAAGTAGGAGTCGTGCCTATTCATTAGCACACAAAGATGCGCGCGCAGCAGTGAAAGCTGGACATCTTCTCTGACCAACAATGACCGATAATGAAACATTAAACAAGATCCATCGTATATCTACGGCATGCACCCTTTGTTGCCTGCTGATAACTCCGATCATGATGCATTCTTCGCATTCAGCAGGCAGACAGTTGCCACATTATCCGTGATATTTAAATGCCATTTAGACGTTAGATGCGATCAATTTTGGATCGGTTGACATCACCGAGTGCGTAAACGTATGTGGGATGAAGCTGCCTGCATATGTATAAATTACTTCCAATTAAGCAGCCAGCTCGAGCGTAAAGCCGACAACTCCATAAAGCAACCTTCAGATGCTCGCTCAAAACATAAATTACATGGATTGAGACGAATGTTTTCGTTTTGGCTCCGCATTGCTGCGGAGCAATCTCGTTTTCCACCTAGCAAGCAAATTTCAAAGCGCTGCTGCAAGAATTGGAATGCCACTCTTTTGTTGAACTCAGCACAAGTGCTAAACTGCACAATGAAATTTTCGCAGTCCAGTTTTAACGGCCCGGAACGAGTGGACATGCTAAATGAATTCAAGACAGAAGAAGCTGCGACTGCATGATTGATGCATGCTAACGAGATAATCCACCCAGAGAACAGATGGTGATGCTGATCGTCCTGCGGAGCTAATATCGCCAAGGTTTCATAATAAATAACGCCTATAAAGTTGACTGGCAGCACCCAAACAGGCTTATTTACATCAACGTAAAACCCTTCAGCGATAAACACTCCAGGAATAAACTTCTGGATCGAGCCGAGCGTCGCCATCAAACCAACCGCAGATGAATACAGCAAATCGTCCATGTTAACGAGAAATTGGGTTTCGATTACAGTATGCAAATAGCGAAAACTTTTGCACCAATTTATACACAACCTTAGCAGTTTTGAATAACTTTTCTGAAGTTACAATTCATTTAGTAGTGAGCATTGAGAAAGTTTCAAGTAGAGTCGAGAGCGTGGCATATTTCATTCTTCATTAATGATTTACGCACAAAAAAGATAGTTAGTGTAACATTCGCCTTAGGGAGCTTACGGCGAAAACTAGTTTACAAATTCATTTATCTTGTTTTGCACATCAAAAACAATTTCAGCTTAATGTAACATACAAAACTAAGTTTCATTGTTGTGTTTGAGATGCCCTATAAGCTAACAGGAAATTTTAAAAAACTTTAGCATTTCTACAGATAAAATACACGCAAGTAAAAACCCACGATATGACTACTAAATTACTGCAAAAAATCTATCGATTTCATATTAAATGTCTGATTTTTTTTACCCAAGCAAATATGGGATAATTATAAAAAGTAAAATATTGGTATAGTTGATTAGATTCTGGACTCTTATTATGATCAAGATTTGGATTCAAATCAGGAAAATTGTCAGCTAAAAGATTCAGTTGTTCAGTCGTCGTCAAAGTTTGTGTAATATATAATAAAATACGCAAGCGTTTGCTGTTTGAATCTGCTGTTAAAACGCGTTATTTGTAGCTTAATGAATGACGAGGAACTCGAACGGAATGCATTTATAACTGCCTTAAGTCACAATTTTGATCGGATTGGTAAGAATTAAAACTCTAAAATAATAGCAAAAATATGTGAGACTCAAGCGGTAGAAGTAAAACTTCTTAGATCATCAGGTGAAAGTTGAATTTATTCATTGCCTTTTTTCCGTTTGTCAGTGAATTTGTCGGCTAAAAGATGTGTTTGTGTAATAAATAATAAAATAAATGCGCTGCTAAAGGTGGCACGGCGCATGCGCGTAGCGTCTCTATGATGTATGCGATCACAAACGATTCTCCATCTCTTTCCGACGGTCAGTTAAAAAAGTATTCACTTTTCGTGACGTTCGGGTCAATTTGCTCTACCGCGTCATGATACACGTGCTGTACCATCGTTGTAAATATTTAATTGATTTAAATTGCATTCACAAACATTTTTCAGCAGCTCTCAAACTAGCATCCGCGGACCCCTCAGAGTCCGCGAAGCTATTACCGAGGATCTGCGAAAATATAACAAATCTATACACGAACAAGATATTTTCGTGGAATTACCATGTGATACGTCTTTTAAACTTCAATTCAACAAAAATTAACACATAAACTTTTGGTTAATTCTCAGATCTACAAATAAAGTCCACCGAGATTAGTTTATATTCTGCACAACATATTTATGTGAATATTTGTAAATGTTTAATGTACACGGTCTTTCAATGAGTATACTCAAAATTTGTTAGATTAGGTTAACTCTTTGACGTACACAGCCGTCAAATCCCGTCACGTGTCAGCAGATAATACTTGCTTTTTGCGCCAGATAAGTCTATGCATATCGTCTCGACTTCAAATCGACGAAATTCATCAAAACGAAAACAAACTTAACACTTTCGTCGCCAAAGCAAAATTCGCATATTTCAATTTTTATTATTTTTAGTTTTTGGTTATATTTTGCTGTGTTTAATTGCTATGTATTAAAATTTTGTGAATGTTTTTGGCTTAATTTCATGATAAATAAGAGGTTGTAAAAGGCACGTCAGCCACATGTGGCTGACACGGCCCAATCGAATGCATTCAATTGATGGCGCCACGTCAGCCATGTTGTCAACCATGCGCAATCAGAGCAATCGCAATTTTGCATGTTCAATAAATTCTTTTAATGTTCTTTGTTACATTAATTTTTTTAACAAGAACACCGTAAGAATGTTTATTTTTAAAAAATGGTCGAATTTAATTTTCGTAATGCCAGACATTGTTTCTGCAAATATATTTTCAGGGTAAGTGGCGGTATTTGTTAAAGTGCGCCGTGTCATCCATTTTCAATTAAAATTAAGAAAGAAAACGTGGCTGACAGACGAGAATATTGTATTAAAGTCGAGTGTACCATGTCAGCCATATATGGCTGACACGGCTCTCCATGAATGAAGTACAGTGTCAGCCACATATGACTGACACGGCGGTTAAAGTGTTAAGCTGCTCAAAAACTCTCAAACGTCTCTGAGATTTAAAATGAGGCAGATAACGCTACTGTCAATAATCAATGTCATTTATTCAAAACAATAATAATTATGTGTTTTAGCGATGGTTTAACTCCGTGTGCGTCAACCGGTTAAATTGGATACCGACGAAATTTGATTCCAATAGGACGGCGTTACGTGCCACATAGCGCATGCCATGATGGACATTCTGCACAAGCAGTTAAATGAAGACTGTCTCACTCAAGTGTTTTAACAGTCTAATTTTTTTTTGTATTTTGATGCCTATTGGTGTAATCTGCAGATATTGGTGAATACAAATCAAAAAATATATAAAGATATGTTTAAAGCTTTGAAAGTTACGCGTGTCCGCGCAAATAACCCGCTGATAATGTGTTAAATCACAGATCTATGATATCGCCAAATGATAATCTAATCTATGATCCAGCAAATTCAGTCTGATTTATGTCATCGAAAATTGGATCTACCGAATACGTGCCACCAAGCAAAGCCGCCGCGTACATTTGAACGACGTTATATTCCACGTTTAATGCCATAAAATAGTTTTTCAAATAATAATTGCTCAAAAGGACGCGGACTAGATAAGTTTAAGAACCTCTGGCTTATGTTATACAGACGTCCAAAGGTCCATAAACATAATTTTATATGTATCGTGCAGTGTAAATGCACCTTTGCCAGACGTCTTCAATGGACCCCTTAGTCCACATTGTCGCCATTGTTGCAACACATTTATGTTAAAATTCACACATTGAAATACGCAAGCAAATCGATGAAATAATGTATTGCGGGGAGCATCGATAAAACGGGAAATTGTATGGTTTTTTTGGTAGATGCGTGACTGAATTTATTTAGATTTAGTAGTGCGATTCGAAAATATGTAAATATTGTATCGGAACACTTCGAAGCCGACATCGACTTCTTGCATAACATCGGCAAGATGGATATAATCGATCCCTTGCATGCAATTCGAGATAAAGAATTCAGAGGAGGAGGATTTATGGCGTCCCGTGAGAAACATATTTAATCCTCACGCGCGTACTTCTCCGGGCAATGCGGGATTTATGATTTTTTGAGATCTACCGAACGCGGGTCGCTCGATCTTTTGTGGAAATATGGTTTTTTTTGTGTATGCTAAACATATTTTTGCACTTCGTGATCTAATATTTTAGAGCAGATTCGCACATAATCCAAAATTAGCATGGAGCGACTGACACGCTTAAAATATTTACGCGGAGATGTATCATTGAAAAGCGATGATATCATCGATTCGACGTGGTCTTCGGGATGCTGTGTGAAAGTCATCTCTCTAAAAGCCATTTTGTAATTTGGAACACAATACCCCTCGGATTAGAGCCCCTATTTAGATCCAACATACGATCTCCCTAATTTAAAACGTCCAGACGTATAGAGGGGGTGCCAGATGGCTATTTCTGAGATCTAATCCGATTTTGGATTTTAAGCAAATTATTTAACATGCCTCCGACGAGCGTTCTGCACAAGATGTGTAAATTAAATTTACATTATGTATTGTGCCCCAACACCGACGCAAAATCCACCATCCACCGGAAATCGAAGCCACCGCCTTTGCAAGGGAAGAAATAGATTTAATTTCACTCCCCCTTTTTTAATATTAAGCATTTTCATCGCCGAACTTTTCCTCTCCGATAAATAATTTCTTAAACACGGAAAGATTCTTACGGAAAAGTTTCCAACCATTTACCGACAAAGACCTTCGCACAAAAATCGACTTTTGATTTCGTCCTTCAAAAAAGCGAATTAAATTCATATTGGACAAACTTATATTGTGAAAAGCGTATTTAAAAAAAAATACACCCAAAGAGAATTTGCTTCTCAGTGCAATTCAATAGGGTTGTAAATTGAACGTACACAAACTCGCCAATGTCTCACAGTCACACTGAATAAATACATCAGACAAGATTAAGACCTACTTTTTTTATTTTTGCTTCAAAGCCATTTCAATGTAATGGATTCTATTTAAACTCATCCAATTCACCAACACCTTATTTCAGCAATGTGCTCTGAATCATACATTGATCACTCTTAATGTCTTTCTAAAATGATTCGCAATACAAATGTGTATCCTGGTTGAAACGATTTCAGCCCTTTTAGCAATCTAAACTAAAAAAATAAAATAGATTCTTAATTATTAAAGTTTTCACTATAGTCTCTACCTCAAACAAAAATTAATAATTTTAATTTCATAAAATGGCGAATGTTTAAAAAAAAGTATATTTTCGGTCTTATTTTTTCAGCTTTAATTTTTTTTAAAATAGTTAAAAATAACATTTTGATATAAATCTGGTAGGGACCATAGACGGTTGTATATTAAAAGATTTGCATTAAATTAAAATCAAATCAATTGATTAGAACTTGAGATATGATGTCAACCGTGTTGATAAAAGTAGTTTTGAGAAAAACGAGTTTAAAGATTTCATTCTGCTAGGAGCGACTTAGTTGCCGCGACACTAAAATAGCTTTAATTCCGTAAATAATTTTGGAATATTAGAAATTTCTTTGGAGAATATATTATATTAAAGTCTAAGCTTTGAAAATATGCAAAAAAAAAAAACAAAATCGATTTTTTTTTTCAACATTCTGGTATAGAATACACCCTCAATATAAATATAACAATAATACGATAATACATATCGTTTTAAGTTTCAAGACGTTACGCTGTTTAGTATTTGTAGGTGAATTTGTAAACATGTAAAAAATTGGTTATCGTTAAGCGATACAATACTTTTATTTGAAGCGTACAGATGATAAAAAATGCCGCAAAAAGCCCTAAAAGAGGACGGAGTAGCCGCAAGGTCTATGTGTCCAACCGGTCCGCTTTTCGGATCGTTGACATGACGAATGAGCATCTCGAAATCAGACGCATTATTTGAACATATCTACAGAACGATTACAAACTCTCATTACAAAACGATGTTGTCTGAATAAGACTGATCGGGTGGGTTGTTTAAATTTTACAATTGGTTGAAAATATTTTTGTTTTTATTATGTTTAAACAATAACGAAGAAAAAGGGAATTAGACAACTTAGTATATTTTATAAAAACAGACAGAGTAAATCATTGATTAATGTAAAGTAGAATGGTCAAGTAAAATTAAAAAAAAAACCATGCGCAACTCTCAACCGGGTCGGTATTCTGCGTTTTGCGCCTCAAGCCCAGATGCGCCCGTGGCGGGCGCCTGCTTTGCCACGCCCTTGTTACGGACCTGATGCTAAGGACACGTATGAGTGAATCTGTAAACCAATATTTCTAAACTCACTGGCATTTAAAAGATTAAAAGCTTCGTATAAGATTCGTAAGTACACGAAAGGCGCGCATAGACATAACCAGACAGGAATGTGTTAACACGAGGCCATTATACTCGTATGATAAGTTCAAATCTGCAAGAAGCATATTGAAAATATAATAAAATCGAAACGAATGATCATATATGAAATATCGACTTGTTTTTGAAGAATGAATTGCTCCAGTCTTTGACGGAAATTGTGCGGGAATGTGTTAAGCAGTTAATGTTCCTAAAAATCCTAGAATAAGCACACCAAATATTGGCACAAATTTAGCCATGGGGTCAAAATTTGTCTGGATGCAAGACTGCATTTTTTGTGTGAATCAAAGGGAACGATAAGGATTCGTCAAAAATATGGATTCAAAATATCGGAAAGATGAAAGTAAGTTGATTTAAGTTTGAGAGCAACAAAATGCAGAAAAATATGGGTCTATACAACCGTCTCAAATTTTATCAAGACAATGAACCAAGACACAAAATTAGCTTTAAAATAGGACATCTTTGTGATTATCGTAGAAAAAAATATTAATAACATATATATTAAAATGACATCAAAGGAAGAACTATGAAAAATATTAGCATGCCATTGACATGCATCAAGGATAAAATTTCCGACTGTAGTTCAACGTCTATATATCGCCACACCGCACTTTTAACGGAAATTTGTAAAAATATAACACTATTGTGCACTCAAACGATTAAATCAGATGATCATTTTTATACCCCTCGTGTTTAGATAGGGATGTTTATATGATCCTTGATAATAATCTGTCTACTTTCTAGAAATAACAAGGGAGAGGTGGTTATTGAACAGATTGTCACTTGACAGATTGAAATTAACTATTGACGTGCGCATTTGGATGGCTTCATTTCACTTTCTACTCGTTTTTTGTGCAAATGTTACAGCTATTACATTGTTAGTTCGATGATTACAGCAGTAGTGATGAATCAGATTATTGATCTAATAAATCTGATCCAACTGCCAATAGTTGGACAAAAATCTACAAACATCTATTACAGCGTTACAAGTTTTTCAATTATTTTTTACCGAGGAATTGATCAAAAAACTTACAACCGAAACAAATATTTATCGAGATGTTTGGAAACTTGGACGCATAAAAAGGGACACATGGTGAGTAGATCTGTGAACTTGGCCATGAAAGTTCAAAAGCAAAACCCCAACGAAATAGACAGTCAGTCGGCCAGCAACAAAAGGGGGAGAGAATTGGCCCCAGCTGCTACACTCTCCCGTCACAAATCAAGGTCAAAATGGGTTCGCAGGGAAGCAATTTCGGATCTAATTGCATTCCAGATTCAGATCGACACTGGACCAGATAATTGGACGATTCCAGCAGATCTAATCACGGGTTAGCCCATCGAGCGCTGGAGGGAGGCGCAAGAGCAAGGAAGCCCATGTGCAAAATGAAGATGGTGATTAGTGCAAAATGGCTGGTGGCTATATGTCTTCCATCCTGGTAGGCAGCCGGTGTAATTGTGGCAACGGCGCCTCGGGTACCTGCGCCGTCCAGCTGAGCCGACCGGTTTCTTCCACTGATTCACCATCAAAACAAACGGAGGCCATCTTGCTTCAATAATAAATTGTTGGCCAAGTCTGCGCCTCGACCCGACGAACGCCGGACCCGTCGAAGGTACGAGCAAAAAACGTCTTTGCAAAAGCTGATTTGACACATTCTTCATGTGGAGCGATCCATCAGCGTTCGTACCAAATTGGCTTCCCAGCCGCTTCCAGTGGAACCGACGATAACCTTCGAATTGTCAATGAATCATCACAGATCCCATAGATGGGCAGCATTTCATCTCATTGCTTACCATCTTGAACCCTGCATCATCAGCAAGAAAAAGTGGCGACGAAAGTTAAATACATACGACTACTCGAAGGGAACAAAGTCCAAATACAGCGAGCAAAATGCTATCATGCCAATTCAATGACCCTAACCATACAAATTATTGGATCATTATAAAAATATTAGACATCAGTATGAAAATATGTAACAACAAGACCCATTTCCTACCAATTACAACATGCTATTTCTAGCACAATGCATTTTTAAAACGCCTATTGGCTTAGTGCTTTATATAGCTCCAATTTAAATGCGTTGATTAACCTTTCAATACGGAGCGCATTTATATTAACCCTTTTAGAATCCCGATCGAAAAAACGACTATACTAATATAGAGTCATTCAATAGGGACGCTTAAAGTTTTTTTAGGTTATAGCGGCCATATAGTCAAAGCAATATCTATCAAATTTATTGCGAATTATTCAGTAGTACCATGAAAGGTTATAGTTAACACAACGAAAGCCTTCCAGCTAGATTTATGTGATAAAGTCATTGAAAATTAGAGCTTGAATACGTGCCACCAAGCAGAGCCGCGGCGGACATTTGACCGACGTTATATTCCATACTTAATGCCAAAATATATAACAAAATCAATGTTAAAATTAAATAATAAGATCAACATTCTAGCAGGGCATCGAACCGGAACCGAACCGAAAACCGTTATTTTTCGTTCGATTCGATACACGTTTTATACGGTTCAACTTGAGACTCCCAAATTTCTGATGAATAAGCGTCAAATCAATATCTTTTCGTTCAATAATTTATATTATACTCTAAAATTTTTGACATTTTCAATCATTAAAGAAAGTTCTAAACTATACTAATCCAATTGATATAAATATTTGGAACTGGAGTGCATCCTAGTATTATTATATTTATTCCCTATTCAATCGTTAAGATCTTATATATTAAATAACGCCAATATTAAAGCGCAATCGTCGTTGGAATTTTGCGCAAGTGCTGCCAACGACGATATATCGTTGTCCGACACTAAAATGTTTAAACTTATACACGCCGCCTTTTTAACACATATCAGGCAGGTAATGTTTACGCGCAATCAAAGAAACCATCGAAGCGCGATTAATAAATACACTCTAAAAAATGCCCGTATCTTTTAACCTGTTAAGCGGAGAAGTTCCTTTTCAATAACGCAACATACAGTGGGCGCGCACATTTTCGTTAGGACGTATATATACGTCCCGCCCACCTGGCGTGAGTTCATATTATTCGTTTTTTTTAAGGAAGCAATTGGTTGCACTTTATATACGTCTTAACCAATTTCGATGCAGTTTACGTTGAACGTATATATACGTCCAACGTAAATAAAAAAGATGCACAAAAATGTATCAACATATCCCGCTCAAGATGTGTTAATACATTTTTTACATAGATATCTGAATAATCTAAAATTTTAATTAGCTTTCTTTGCAGCGCCGTAAAAACCCTAGAGCCGAAAAAATAATACGCAAATTCATTTTTGTTATTTTTACATTTTGCCATTATAATTCTTCCGATTGGGGGTTGTTATTTTCACTGTGGGTCATAAAACGGCGAGGCCGAAATTTCATCTTTTCCGCCTTTGTAGATTGGGAAACGAATGCAACGATAATATTTTGTTGGATGGAAATTTGTCGCTGTAGAAAAATTCTTAGTGTGCCTATAAATTATTTAGCAAAAATATTGATGTATTGAGCTTTGGGGCATTGGTTTCTAATCTGAGAGGCTATTAATCATATTGTATATGATATTCAATGTGTGTAAATGAATGAAAGAAGTTGCGGGGTCAATTAATGTGATGATAACCTTTTCTCGTTTGAAGCTGATGATTCCATAAAGATGCTTGAATATTCTTGTTGAGCGAAGAAGTTTGTTCGAATGTAGTTGCTGCATGTTTAAATTTGTTTTTGGATCGTTTGAAATCGTTTTACATGAAAGAAAATGTGGTCGCTGACCACATTCATTGCAGATTTGGATCCGATCAGACTAGATTTATAGCTCTGAGCTGTTGGACAACCTACAGGTGCCGGCATATTCAAGTGCAATGGTAAAAAAATAGATTTGCATGCTCATTACCTGAATGTCAGCGGTCGTTCACTCTGCTCGTGCAGGAACTTCTGCAGCACGTATCTCCCAAATTGTAACAGAAACTGCACTAAATTGGCTCAAAACAAACAGGTGATTCACTGAACTCTTTTTCTAAGATTTGGTGCACGCATCGAAGTGCAAGGATGCAGAAGTGCACGCGGGATGAACACCCGACACGCTCAAATTGCTCCGGCAAAACAAACTTTCCCGGTCGTAAACCGGGACGCACGGGTCGTTTTTCACTAGTATATCGCCATTGGCTACGACACTGACGCAGGTCGGGACAATTTCAAAGTTTACAACTTGTTTACAAAGAGGACATTCGCGAAAGAAGTTGGCTGGAATCGGAGAAGAAGCGCGACAGCACCACACACGAACGCGACCGGACGCCGACTGACGCGTGCTTTATTCAAAGGTACGGAAATTACTTCGACGCAATATATTGCGCAATGTCTCTCATTCATAAAAAACTTTTTATTGAATATTCGTACAATCGCAAATACTATCGATCAACATTCATTGTCAAATCCAAAATTCATTCAAAAAAATAAAAATAATACAATCGTCACATTACTTATGCGTACTCTACATACAATATTATATACATATACAATATTAGAAATACCGGACGAAAATTTCGTTTTTACATAAAAAGCCGACTTTATATAAAATAAAATTATGTTAATATTAAACACATCAATTATTAATTATATATTCTCCCTCGATTTTTTTCCATATTTTTAGCAACATTAATATACAATTTGTAAAATAATATTTGACATTTGTTGAAAAATAGACATAGAGATCCATTTTCACTGCTTCGATTTTCTTAATATTTTGGTTGAACAAAGAGTTCTGCATTCATCTAAATACAGCAGACCCGCGGTAATCCGGCTCAAGTCTGATCAGACGCCCCCTGTAATCCGACATTTCAAGTATAATACATACAAGGTGCGTTCAAAAAGTAATGCATCCAATTTTTTCCAGATGCGATGATACACCATAGCGGATTCTAACTTGCTGACTTAAAGTCACCTCCTATCTATTTGAGAATCAAGGCGTGCGTTCCCGTGAACCTCTTTTTGAGGCAATGTAACACGATGCAATGGATCGTTCTATGGAACGCTATCAAATTTTGCGTTAACCCAATCGAACCGGAGATCGGACATGCTATGCTCTAAATGTAAATCCATTTTTCTGTCAGCTCCACCACAGCGTGTAATGCAATATTTGTTCATTACTTCGGAATATTTATTCTATTGTTCAGCCATTTTTGCTTATTAATTTGTTGTGAAAATAAAAGGACAGGGTTGTCGTGTAAGCCTGCCAGTTTACTTCTGAAGGAGGAGATTTTGCAAAGTAGTGGTGATACTTGGCTAATGACATCACTAAAGAGCAGCCAAGGGGGAATAATACAATTGGTCAATGATAAGAATAATAAGAGTATCTTAACAATCAAAACAAACGCATATTTTCAAGACAACACGATCAATCGAATTCGAATTCTAGACACTCATTCTGTTCTTAAACCTTGTTCGTAACGAAGTGACATGGTGAATTGTGAGCAGAAAGAAGTGCTTTTTGAAAAATATAGTATTGTAATTTGTGTGTATTTACAATTATATTTTTATTATCATGCAAGTTTTATTTTGATTTTACTTAAAGCTTTTAAATAATACCTATAGATGACACAAAAGGTTATACCTATACAATAAAAAAAGATATCTCGTTCTACGCCGAATTCCCAACGAGCATTTAAAGGTGTATGGGTGTCTTTACAGCACGATATATGAGTGTATGATAGAGTTTCCGAATTTCAGTACCCATAGGGTTAAACTTGGGAAGCCCATCATCGAAACGTTTCTATTCATTCAGCAAGCCTTTAAGAACGATTGCTTGTCCATATCACAAGGTCTCCGATGGCAGAAGTTGCAGTGGACATCCATCAACTCCCTAAATAGATCAAAATATGACGTGTGTGCATGATTATTTGAACTCTGACCCACAGTTGAGCCTTCAATGGATAGCTCAATCAAGCTTTAATCCAGGCTCATGTTACATCGGTTTTAAAGGCCTTCCAGTCCTAACAACACCGCTTCCAGAAGTATATCAACGATTTTTCGATTTTTTTAAATTAATTTTACAAATATGTTCAATACATGATTGGTCCACAATTTATGATACAAAAAGAACCGCGAGAATATTCAAAAGTTCACCTCCATCCTTGAGTGTGGGCCAGGTAAGAGACAAATGTTCAAGAAAGCTAAACATCCTGAGGTGGAGGAAACCTTGTATATGTGGATCCTTCGGGAAAGAAACAGACGTATTTCTGAGCCCATATTGGCCATGAAAGCAAAGTTGTTTTACAAAAAGATAACAAAAAAGAAAAGTTTGAAAGTCATGAAATACATTTAATGACAGTAACAGGTTTTAATTTTTTATAACTGTTTGTGTTTATGGCATTAATTCTATAATATGAAACCTCGTTTTGTCTATGTATATCTCACCATTTTCATATTTTTTCGGATTACAAGTACTCTTTTTCTAAAAGTTCCGAACGGCAAGGGGTCGGAGGTAGCAATGTTTGTCGGATTACCGCGGGTCTAATGTAAATGCTAATCAATGCTTAGAGTTGGGATAGGGTGTTCAAAAAATGTTGTTCAAAAGGGGGTCCGCGGACTACACGAGTTTAAGAACTGTTCTAAACTTTTTTGCAGCCTTTCTTTAACTCTTTTACCGCCAACGATTTTAGAGATATTAGAAATTGTTTACCTTATATATTTTTTACCTAAAGCTGACATATGCATGTATACCACATGCTGTCCTTTGGGATCATTTACGGCTTTTAAGCATTTCTTCTTCAGGATTATACACAAAACATAATACATATTTTTGTTAATATTGTATATTTCTTCTTCTTAAATCGATCACCCAGTGCTTAGGATCATGACCTTTTCTCTTCTCTTCCATTGGTCTGCGAAACGATTCCTCTCCATTCTTCTCTGGATTTAGCTTTTCGAGTCGCGTTGATGAATTTGGATTGTCGATCTGTACAATCAACAACTGCGCTACGTTTTATTCGTCTCTGTCTTTCTCCGAGCTCAAAGTCCAAGAGTGCTCTTTCTGAATCACTGGAATTCGCTCGCAAATACGCGACTGTGCTACCTTACGGTTTAACCTCGATCTCTTCCAGAATCGATCGGTTCGATCACTTTTTTTCTGCTGGCTGCCTTTATAATCCATGTTTCCGAAGCGCATTGAAATATTTAAAAAATAAGACTTTTCACAAAGCGAGTTTTGGTTTGGGTCCAAATCTTAGTAATTCGAGTTATTGCTGATTTGGCCGTTGCGATTTTTATTTTCATTTCTTAAATCACATTCTTCGTTATTACAGATGAGAAATCGGAGGTACATAATTGAAATCGTTGACAATTTCAAAACCACACAGTGCGTTGTCATTGTGATTTAGACTCCTGTGTCTGTCAAATACCATTACCTTTGTCTGAGGTCTGTTTATTTCCAGACCTAATTTGTATACACGTCATTAAAATTGATTGTTTATTTAGGCTTGTCTCAATTTACAAATAATACTCATAAGAACAGTATTTTACAAGGCATTCTGCCTAATACATCCCGAAATAGATTCAGCTTCGTAGCAAAAATCATTCAATATGCAGCCCTGATGACCTCTGTTGAATGTATTTAAAAATTAAATGGAAACATCAAGATCCATTAATACATTTTTGGATTCACAAATATGTCCCTAGCATAATATTTTTTAGGTATCAAAAAATATTTATTTTTCTACGAAAAAAGATCAGGTCTCATCGCCTGCCATTTTTTTCGCCATCAACTTAAATGCGTAATACTCCATTATTCAGTTTCATTGCCCTCTCATTTTGTTTAATTTCGTATATTTCTAAAATTTTATTTAAACAATACATATACTGTTTATAATTTGAAATCACATGCATTATCATCATCATCATAGTGCAGCCACTAACAGTCCACTGCAGAACTATGGGCCTCTTCAATATCCATTCACAGGAAGGGGTTACATCCATTTCGTCTGTATCATACATTCACCTCCTCGTTCGCTCGATATTGAAGGTAGCATTACCACCGAGTTTTGTTTCGAACGTTCACCCAACGGGTATCCTGAGTGAACGTATTGACGAACGCTTTCGCAATCGTCTCGATAAGGAGTGTGGAAGGTTTGTAAAGACTGAGTAGTTTTCATAGGAGATGGTGGAAAACTACTCTAGACGACCTTTTTGACTCTACTGAAAAGGGCTTTCTGGAGTACAAGGAGTCCAGTCCCCCCTTTCCTCGCTAGGGCGTTGCCGGGGTAGGGTGAAGACAGACGTGACGCTTGAGTGCATCTCGGATTCGCTCCTACACCAACTGAGGGTGTCTCCCCGTCACCGTACAACTTACCCGAGCGAATTCGAAACTGAGTGGTTTCGCCATCATTTCAGGTTGCCCCTCTCAGTTCGGCGATTATAAAACGATATAGAAGTCAACGGAAGACAATTTTGTTTACGTCGCAAAGTGAAGTTCCTCATATGCATCTCTTCGAGGCCGTCTCTTTGATGTTCTTCTTGTCCTTGTTCTGTTCCTAAAAAATCTTGGTTCCGAACCGATACGGTTCATCATTCTCCATATTTTTGGGTAGGGTCGACTATGTAACGAATAGCGAGTGATAAGCAAGTCTTGATTTGTAAAAGTAGCAGTGAATAGTAGTTAAACTAAGTATTAGCTTGCTGTTAAAAGAGTATTTAAGTATTTACTCTGTAAATACGTATAAGTAAAGTGGCCAATAATTAAAATACATAAAATCGTATAAGCATAGTAGTTAGGAGTAGTCAGATGTCGTTAGGCCTCAAAGAAGTATTAGTCAAATTGTATTAGCAAAGGGTAATTATGTCGCATCAAAGTATTCGAACTTCGGCGTTTAGTGTCAACTGGGCACAATCAAACAATATTTAATTGGTCAGACTGGGAGCAAACTGGAAAAAAATAGACAAAGCTGGAACAAACAAATAGGTTAAAGTAACGTATCAAGTAATATCAACTAGTCAGGTCCACATCAACAAAATCAAATGGCTCCACAGTCAAGACTGTATTATGGGAGCAGTCGAAACAGCACTTTGGCGGTCGGACCGCGAGTCTAGTTGTGCAGGTTTGTCTTCTGGTCCCAGTGTTCCCACGTTTATGTGACAATAGAAAGTTGATGTGTGCGAGTATTTGTTAATTCACTTACCTTGAAAGCTTGGATTTTTATGTCTTACTTGCGTTATTGTCAGTTCATCTCAAGTAATGCGGAGGAGATGTTCCATTTTTTGTGCAAATGTAATATGCACAAAAACAATGTTTTTCGGTGTCACTCGCGAATTTTACATATAAGTGTAGTCGGCGTTTCGTCAGAGCGTATGAATCAATTATAATAATATAAAAGTAAATTAATAAATTAAAATTATACGATTTTCGATTTTTTTCAAAATTCAAATAAATAAAAACAAAAGCCAACTTGGTACGATACAAATTTACATCGATAATGTTGCCGAAAAGGCTATTGATTATCCGTTTTTTTTACTGCGATTACACACTGTTGGGACACTGACAATACAACCGACTGCGAGGAGTACTCGCACAAGCCCTAATAGTATATTTACCGTGTACAACTCGTGGAATTCGATTTTTCAAAAATTCAAATAATTAAAAACAAAAGCCAACTTGGTAAGATGCAAATGTACATCGATAATATTGCCGAAAAGGCTATTAATAATCGGTTTCAGGCGCCGCGCTTTCACAGGGTGGCACAAAAAACGGTCGCCGACACAGTCCGATATAGATATTGACGCGAAAATCACTATTTACTCAAAAACAGAGCAGATGAGCGGAGCACACAAAATCACGACCGATAACAACGGTTGCCAACCGGCCAATCACATGCATTATAAATATATGTATATATAAAGGCGAAAGTCATCTAATTATTAAAATATCATTCAATGCATGCAACGTGCACCGAACCGAAATAAACCGATATTTATAAATATATAAACCGGTTTAATTGCGATTTTTCGTTCCGCCAAAAATACCGGGTTTTCCGGTTTTTAGTTCAGCTCCGGTTCGAAGGCCTGTATTAAATACAATTTATCAGTGATCGCTCAGTTAAACATATTTCAATACACCCAGATTCAATCCCCGATACACCCCAATTGGTTGTTAAATATGCACAAAATAATTATTCATTATGCTATTAAATAAGCGCGTTAAACAAAGCGGTCAAATTTAAATGATTAATCTGTGAAACCGCTCTGAATTCAATGCGCCGAACAAATCAATAAGCTAATGACAAACATAATTTTGCCATTTAATTGGACAAATGATGCGTAGCGTGAGGTAAAAATTCCTCGCGTCTCACATGTCACGTGATTGACACTCAGCATAATGGCGATCCTCTTGCATGCAGCTGCGTTGAACTATAACTAACTAAATCGGCTATGTGAACTTGAAAGTCATCTTATTGGCATTATTGATCAATTTCTGATTTCCAAATCGATCCTGGATGTCATTTTTTTGTTGATGACATCAGATTGGATTTATTTAATGAAAACATGCGCTTAAAAAGATAAAAAAAATGCACTTAAAAGCCAAATAAACTACTCGAATAAAACAGCTATATTTTTTGTGTATAATCTTATATACCAAGATCTGGCAGCATAAATTGAGGAATTGAAGAAATTGCCAGACTATCATTATAATAGTCGGGCGACTGAGTGCTGTTGAATTTGGGACGGGAACATAATTAAGTTTTTTTTTTTTAATTTTTCTATAAATGAGTAAAATAAACAATAATTTATAAGTTTTGTTAAGGCAACGCGTTAACAACATATATTTGGTTTGGCGTTTTTATAAATGTAAATTATTTATTATAAGGTATTAAACATAATTTATTTCAACTTTTTAAAATTAATATCACTTTCTGGTTAGCTTCAGCAAGTTTTAACCAGTCTGGCACTATCTTAAGAAGCTGTTAAAAGTCTGGCAACCCCTTCTCCTCCCAAACCCAACGACACTCAGTTGCCAGACTGTCATAATGATAGTCCAGAAACACGCTAGAACACAACTATAAAATTATTCACATGTATTAGATGACCTTCAATTTATGCTACCAGCTCTGTCTAACTATAACATCATTGTTGTTGCTATGAACTATTTTTTATATGTTTCAACTTCCTAATTGAGAGTATAACGATAATGGTTTGTCGACATATCCATATTAATATGTAAAAGCTATGTTATTTAGTCTTCCGTTTATCTATTATGATTTCGTGGAAACGCTCGTTAAATAAAACTTTTTTAGATAAATTCCGCAACATAATTATAATATTACTATTAAATCATATAAAACATTATGAATCCAAAAAAATACAGATTTGAACTCAAAATGATGAATTGTTAAAATAAACACGAAATAATATCTTATTTAGGGATATTTCAATAATCATTTTTAAAAAAAGGGGAAGGTTATGACACGCGTTGTTCCCAAGCGATGATCACTTTGCCCGCCATAAAACTTAATTATATTAATCCACGCTTAAAAATAAAACGAATATATAATTTAAATGCGACCAAAAATGACATTGATTTTTGCTTTTTTATTTTACATTTACGTTTACCCAGATAATTTAAATATTTTACAATTAAATTTAATCAATGATCTTTGATATGTGTATTGGCTAACTTTGCTCCAATTTATTTTAGTCCAACTTATGTCATTAAATTTTTTTGTAATATTATGAATTAAAAGTATTTATATGCGCAACTTTTAGTCGGGTATATTTAAAAATTAAAATTTTTATAATGCAGTTAAAATAATTATGTAATTAAAACGAAGAAAAAGAAACAATTTGCTTGAATTCTTAAAATGTATGCATCGAATTTTAAGACATTTAAAAATAGTAATAGTGTACTTTGCAATTAACATGTTAAAAATAATAAAAATTTAACGAATAAAATTTAATAGAGATTTAATATAAATATTGAAAGATAAAAATCATGCATGAAAGTTACAATCAGAAATAATTTTACACTATTATTAATTTATATTCGTTAAAAAATATTTTATTCGGACTATTAATTTAATGTATAAATTGAAATTGTCCGCTTTATTCAATTTATATTAATAATTAAAATGTAATCATCGACGGATATTTAAAATTTAAATGCTTGAATATTTTTTAGTACTGGCAATACTGAAACGTCAAACGTGAGTTGTCATGAAAGAGGAGGGAGTGTGTGTTTGTTGCGGCGCTCATGCCGGTCCATTATTCAGGCAATATAGTCCTACTGTACTCAAACTTACCAAATGTGTAAGCAAAAAACACATTTAAATTAATTTATGAACGAAAACAATGATATAATTTAAACAATTCCTTACAAATTAGCTTAATTAATTGAATTTTCAAATTATTTCAGAAAAGATGCGGTAGCATCGCCGATAAATATTTAGAATATGATCCTGTAATTATAATGATAGATTTGATTCTACTCTCGAGGGAAGCATGCCGACATGTCCTTTATAATACACCATTTAAGGTATGCGCAGAAACATATTTGATGTTATAGTTGTTTGTTTTAAATTATTTCAATGCGTTTTAATCACATTATTTATATTTGTAGGCGTATTGGAAACTGTTTGTTTTATTGATTATAATGGAAACATACGTGGACTGGTCTAATGATAATTTCTATAAAAAGCTTTCCGATGAAGTATCGAATTCTAATAAAACAACGAGTATCGTTGATCCTCATTCATATCTTCGAATATCAAATGACGATTTTAAAATGAAGTGAGTTTTTTCCATATCCCTTTTGAAGCAGTGAATTTAAATTATAACATGAATTCAAACAAAAATGTGATCCATACATTTTAGACATCAAATCACTTTTATTTTATAAAATTTCATAACAATCTGATGTTTAGTCCACAAATTACAGTGATTTTACTCTGCTCCATTGAGATAAATGATAGAAAAGTAGTTTGCTGATTTTGTAGATGATTTAAATTGATGCAGTTGTTCCTGAAAATATTAAAAAAGTCCACAAAATACTTTTGATCAAATTTAGTAAATTGAAGTTCGGAACTGTATGTGATAACAGAGGAAACAGATCCATCACTACATTCCAGAGTCAAATCAGTAGTCAGATGAGTGGACAACAACCGGCCAAAGTCGCCCAAAGCTACCAAAAAATTTTCCAAACCGTCACATTGGAATACCCCCTTAATCCATTTTTATTATTTAACACAATACTAATTATTTCAGTTCTCTCCGTCCGCTTCCTCTTAATGGGAAACCAAAAAAAGACAAATTTTCAGACTCCGACAATCCATTTTCATTTGAAGAAAGTTTGTACATAACATTCGCATGTTCTTTAATTGGTATGTATTAATTTTTGAAAAAAAATATTCTCGGTGTATAATTCGCATGTAAAAATAACTTTTTTCTTGTCTTTTTAGCTATGGCCGTGTTTATTATCGTAGCATTTATATTTTCTCTGTTTTTCGGATTAACATCATTATTGAAGGATAAAGGTACATATGATCAGCATATAATTACAATACACATTAGTATCTCAATATGGTAATTCAGTAATATTTCCTTTCAGTCGAGTTTCTCCTCGTTTGCAAAGGGTTCACATTGGCTAGCGCCGGAAGCTTTCTTTTATTACCAGTGCTGATATGGGGAAGTGATCACGATAGATCGTTCCCTCAAATTCTCGTATCTGGATATACATTTTTGTCTTTGATAAACGTCCATTCGGGTAATATTGCAACTCATTTGAAGCCGTTGAAATTATCGTTTCGTAATCTTATATGATTGTATCTTTTTGCAGTGATATACCAGTGCCACGAGGCAAATTCGTTCATCATCTTGTTAATAGCCCAGGTTATTAAAATGTCGATATCGTCGAATTTAAAAATGATTGGTCAATTGGCAATATAACCGGCAACTAAAATGGATAAAAACGGCTGTGAACACAAATATTTATATGTTAAAGTTAAGTTAAAATATTTTGTAAATATAAAAAATAGACCAATTTACAATATAAAAGACAATATTCTAATATGTTACTTACACAGCCCTATATGAAAGCCTTTTCCGTTTGTCTTGGGATTCCTCCCTCCAATTGCTGAGACCCAGATGTGCGGCGTTTATGTATTCTAATTTTCAGCATTTACAAGCTCTTTCGATGAGTCTATTGCCATCCAATGGATCTCATGACTTCAGCGCCGATAGTGATTTTTTAAATAGATTGTTTTTCAGTTCATAATAACACCGATTGCCGTGTTGAATCCTAGAAGTTAATTAATACTAATTTAATGTCCCCCAAGAGGATACTGCTCCGTCTAATGACAGTATTACACAGCACACAGTGTTACACAAGACAGATAAGAAGGAAGTTCGAAGAGATAGATGAGACAGGAAGAAAATTCAGCCATGCGGCTGCTAACGCTGTGTAATTGTTTACATGAGTTGCAGTAAAGTTGTCTAGCGGTGGCTGATTGTTTGCTCCTGCTATTGTGTGCGATTCTATTATTTGGTGTGGGTTCTGATTTTACTTGTGGCTGCTACGAGTCATTTAGAATAACTCATCATTTCTTGTAGTATTTACCTGGAGGATGGCTCACCAGATCTCTGTACCCAACATGACTCATGGACACGGCACAGAAGCTCCTCTCTTTCGGAAGCCATTCCCACATGTCCACAGAATATGATCTGCGTCCATGTACAGATCTCCGCATGAATAATCCGTAGACGTCCATGCACAGATCAAAAAATAGGTAGAGACGCCCAGTAATCGAAGATGATCTCCTACGCTCCCATCAATCTAGTGCATCCTTCTGTGCCCCTAGTCTTCTATAGTTGCTGTGCCCTCTGGATTGAGGAGTTTTTTGCCAACTTTGATTGATTGACCGTTTTACCAGAGAAATTTGCAGGCGCTGAGCAGTGATGTAGTGCTAAATAAAAAAGTCTGGGAGCGCTGATTAATTATAATATTTCAGTACCCCCTCCCCTACCAGCAGTGATACAATTTTCGCACCAAGTTTCCAACCAAACGGTTTTCAACTTAACCAATTTAAGTTAAAATAAATTTTTAAAAATTACAATATATATTATGCAAAACTTCCAAATCGTTTAGAAAAAAGTGTGGGAGCGCTTAGATCCGATCCACACTATGGTGTCGCCGATAGTGTAGCCGAATGGACGGATGGGAGTGGACGGGCGTCAGACAAAAAGACTTCCTCTAGATAACTTTTTATTCAGCACGAGAGATCTGGCTGCAAGGACGTCCTCCCGCAGCCAAGGCACCACTCACCCTGACTCACGCCTCCTGTGTGTCACCATCCAACCAACAAACGGGGCACGTGCAAGAACCAGTCGGTCGGTAATCGTAGGTGCAATATCCCCGCAATAACACATTGCACCTAAAGAGAGACGGAAGATGTCGCTGTTAATCTGGCGAATTAAATTCGCTCAGATCAACAACGCCGTTGCATGGATGTTAAATCACCCACGCTGTCACTTGACTGCTGGACTACTTACACTTGCCTGGGTTTCCCATCTCTAATGTGGTCTTCCAAATTCTTTCCCTGTTAATGCTGTGGTATGTCCTGCAAAAATCAATGATAATGTGGTGGTACTTTGAGAAGTTGCTCCATGATGAGCGACAGTCGTCCAATCAGAGTTCTGACAAACAATTTATATGCAATATTTAAAAGGGATATATCTGTGTGCATAAATGCAAGGTGCAGCAGGGAATCTTCTTTATTTGAATGATGCCTCTAAAGCGAACGTGTGCTTCTCCCTCGTCTACTGCATGATCGATACTAAATCTACAAGACACATGGTGACATTAATACATTTCATTGTGCCATCTTAAATTATTTATTATTGAACAGGAGATTGTTTTAATAAACTGAAAAAATAATTCAATAAATAAAAAATGATTTTAATATTCAAAGCGATAAAAATTTATATTTAATAATTTATTATAGTAATTACATTATATACATTTTTCAGTCATACTTTCAATACATTAAAAATAACAATTTGATAAATGTAGAAAAAGAAATAGTATGTGCATTTAAGACTTAATTCAATAATATTCCTACGCAAAACAGGAACAACATGGAAAAAAATCATAATCCTTACATATAAGAAATGCAAGCCGGTCATTTTAATACAGTGTGCATTCGACAATTATGCGGATTTTACACGACAATTTTAAACGTATAAATATCGTGAAGAACTTTCATCATTTTGATACGTATTTTTTTTTAAGACGCTAAAAGAAATGAAA
Organism: Stenopsyche tienmushanensis; assembly: GCA_008973525.1. Taxonomy (NCBI): domain Eukaryota; kingdom Metazoa; phylum Arthropoda; class Insecta; order Trichoptera; family Stenopsychidae; genus Stenopsyche; species Stenopsyche tienmushanensis. Next base: position 391,587 of record WACJ01000110.1, on the reverse strand, counting down.
TTCATAGGACACAAATCTTAATAGCTCGACTAGGTTTCGGAGGATACATTTTAATGTCAATTTACATCAATATGTCAATTTTATAAGTCTATACAAACGAGAACATTAACGCTAGATTATATAATATAAGCCAAATATTGGAATAGATGTGGTCAAAAATTTTACCCTGAAGGTGATTTCAATACGCGTTATTAGTTTTCCACATTTTCACAATTACAAAAGACGACAAAAAAATAAATGCACCGAAATAAACACACGATTGTGAATTTTATCATTGCAAATGCCGTCATATGGCGTAATTAAGGCAGATGTAAAGATAAGACGTGTATTTAAATATCGACATAACATTTTTCCATATATTCATCAGATCTGTATAAACTTATATTGTATTAAAGACCGTCTATTATAATAAAGTAACAGATCAATGTTAAAGATACCGTAGCAATCAACAGACACGTACCGTGTCGCAGATCATCTTTGTCCGTTGTATATAAGTTCATTTTTTAATATCGATGTCCCGAATAAAAATATAACATTGGGAATATAATGGAAGCTCGTTTATTAAAAATTATTTAGGCCTCAATGCGTATCATTTTCAGACTCGATCTGTGGGTATTATTGCTTTTTATCGCCATTAACACACAAATAATCGGAGGTAAAATCACGTTTGATTTTTTTTTTACGACAAACTTGCGAAGTATGATTTTTTACTAATGATTATTGTCAGTGTAACGCCGATATTGCATCAAAAATTACTAGATTGTAGACAATATGTTTAATAATTCGTAAGATAAGGACGGAAAACATCTTTTTGTTTTTATATGTTTCCCAACAATTGTAATTTGGATACGATAAGTATTTTGATTGTTAAAGATATTCGTAGAACCAAAATGAAATAGTATTAAACAAACTTTAGTATCATTGTATCACACAAAGTAATGCGTCCAATTGATCCAATTGAAATCTCGGAGAAGCCTTCCAGGATTTCGAAGTTCAATACATGATATTTTATGAATTTGGATGCATTACTTTTTGAACGCATCCCGTTTAGTTATCATCAATGATACAGGGCTACAAGTTCAAATTAATAATAGCCTCATCGGAAGCACACGCATAGTCAATGTCCGCCAATATTAAAACTATAGAACTTTGGGCTTAATTTACATAATATCTAAAATTGCGTTAACTAATGCTATTTGAAATATACATCATAACGTCCAGGAAGACATTATAGTGCTTATTGTATATATGATAACCAGTATGTATATGAAATGTTATAAAAATCCCACGTAAAGGAATGACTAATGACTGGTTTGATACGATATCGAAACTACGAATCAATATCATAGTTAATATTGATATTTTCATTATTTACACATTGGCATAAAAATATACTTATTTATATACATAGACATTAAACGCTCAATATATATATTTGTAATGTATATATATGTTTTTGGAGAGATTGTACGAAAATAACATTTTTAAATTGGCGTTATTATGAGATCTTGCATTGGTGCAATCATACGTTGATGATCGCTGCCAAAAAAAATTAATCAAATCAATGTATCGATCTTCAAGCGGCAATCGGCGGATCGTCTTGACCAATCATAACGTCCTCGTACATGATGCTGTTTTCTCTTCTGAATATTTTTTGGCGGATCCAGTTTATTAAATTATAGCGCCGTATGGCCAGAACTAAGAAGCACGTTATTAGGCCTAAAAATATGAAAATCATGATGGCGGCGGTGGCAGGGTGACTTGAATCGTCCGACGGCGGAGTTGGTGTCGCTTTGATGCAGGCATCTTGAAGCGAATCCGCGTTGGGATTAAATTTATAGCCTTCTATGCACTGACATTGGCCTTTATCGCTTTCCTGAATACATGTTTGATTAGGACCGCAACTATCCAGATTGCTTATGTCACATGTGGGCAGAGTGATTGCAACTAAAAAAAAGAGGAAAAAACAATCATTTAATAAGAATAAAGGCAATTAAAACAAATCATGAGGTAATACATTAATAATTATCAGCATAATAAATAAACCACACGCACCGGTGGTTTACATTACATTTTGATCAAAATTGTATAATACAAAAATCATTGTGTGTAACGCAAAAATGTTATGAAATTTTTTAGCAATTATTTACTATGAATATATTCAAATTTTAATGAAAATCAGATTTAACCACATAAGACGTTAAAAACCAATGATATGACTCATTTGAATCATTCCACTCATGAGTATGCAAAGCTAATAATACAAATCATTTTACAAACACAAAAGCAGATCATTTTTAAAAAAATCACATGATTTGAACAAACATTTGCTTTGTCAGTCAAAAATAATACTTGAAATATTTTTGTACGATGAAATATGATCTAAGGATCATCTGTTCTATGAACTCATCTGGTGTAATTATTCCTACAAAGCCTATTCTTTCTATGTATATAAAAAAAATTGAGATCTATAAATAAATATATTCAGCGGCACGGAATGTAGCCCAAACATAAACATAGCCATATGAAGCAACTACATTTCATTTATATCATTGTTTAGGTGAAGGTAAATAAAAGAACTTGTGCTTGTTATTAAAAGTGGATATTCAATAAGTATTGATCGTATTTTAGCTTCTGTGCAAATATATGTTCAGAACAGTGTTAGCCACGTTACGAATACAGTAAATTAAATGTGGTTTGTTTTTTGTGGACAGTTTTCCGGTTAAATTTCGTTTTATTGTTTATTCAGAAATCCTTCAAAGATGCCAATTATTGTAGCTCAAGTCACAAAGGCAGTGTTGCTCCGACACCATTAAGATTAAGTAGCATCTCCAATCAATAAGATGTGTCAATGTGAGTGGATGATAGGGTTTCAGATGGTCGTAAGCGATTTTACAGAAGAAGTAGTGCGCGCTTTCTTACCATAGCTACCAAATCATGAGGGATCTGTGATGTTATGGGGTGGCATAAGATCTAAAGCGCGTATAGAGTTGACAATAATCAATGGAAGTCTGACAGCTGAGCGGAACATTGATGAGGTTCTTCGAAAACACGTTGTGCCTTGCGTAGGGTTCATCGGCTGTATGTTTGATTGTGATTTTTGAAAATTATGCTCGTCTAAACTAAGATTTCTGTAAAATGATTACTTATATTAATTACTCAAGTAACGTAAAATGGATACAGATAACAATATAATGCCAATTTTTTGCCAAATATTATGTTTGGGCCACTTTCCATGCCGCTGAGTGTATAAATCTATTGTTTATCTACACTTCGTAAAAAAAAACAATAGATCGTATTTTGTATTAGTATAACGGATGAATACTTTGCTGAATCATGACAATCTATTGTTGGCACTGTAATGGAATATTTAAAGACCTTTGATATGCAATGATTAAGTGCATTAGTTAGTCATTTATAAATTCTTATACAAAATAAACAAATTGTCGATAAAGAAAAATATTGATTTATGGGGATTAAGACATTTTTGAAAAACGATATGTTTGCTATCAGCAAACATTTAATAATAAATTTATTGTTTTTCAATTAAATGATTTTTATAGATCTTTTTATGGTTTTTAATGCTAGAATCTGCAATATAATTTGAGATTTACAGTAAAACTTCCGTTTGTAAACACACAGACATATTCTTAAAAGAATAAGAATAGTTGAAACAACCCAATAGCGTATAAAATACGGAGTCTGGACGATTTAAAGTCAAAAAACCAAAGGAACAAAAAGCAGACAGCCTGAAACTGCGACACTATGATGATGATGATAATCGATGAGAAATAGATGTTACTTCAAATACTCAGCAATCAATTGAATACATACTTTACAACAGGATAAAAGATACCACAATACAAACTTAAAAATGTGGTTAATGCATGATTAAGTGATTTAAGTTGATTCCACGCCACATCAATCATTACATAATCCAGGACAACATTTTGAGATTATGTAAAATTTTTTTGAACTAATTAGTCAAGCATTTACTATCAAAATATTACTGATAAAATATTGTAATGATATTGACATTGTTTTCAGCTGTTGTAGTAATATGAACCTTACATGATATGCCATTTTATATAAATAATAATCGCCAACACTTTGTGCCAATTGAAAAAACTGCCTCTAAGCAAAGAATGCAGAGTCGATTTGATAAGGTTTGGGTAAATAACAATAAAACCAATAGAATCAGCGGGTGTTGCTGGGAACGTTCTCCCGCTCCGCTCCGTGTTCAACAGGTTCTGAAGCGGAACCTCTGACACAACGCAGGAGAACTTTCCGATCGGCCTCCATGTTTGGACATGATCATAGTATGTGATCCGCTATTATGTCTGTATCTGTGCAAGGACACTCCGAAAGACTTCCTATGCCAAATCGACGGAGAGATGCCTTGAATCGTCTATGTACCTTGAGGAACTGGGAAGTCCAATAGCGTGGAACAACCCAGCAACACGACAAACAATATTTAATGAAATTAAAAACTTGTGTAAATAAATGTCTTCCATCCTTCTCGTTCATCCATCTTTCCTGCAATTCAATATTACATGCAACAAGTATCCTCTTTTTTAGTATTTGCATATTGGATGCTAAAGAAGGTTCGAGATCATTCAGAAGGGATGTGTCAATGCAATTTGCAAATTGTTACGATAATGAGAGCACCTCTCTGTTCGGCACAGAGCATTCGGTGTGTTAAATTTGAACAAAGGCTGAATAGGCCTTCAAAGTCGCATTCTTGATGTGCTCTGTAAACCTGTCCCTCTCCCAACGTGACCCCAAGATAGGGCACCGAGGATCGTAAGCGTATTATGGTATTATTTATCATTATACTCGGTGGCCTTTTGCAATGTCTCCTCATCTGAATTGCACCTGTCTTCGCCGGTGTGTCGAGTTTATTCAACTCACTTCACTCCGACAAAGAGGATATTGCAGGATTTGCACGGTCCTTGATGTTCCGTCTAGTGACAGAAATGATGTCTAGTGACCTCGAAGGATCAGGGCAAGGTCATCTGTATACGCTGAAACAGAACAACTAATGGGCAATTGCGATTTAAATATATTGTCCAGGAGGACGTTCCAAAGGATCGGTCCGAGGACGGAACCTTGAGGGCATCACCTAAATAAGTAATGACAAAGAATGGTAAGAATGGAAGAAGCTGTGCTTGGTGGTTTGGTGGTATCAGCTGGGTTTAGTATAATATAAGCTGCTTCAATTCAACCAAACCATCACAGGAGATCTCTATTGAGAGCAATTGATGTGTATGAGCCGAGCATTGAAGGAAAAACGCTTATAATATGACTAAAGACACGACGAGGTGATTTTGCAGCATGACAATGCTAGGTCTTATATCGCATCAGTGATCAAAACCTACTTGAAATAATAAAATGCAAAGTTTCACCCATCGTATTCTCCTGATATTGCTCCTTTTGATTACTACTTATTCCGATCGATGATTCATGGTCTTATCGAGGAGCACTTTATTCATTATGAATATACAAAAAAATGAGTTGATTCTTGGATATCCTTAAAAGACGTGTAATTTTTTCGATATGGAATTTTAATGCTATCAGAAAGATGGGCAAACGTGATGGCTAGCGATTGGCAATACTTTGATTGATTTGGTTTTTTACATTACATTTTTAAATAAAGGATTTAATTTCACGAAAAACCAATAGAAACAACAACAATTGCATTAAGGTGATGAAATTAGCGAAAATTTGATAGAATATTATAACGGAAATTTGATAGAAAATCAAAGGCGAGACATAGTATTATTGATACAATATCTTGCTATCGACAACTTTTTGTTAAACGGAACATAAATCGGTAAACAAAGATAGAAGACTTAAAAAAAAAACACAACACACAAGAAATGTCAAATGAGGTCTTGGTCGTCGCAAACATAATTTCATCAATAGAACTTTTTATTAATTTTCATGAATGTTTTATGAATAAAAATCGATTCAGTCTATAATTAATATAATAAAAACGTATTCAATAATAAATTTTACAAAATAAAACTGATCAATTTTTTTATTCTATGTTTTGTTCGTCTTCATCTCCATTATTTACATGTTAAGATGCCGACGTTTAACGATTATTCGGAACATATTCTCCGCGTTAAGCAGCATCTTGCCGTATATTGTATTTATTTTTTAGCATATCAATAATGATAGCCGTTAGTTAGCTATTAAAGAGCCACAGTGGTAATCCTGCTTTTGAGTAAATAATGCATTAACAAAATGCTTCTTGCGGACAGTTTGCATTCAACATTCATTTAATACGCTTCTCATGCAATGGGTTAACAATGGGAGGAAATTTTCATTGGAAACTACTAGGATCAATTTAACAATTCCGGTACAGTGGTGCTGGACAAATAGACACGTAATTGATTCTCGGAATACTGTGAGCGCATTGTTCAATGGCAACAAAATGACAGGCCCGTGATTTATCAATACCGGAAGAGTTAATAAAGCCGCTCGTTATGAAAATTGAACGCGTATCTATGCAACCGGTCGTATGAGCTGTCGGCAAAAGCGCTGCGAATTCTATCGGTAAAATAAAGGATTGTTGGGATGAGAAGGCAGTTTTCGGTCCGAGGAAAAATGTGAGGTTTACCGGCATTTCTGACAGTCAAGAAAAGCGCTTGCAGGACGAGCGCACTGAGCTCCTGTCCGCGCATCCTGGCGCGGCCCCCGCCGACAGCCGCTATCAATGTTGCCACACTAAACACACAACACCCGATTGTCATTCGTGTGACAAAACAAATCGTCGACTTTTGTCAACGCTCCAGTGTTGCCAGATTGTAATACAAATACATCTGCGATTATAAATTTAAATTAGAATACTCAAGCGTCAAACGTCTTAATAAATAACAATAAAATAACACATTTAAATGTATTATAACTTCCATTCGATTTTATTTTAACAATAATCCAAATTTAAATATCTTTTAATCAGTAAAATAACTAACCAATCAATAAATCAATTATTTAACAACCATTTAATTAGGATTGAATTGATTTTAAATTACATGATATATTTCATTTACCCACTATTGTGTATCAATATTTAACATTATTTTTATTGTACATTCATATTATTTGTAATAAAATTATTTAGTTTTAGTTAATTGAAATAATATAAAACAGAGTTAAGTTCAATTTGATTATTATATAAAAAAATGAACCGCTTAGACTTATTATATTAGCAAAATTTTATCTTCGTATATTCAAATATATATAACGTCAATAAAAAAAATATATTTTAAAATCTGATTCAAATAATTGGTTTTTCATTTATAAATTTTTAATATAAATAAAATATGTATAAACTTGTACGATTCATATTAAAAAATATGCCACAATTTTTTATTTTCTTCATTGCTATATTTAAATGCGTTTATGGCCAAATAAATTTCAAACGTAAGCAATGGAGAGTGACATATGCCTCTTATAAATAACAATCAATTACTATTATCAAATTATATGCTTTTGAAGTAATTGAAGATGTTAATTACGCGTGCAATACAAATATTCGATAGATTTTTCATAGAGAGATACGAAAATAAAATGAATAACAGGCTTTATTCAATAAAACACAAGAAAATATTGCATACAATAAAATGAATCATCATAACAATAAACATCCAACAATACTATCGATTTCGAATTAAAATAACAGGATAATTGCGTTAAAAAGCTCTAATGAATCACATTATAATATTTTTGTACAATTAACATGTGTATTTTCAGTATTAATCGGGCAATGCTGAAAATAAGATTAAATAATCGGTATATTTGATTTCAGTTTATTTGAAATCGTATTCATTTCCACTGCCGTATGTGTAAGCGGGTGGGTTATCGTAGTTGACGGCGTCGTTTTCATCGTATCCGGATTCTTCGACTCCGCCTTCTGCTTGCGAAGCCTGTTCTCCGTCGTAGTGGCTGACGTCGTCTCCTTCTCCTTCGTTACTTTCACCGGAGTCATAATCTTCATCACTATTAATATATAAAATACAATTTATTGGGTCGTTTATACAATGTAAATGATATAAATGATTTATTACCTATCTTCGTTCACTTCATACGATCCAGAATCATCAGCGGCTTGATATTTGGCTGGAAAATCAATATAATATTATGATATTTGGAATGAACCGTGTTATAATTAAATGATTGATAGAACCGTACCTGATTTTCCGTCTCCTTTCTTCTGTTTGTAAGATGCTTTGCCCGAGTTGGTTCCGGCTTTGCTTTGGTCTTTGTGTCCGAACGAATCGTGTTTTTCATATCCGTAAGAGTCGCCGTCTTTTTTATGGAAAGAATCAAACTTTTGATAGCCTGTCTTACCTTTATCGGATTTTTGTCTAGTGTATCCCTTGTCACCTTTGTCTCCTGAATCGTATACCCTGTGATAATTGGCTGGGGCGAGATCAGAATCCTGTAAATATCATGTATTTTAAATAGTCACAATTTCGAATCAAATTTATAAATATAAAACGTCCTAATTGATATAATTATTGATACATGCAATTTTTTAAAGTAATGTTGTGATTATTTTAAAGATATTGATATGTCCTATCAAACAAATTTGCATTTCATGCAATTTTTAGTATGATATTTGTTGTTTTCATAAGTTTAAATTTAAAATATCCCGAGTAATATAACGTGACGATGAAGACAATCATTTATTTGATTTAGATTATTTATAAATAATACCTTGGCTGCTCTGACTTCTCTTATTGTCGATTCGACAATCGCCGTATCGCCGGATTCATCTTCAAGTCCTAGCAGTGGATATGCGTTGGCTACATATACCACAGCGGCAATGACCAAAAAGTAACGAGCCGTTATCGATAACATCTGTATGATTAATTTAGTATTGGTTATTGATCTTACACAACATATACGCTAAGAAATAATAAGAGACGGGGAAAATAAACATATAGATCAATTGGAAAGTCGATTAAAAATAATTTTTGATCGTTAATATCTAAAAAATATACATTATTGGACGTTTTGTATTGGATGCTTATAAATATATAAGTATTTTTTGCACTGAACTGTTAAAATAATTTCACTCCAAAATAAAACGACACAATTTATGGCACTTTAGCATATATAAGCATGCTTTGGTCGCTTTTACCTTCGGCAAGTCGGACAAAAAATGTCTTTTTTACGAAGGCAGCAGTCAGTTTTCGCGTCGACTATCACTATTGAACAATGACCGGTATCGTTTGGAGCAGCTCATTTTTATCATTGTCCATTTCGCAGTGGTTTCGGCTGCGTCTTTGTGTTACATCATCAGGAAACCAATGTCCCCACCTTCGGACACTGTAGGTATCTTAATTTTATATGTCACAAAGTTACGATTGCGACAAAACTGAGCAAAAAATAGGCACTGCGACAAGTATTCGCGTTTCATCTGTTCGTTTTGCGGTCTAAATGACGTGGTAAAAGTTTTGCAATCGCCCAGAGACAGATGCTAAATATCGGGGACGTTAGAAGCGAGGCGAGATGTTAAAAGTTAATTAACACAATTGCTGCAAAATGATGATTGACTTATTGATCCATGCGAAATTGGATCAAAGCTAACATCAATGGGAATCATAAAATTCATCTTTTGATGGCGACGATATAAAAAATAAAACAATTTTAAGATTTTTCTGTTTATAAAACAAATTTAACATAGAAAACCTCTCATAGTGATTCATAATGTTTTTTAAGCATAGCCATATTGAATGTTGATTCATTATATTTTAAGTTTGAGCAGCTCTTTTGAGACACTCAAAGCAATGTTTCATCGTTCAAGCGTAACTTCAACAACAGCAATTGCAAGAAAATGTGATACATTGCCATTGAATAAAAAATAAGTAAATTAACACATTAATAGATGAAGGATTTCATCCAAGTATTGCAACAATAAAAAAAAATGAGAGGCTTTTTTATCCGGCCGCCGGCAAGATTATTCCGGACGATGTGAAATTCAATTCCAAGAATCTTGCTGTTTTAAATACAACCAATCATTTGATTAATCGAATGACTATATACCATCTGTTTATTAAAAAAAAATTGTACGAAAGTGTGCTGCAAGATTTCTCAAATCGATTTGATGGATTCTCATTTAGTTGCTCCGCAAAAAAGTGTGATTTGTCTGCTTAAAAAGTTCTCATTGCATGACTGAAGATTTCCAGATCAAAGATTCTAGGAAATAGAGACTTTTTTAAGTCCATAATCAAGCAAATCATTTGCTTAAGATCAGAAGATATTTCAAAAGACTTAAATTCAATAAGTATTTAAGATTTTGTCACGTTGAGATTGGATATTTTATGTATGTATAAAAATCAATTTTGCCGTCCCATTAAATTTGGGAGATTAAAAGTATTAATATTTCCGATTGATCATCTCAATCCAAATTTAGCTTGATTATCTGGATCTGAAAAAGTAAATTGAAATTGCAAAAGTAATATTTGGAATGTATCATATGAACAAACAGTCCAAATTGTGATGTTCATTAAATTTTGTATGGGTGCCTAATTTTCTATAGCGTTTTGTTTCTATAGCGTGATCCCTATTTCGACGCTATAGAAGGGTTGACTGTATATTCAAGTCTAGTAGATTTAAATTTGAGAGGAAATTTTAAAGAAAAAGGATTCATATTATGAAGATTCGGCTTCAATTCCAAATTGTGGAAAAAAATCATATTTGGTGACTCATTCATCTGAAGAGCCTATTTAAATAATGCTATCATAATTTAACCAGACGTGGAAGAAAATGCGAAAAAAACGACATTTAGGAAGAACATTAACACATTTTATGCGGAGCCATTTTAATCGAAGTTTACCGCGTTTGCGCGATATGGCCCTTTCGAATGGAATATTTTACACGTTCCAAATGTATCAGATGTGTCTTCTAATGCCCCGTATCTTTCAAATATATTATAAAGCCTATATAAAGTTTAAAGATGAATTTAAAATGCTCGAATATTAATAGTTTCTAGGCGTCAGGGTATCAGTGTGTAATTTTGTAGTGTATCTTGCATACAGAGAAATATAGCAAACACACTTCTGTTCATCAAAAAACACCATAGCAGCCTAAGGATTAAACATAAATTTCATAGATTTATTCGAATTTCCTAACAGTAAATGCTCAATTTGTTGGTATTAACAGAATCATGTAACTTGAAGTACACGTCAAGTTGCGTGATTCCATCTTTTTTTCAAGGTGCAAGCTAAACGAATAGCATTGCAATTCTTCCATCACGATCAATTTATTAAGCATGATGCTTGTTGTAAGCTTGTGATTCATTCGGTTCCATAGTTTCTCATCAAATGGGCAATAATATCCAGATGACGCAGAAACGAGTCGACGTCCATTACATACACCGACGACTTCTTTTATTCTGCTGGGCAAATTGAATCAATTTTGCATCATTCACAGAAAATCGATGGTAAATGAAAGTGTGGCAAGTGCCACGCTCTGTTTCTGCGGTCATTGTACTGCTCGAATGCCGTCACGAAGAAATGCAAACAGAACTACAAGGGTTTTATACATCTGGAGAACAAAAGTGTTTTTGCCAACATCCACCGATTGTGAATTGCCCAACCTGCGGCGATTGCTGCCGTTGCCGATTTATCGGCACAGTTTCCTTTATTTGGCCATCCGTTTTCGGAGTCATGCTAACGAAAGATTCCGCCATTGCACATGGCAAAAAATCGATTTGTCCTTTAGCGAATTCGATTTTGTGCAAAAGAAACACCAGAAGCGCTTACTTCATAAGCGATCTGAATGCAAAACTTCACGTAACTGAAGACATCTGAATTCAAGCATTCCTTTCATATAATGCATCTATTAAAGCAGTTTTTTCGGGGACTTCTTTCTTATATAAGCAAGCTCCGTTTGATGATATAAAAACTCACAAAACAAATTGAAACATGATGACTTCATACCAAAATGCGTTCAAAGCATTCGAAAACATCGAGGCTTTGTTGGGACAAAAGGAAAGCGTACTCGTTACATACAAAAGATGGAGGAAAAAAATAATTTCAAGGTGTTTCTTCGATTTCTTTTTGCACGAAACACCTTGAACAATAGCAAACAATTGCAAATTAAGTACAAAAAAAATAGATTCCTCAATGAATTATAAAAACTTGTGGGCTTTTATGTTATTTTGCCTGGAACTTGCACTTATATCGACAAATCTACAAATATAATATAAAGTTACACATGAAGATTCGGAATTTTAGTTATTCAAAGCCCATGTTTGAGAAAGGTTCTGCGCCATTTTTTACTGGTAAAACTATTTGAAAATGGCAAAGATACTATAATTAAATGGGAAAGGTGGAAAGAAAGCTGGTTAAATGGGTGGCGCAGGAACTGTCTGTTTTCGGTACTTGGTGTACTTTTTAAGAAATTAAAAGTTGTGAAACCGAGACGAGGCAATTCAAGGGTTCAATGAATTTATTGATTCTAATAAAAGTGTGGTCTGTTATTAAAATGGATTTCTCGTTGGTAAAAGAGTATTCAATCTGATGCAGATTATTTTTAGTGAATAAATTACGGTTTGCAAAAGTTATAGCGTTTTGATTCTCATCGACGAATTCCGAACGCTTATGTGATACGGCCTAATACCCAATATATTTTTATTGAATTTGATATTCATAATATAATTATAACAAATGGTTATGTAACAAAAAGGCCTCGATGCGACTGTTAAAACGTTTATTTGATCAGATGATGTTTATATTTGTTTGCCTTTTATATATATATTACTGATGGTAGTCTTCATTGAACCCACGATATTATAGACATGCTTTTGATCTTCGTTGTAACGACACTACAAACGTAATAGTCGTAGGATTTGAAATCAAGACAATTAGGAATTCAAATCAGATCGTTAAAAAAATCAGAGAGCTACTCTTGGGGCACGTAGGTCGCGTGGGCAAAGTTCAGTCTTGTTGGAATATATACGACAACCCCCAAACAATCTTAAAATTAAAGACTTGATTGAAGATATTGCATTGACCCTGTTAATATTTAGTGGACTATTGAGTTGGTAGTCCCGCGATTAAGCGGTCAGATTAGTAACTCAATCGTCAGGGGTTAGCAATAGTCCCATAAAATGGATTGCTAAAAGGCATCTCAACTTAAGTTAGGCTTCATTTTTGTTGCCTGATATTTTTTCACATATCTGGTTGATACATATGGAATTAATTGGCGATGATCTTCAATGTTTTGCTGAAATTCTGCTAAAAGTACTAGGGATTATTTCGTCTGGAATGACAATTTCTTTGGCAATTGAAATTCGACAAAGATTAGGAGTTATGTTTTTATCACAAGCATGATGGTTCGGCCACTGGTCTTAACAATTCGAGCGCATATTCTTATATCACAAAGAAAATAGGTGCTGGAAAGTCTTTCTACATCAACATGATTAGGGGGATTTGATTTAATATTTTAAAAAAAATCGTTTATCCTGCTCAGATGACAATCCTATGGTGTCATATCAGATCTGATGGGGTAACCCAACTAACATGAGTTGGATGCGCGGCTTACCCTGTGTTGCGCACCCGTAAAGTGGAATATGGAACTGCCGCTTTCAGAAGGAGCAGGATGATTCTGTGCAAAAGGCGAAACCACTATCTTCAACAGCCTTTTGCACGCAGGGGAGAACGGCTCAAACGATGACTTATCTCCGTGGTTTCGAAGTTAGTTTGTGTGTGGGTGCATGGAAGGTCTGTGGGTAGTATTCCTGGGAATTAAAAGACTAACGGAAGACACTCTATGTAACTAATCTGAGAGAACTTGGGTCAGACCACACAACAGCACTCTCGTCAGGTCTTAAAAAGACCAAATACTGGTAAGTCGCTGTCTGCCCATTACTCGTTATTCCTAGATTTGAGGACATGTTTTTTTTAATTATGAAATATATGATTTTCATTAATCAGTTTTGGACGATTATTCTTTAATTTTCTAGTGTGAGTCTTTCTAACAGTCTACACTACATTTCTACCGTGGTCGGTTCATTTAGTTCATGAGTCATTCATATCCCAACAAACACACAAAATAATCTTTCTCAGAGTTAAACCGGGCTTAGAAACAGAAACCGTTAATTTCAGAATTATCACAAGCTAACTACTTCTCATTACCAGTAACAATCAGAAGAAGAGATGAATGGATTTATCTTGATAAGAAGGAATTGTCTCATTAACGAACCAAAAAAGCGGGACCAAAAGGCTGGAAGACGGTCAGAAAAATAAAACTTGTCTGTCCAACTGCGAGACTCTCCAATGACGATTCGTCTCTTCTTCACGCATAATGAAAGCTCGAGGTTGGCGTAGAAAAGACGTTTTCTTTCAGTCAAGGCTCTTATTTATTCCCAACGTTTTATTTGGTCATTTTCATCCTATGCTATAGACGCTTCAGTCTTTTTTATCTTCAAGCTATTAAAATAAGGAACATAGAATACCATATATGGACATCTTCGATTTCTTCAAAAGACATGATTGATCGAAAAATAACTTTTAAAATTGCTTTTCAATTGAGAGTGCATGCTTCAAAGCAATTTTTGTTTATGTTCATGATAAAGCAAAGGTTCTACTTCTCTAGGTTTGCTTTGAAATTCAGATTATTACAGAAATTACATCAAAAATAAATATTTTTATGCATGGTGCTGCCATCTTGTAGCAACCAATTTATTAAACTTTTACAAATAAAAATGTATTTAAATAATAAAATTATTTATTGTAAATATATGAAGATTTACACGAACAAAGATATATAATTCATAATTCCGAATTAGTTTTATTTAAAATTAAATATATATTTACTGTTAATAGATGGCATTATTTTTTTAAAAATAAATTATTTAATATTATTTATTAATTATTTAATATTAGTAATTGATATTTAATATTAGTCCCGCGGTGGGTCACATTTAACCTAAATATTCTCAACTAAAATGGTTTAACACTGATGGATTTTATGACTTGACAGAATTCCCATAGAAATAGGCTTACCATGCGTTCAAGTGTTAATGGGACCATCATAATTTAATATAATAAACAATATGAAATTACCATCTATACGCGTTTATCCATGTTCTTATATACAAAGCACATGACGTTAGATACATTTTACCGTTCGGGAGTGACACAACTGTTATATATTTCTAATGATCATTAATAATATAATAATTCATCCCATAAATAATATTGAATTGAGGTACAATATGTAGGATACTTTAGAAAAAAACTAATTCGTTTGGATTCATAAAATATGCATATTTTCTAATATCGTGTGAAATTTTCAATAATATTGGACAAATGATTAACATAAATACTGAAACTGGTTAACATATGCGAAGATTTATTTTAGCAATGTGTTATGAATGCAAATTTGTCTTTGAAATCAGTGCAAAGAAAACTCTTTGTATTGTCTTTTGGTAGTCCAGTGATTTAGTAAATGAGCTCGTGACTTTATTATCTTGAGTTCTCATTTGCAAGAACTATATATTTTTGATGCAGCATTCGAATCTTTTTTGTTTTAAATAAGTATATCATCATCGACGATTATTCAGATGAAAGCGTAGTTTTTTGCGCAAATTGAACAGTAATTCGAAGTACTGTTGTAAAAAGACGATTCAAGAGCGTATATATTTTTGAATGTAAAAGACGGGTTCTTCTTCAATTACTTGTCAAATGGATAGATTTATTGAAGCTGATGATATAATATACGAAGATCCGTGCAAGAAAATGCTCTGATGGAATATTCTTGAAGTAATAATACAGACGAGGAATGCTTTCATCGTCGAGTCGCTGATGGAATATATAGGAAAAGCCTCAATATATTTGAAATGGAGAGCCCTGGTAGCTTTCCAGCTGACTTACATACGTCTTACGATTTTCCAGCAAAATAAAATAAAAGCATTTATTTTAAAGTGGATACTTTAGTTTGATCTTTATAATACTAAAAGTGTCACGATTTGGGCAAAAAATATGGTGAGCTTCCTAAAATAACGAACCGCACGCTGAACCCATCACTCTGACGAATCGGCAACATCGCATCGTTGACTCATAGATCGACAACATTTTATCAGTATATTTGAGTCTATTTATAAAATATTTTAAATTAAGTAAATCACAATTCACTTATGATTCACAATTATGATTTTTTTAAAACTTTTCAAATTTTTTTGCAGTCAGTCCCCTGATGGAAGAACTGATAGTTTTTTTTAAAATTATTTATACTTGGAATTTTCGCTTATAAAAATCTCAGATCCAATACGGTTCCATGATTTATCATTTTTGATTTAGTTGATATAACAAAATACTTATATGATTTAAATTTAACTTTACAAGGAAAGCACCAGATTATTACGAATAACCGTGACAAAGTTAAAACATTTAAATGTAGGCTAGTTCTATGAGAAAAGTAGTAAAATGGAAATTTAACGCACTTTACGACATGCAACATTAAAAAATCTAGTTATAGTGAAATTGATGCATCGTATCAAAAATATGCGAGAAAAAATTAAATCTTAGAACTGAATTTGTAGCAGCAGAAAAGAAATGCCAAAAACATATTAAATTGTCCCTGTTCTTATTTATTTCTGTACGTTTCGGAATAAAACTATGTTTTTTATGAAAATTTTAAGTTTTTTTGGGGCCCAACTAAAATTAAACTTTTTTATTTTGACCCATGTTAGCCTTTAAGTTTGAAGCCTCGTAAAACGCAAGTTTTATTTAGAAATCTTTGCATTAAATCTAAATTGTTTAAAAATTTAATAAAAAGCACTCGAGAAAAAATAGGTCGATTTTAATGTACGCAAATCAATGGTTGACAATAGCATCATAATTTCGGCAGGTGCTGCGCATGTGCAGATTCTCCTAAATAACACATTTGGCCCGTTCGTTAAAAAGATCAAATACAACTAGTATTAGAAATATGGGTCAGATTTTGGCTCAATCTCCAAAATTCATTTAAATGGAGATAAATATGGAAACTTGGCAAGCGATGTGAAAATATTTAGTAATTTGCTTTTAACCAAAACATTATTTTCTTGGAAGTACGAATCTGTCGAAATCGATTCGATTGGTTTCAAAAAAGTGTGATGAATTAGGCTTTGGCTAATCGCCATACAGTATCTAAATCTCATCGGTTGCATTTACAGTATTGGTAAATAAATGTTTAACTACATTATAGAAATTGCTTTCATAATGATTTGCTTTAAGATTGGATGTCTCTTTTTTTGATCATCGTTTAATCATCAGTGATGATCACATCTCTAAATGTCTTATGTCTACAAGACTGAAATTATGGGCGCGAAATGGGTGCGACATTTCGTTTAATGCGGTGTTTCTTTAAAATTATTTATAGAAATTAAGGATTTATCGCGATCATGAACATACTATAAATACAGAACACGCTCTCAAGAGTGCGTCCAGTGAAGGCATACACCTATAAGTGAGCATCATATTCGGTGTGATATTATTTCTGATCTTCGTTGATTTAGAAGACCACTGATCAAAATCAAAAATTGATGTACTTAAAAGGTAGTTCTGCACATGACGCTTTGAATTTCATATTTTTGAACCATTTAAGATTTATTGTGAGCGCTCACCCAGTGGGTTTCAGAAGTTCTAATAGCTTTCAATTTTCGGCCTCATTATGATCATCTTTAGCTCTTTGTGTTTTTGTTTGTCACCAAAATAAGAAGCGTCGTTTACCGCAACACTTGATGAATAGAACAAAGGCACTGGGGAATGCCAATATTGATCGAGAGTTGTATATGTCTAAATAGGGTTATGGATGGACATGGATAGGAGTACATATTTTATTCTCCAGAGACAATTCTGATTTTCAGCAGTTTGAAACCCTTAGAGTGCTAAAATACAATATATCGTCGATTATGAAACTAACGAGGAATGCAAACAACGAACGCTATTGTCTCATTGATGACTCCAAAATGCTCGAACATGAGTAGTTTCTATGCGTCAGGATATCAGTATTTAACTTTGTAGCGCATCTTGCTTATACGTTAGCGTGATCAAACAGGAGAGCAAATTTTCATTTATCCAAATACACCGTAGCAGCCAAAGGGTTAAACGACTGTCTTGTGGCAATGTGTAATAATTGAGGGAAACAGGAGAACAAGTTGAGATCGGACAGACAGCAACTTAATGGTATAATTGGACACTTTAAGTCATAGTACATGCCCCATACCGCTGTGTGGTCTATTCCGAGTGCTCCAGGACTAGCCTTTTCACTTCATATCCTCCAAAGGAGGCGAGGTTCCATGAGGAAGACCAAATTCAGACAATGCCACATACTTAATACTATAAGGTGAGGAAGAAGGAAGAGGTTATGCTAAAAGGAAAAGGAACTACTACCACCAGGAGTCTGCAGGGGCGTCCCCTTCCCGATGGTACTCATGCTGGTTCGGTCATTTGTAGAACCTAGCCACGGAGACGAGTCACCGCTCGAGCAGCCGAAAGCCGTTATGCCTTGTATGCACTAGGATGTTGAAGATAGTGGTGTCATCTTCTGCACAAAGTTCTCCTGCTTCCTGGCCGTCTTCCAGCCTTTCGGTCCTGCTTTTCTGATTCGTTAGTGAGACAATTCTTTCTTGTCAAGATAGATTCATTGGCGTTGGCATCAGCTTGTGATAGTTCTGAAAGTAATAGTGTCTGTTTCTAAGCCCAGTTTTACCCCGAGAAAGATTATTTTGTGTATTTGTTGGGCTATGAATGACTTAAGAACTAAACGAAACGATTGCGGTAGAAATGTAATGTAGACTATTAGAAAGGCTCAAACTAGAAAATTAAATAAAAATCATGTATTTCATTATAAAAATGCATGTCCTCAAATCTAGGAAAAACGTGAGATCGGACAGACAGCGACTTACCAGTATTTAGTCTCTTTAAGACAGAGACCATAGTTCTGCTGTGTGTGCACACAGCAGAGTGTCTTCTATCAGTCTTTCAATCCCCAAGAGCCAACGTTTCACGGGGAGAACCAACTTCGAAACCACGGAGACGAGTCGCTGTTTGAGCAGCCGTAGCCCTTCGTCCCTGTATGCACTAGGCTGTTGAAGATTGTGGTGTCGCTTTTTGCACAGAATCCTCCTGCTCCTTCTATAATTGGCAGTTCCACATTCCATTTTACAGGTTCCCACCCCAGGGTTCGACTGATACATATGGGCGTAGGGCTGACCTCCTCAGTTGGTCCCCTTGGTAGAATGAAACATCCGAAAAACAGGAGGACATATATCTCTTCTGTCGGTGAAGCTGACATGCTTTTACACATTTTTTTGGATATTTTTTGTAAGATGTGAAGGCTTATAGGTCTAGGACCTCTTCAATATCCATTCACGGGAAAGCGTCATATTCATATCACATGAATAAAAAATCATCTCCTCGTAAGATCGATGCATCGATCTCTGAGATTTCTGAACGCTCATCTAATGGGTCACCCAGATGAATATTTAGAAAGGTGCGTTTGTTGTTATCTTGATAGAAATTTTGGGATGTTTTCAAACACTGAGCAATCTTTTAAAATACATGGAATCAAGTCTTTCTTTTCTATTGATATTAGCAACATAAACGCAATTTCAAGAGAAATGGTTATGCTCCATTAAACTGATCAACCGAGGTAATAGATATTATTTATTTTAATGTGAGTAAGCTACTCATTTGGAAATGATTCAATTGATTTGTACTTGTATTGCACAATATAATAAAAATCTGAAAGTGGTAATAAATTATCTACAAACACGGTTTGTGGTCAAATTGTGGTGTACGTGTGCAGAAATGAAAGTAAAATCGTTTTTATTGAATATTTTAATGTATATAAACATAAACAAAAATAATATTAATATTTAACAAATAGTTTAACATTATATTTATACAATATTTGCTATAACTTCAGTATGTTTTTATAAATAAAATATGTATAGGAGTAAATGACATTGGTACGAAGCTATAGCTTTATCTTATGGCGTGCTCGAATTTTTTAAAATTCGACAGGTTTCCAACATTTTTACTAAGCGAATTCAATGAAATGATTGCAATTGATGATTGATGCCAAAGGCTGATGATTGAGGTGAACAAGTTCCGTTCAAACTGTTCCATTTAACGATGGCATTGTATTATATGTATATATATATTTCTCTAAGCAAATGACTATAATCTGCAATGTAAATGATGGAATCTTTCTTGGATATGCATATATTAAGATTAAACTGTTAAATAAAAAAATCCTAACGAATTCATCTTAAGATCCTGGAATGTTTCATAATGCAAATTCGAAACGAATTTGACAGACCATTCCACAATATTCACTGAAAGTTTCTATAATACAAATTTACTAAACATGATTTACTTAGTGCTTTGTTTGATAGCCATATGTGCTTCCGCCTTGATGACCACCTTTTTTGCCGTAGTCGGAATGATGAGCGTGGTGCTTTTCGTATCCTTTCTTGTTTTCGTGACCCTTGTGGTCTTCGTCTACGTGTCCCTTGGCGTAATGACCCTTCTTGCCAGCATTATCTTCGTGCTTGCTGCTGTCGTGGTATTCCTTCTTTTTGTGGCCACCTTCATTTGAGGAGTGCTTGGCATTGAAGTCTCCATAGCGTGAATGGGATCCGCTCTTGTGGTAGTCGTCATAGAATTTATGCTCTTTGTGGTACTCATCTTTGTGGTATTTGTTATGATATCCTGAAATACAAATAGGCATTAAAATGGGCTTAATGAAAAAAGCATAAGACGACGTTCTCGGTAAAATTCAATGATATTTTCAATCGATGTAAGAGCATTACACTTCGACACCATAAAGTATAAGCACTAACAGGTCATCTTTGGTGGTTCATATTGAAATTCAAGCAATCATGCTCCGTTGGACAACAGGTATTGTATGGTTTCTGCTATCTCACAAATAGATGCCTGCTGTTTACTCATCATTCACAAAAGATAATTTATAGAATTTAAGCCAAAGATCTGACACCATATGAAAACTACCATTGTTAACCAAAGGCATCATCAATGATACTAGGACTTCTTCAAGGCTTTTACAGATTACTTTGATATTATACCGAATAGCTCATAGCAAGATTTAAAAAATGTCGTCATTAGAATATTATGAATATAAGAAAGTCATCTAGCATTTTAAGGCAGTTTTAAATTTAAATACAAAAATAGTCCCAAAAGTATCCGACCTAACGTGTAAATGACGGTTACTGTTGTAAAAAAGTACTATGATGAAAAGTGTCTAGATCGTACAGATTATAGAAATAAGAGAACGAAGTGACCTTAAGGTTAGTATGCTCAACCGGTCCGCTTATCGGACCGCTGATATGAGGAATGAGCGCCGGATCTTATGACATATTTGAACGTGTCTACAGAACGATTACAAACTCTCATAGACGGCGATTACTGTTGTATGTAACTATGAAAGTGTCTAGACGTTACGTTGCTTCCGTGATCGTACATATTATAGAAAATGTTGCAAAAAGCTCTAAAGGAGGACGGAGTGGCTATAAGGTTAGTATGCTCAACCGGTCCGCTTATCGGACCGTTGATATGACGAATGAGCGCCTCGCGATCGAATGCCATACATGAATATAACGATAATGAATAAAAGAAGGATTAGGCAACTTAGTATATTTTATAAAAACAGACAGAGCCAGTTGCGCCCGTGGTGGGCGCCTGCTTTGCCACGCCCTTGTTTCGACCCTGTAGTGATGTGATGAATTGAGAACATGTCAAGAAGTAGATTAGATTGTTCAAGACACTACATCCCAGAATCCAAAGGACAATTCAAAAAGAGCTGGCGGTTGTTAAATACAAACATTTTTCGATCCTAGATAATTGTAACCATACTATCTGGATGACACTTGTAGTCTGTTAATTTTTTTGCACGAGGCAAAGTTACAAGTCGCCATTTAAAGAAGCAGCAGCACCCACTTTCTAAATGTATTTGAACAGGATTGTATCGATGTTGGACGAAGTTTTGCGATGGTATAAAAAATAAAGAAAATCACACAAATCATTCAAGCGCATAAAACGTGAACTTGTAGATAACATGTCGAATTTGCATGAAATGGCAAAGTGGCAATGTCAAATTGTGTTCAACATCATTTCGGTTTGGATTTTGGATTAACACGAATAGAAAGCATTCATAATGTAGAAATCAGATCAAAATCGTTTGCGCACTGAAATAAAATAAACATCGAGTGAAACTTAAACAATCAGGTCATAAAATATGATTCGGCAGCAGCTTAAAGTCTAGAAACCTGTTGGTGGATTTATTGATCTTTCGTTTATTGGATGTAAATAATTTCTTCAAATAATTGATTGGCAACCTTTGGTGTTATGTCCTTTCTTGTGTGCCTTTTTCTCGTCAAAATCGGCACCCTTTTGTCCTTGTGCAGCCTCTTGATGCTCGCCATAGTGAGCAGCTGCATCATGCTCCTTGTGCTTCTTGCCGCCGTGTTCATCATAATGCTTGGCGTGCTTTTCGCGCCCTTCTTTGCCCTTTGCGCCCTTCTCGTTGTGATGAGCCGACTTGTATCCTTTGTCCTCCTGTAATACAAATTAAAAGTTGAATTTCAATTGCGTTTCAAACGATAGCTTCCGAACCAGATATCCCTATACAGATATAAGGGAGCGCATGGAGTTAACGATTCAATTTGTTCAATTACAGCTAACGAATCATAATTAACCTAAATATCAATTTGCATCGAGCCAATTTCGATCCAATGCCGCAAAATTAAAGTTGATTGCACCGATGGTAATGCATCAAAACAGAACTAGCGTATTGGAACAATGCATTATGACTTTCATTCTGGTCGCCATTGGCTTCAATTCAGTGTTGAATTATGTATTTGCAAATGTTTACAGAATGAATTCGACATGTGTGAATTGTGAATGTGCCAAAAATGTTTTTTTTTTTTTGAAAGATCATTTTTAACATGGCTGGTATTGATTGATAGTTGGACACGAATCAACGCTTGTATACATGAAATGAAATTTTAACTCTTTCCGGTCCTATATTTCACTTTGTTGTTGAGACATCGATTTAGTTACTGTGGATCCTATGTCACACTATTGAGATAAAGATTTTTCTGATGTTGTTTCGATGAGTTCTATATTGAATACTTAGGCAAATGTTGCAAATTCTTACCAAAATTGCAACGCAAAAAAAAGACAAATCATAACAAGACTGACTCAAATTAACTTCAACGTATTTCAACATGCGATCTTCTTCTCCAACGACATAATAGCCAACCTTTTTTGAATAGACTTGTCACTGGAGATGAAAGTTGGATACTCTATGAGAATATCCAACGTAAACGATCTCGGACCAAGGGTACAGAAGCTTTAATTGTAGCTAAACCTGGTCTACACCTAAAAAAAATGTTGCTATGCATTTGGTGGGACTGGAAAGGGCTAGTTTATTATGAGCTACTTCAGCAAGGTGAAACGATCATTTCAATCAAATATTGTTTCCAACTAGACAATCTAAAGGATGCAATTGCCAGAAAACGACCAGAATCAGCGAACAGACGAGGTGTTGTTTTTCATCACGATAACGCCAGGCCTCATGTGTCTTTGCTCGTCAGAAATAAATGATTATCATTTGACTGGGATGCTTATTTAGAATTGTTGTTCAACGTCTATATATCGCTATGTCGCACTTTTGGCAGAAATTTCTAGACTCTTTGTATTTAGACAAGGATTTCTATACGATCTTTCACAATATTTAGTCAGTCATCTAGAAACAACGAGGAAAATGTTGACTATTGATCAGATCGGTACTTGACAGATTTAAACTGATTTTTAATGCGTACAATTGAATACGACTTCATTTCACTTCTGATATTTTTATCATAATTTAATAATTCGTTATATTTTTGTATAAAAGTGACAGCTATTAGATAAGCAGATTAACGTTAATTGATGGAAATAAAGATGATATTTCTTGTGTAGTGCCAATAAAACAGAAAATAAGACTGTATATCTGTTTCCGAACCTCCAAATCCTTCCTTTCCTGTAAATACAACAAGGACCTTCAGTTTGTGTCCAGACACGGTGAAGTCAGCATCTCCATAAGATGTTTTTAAAAACTATTGGTCTACTAAACTAACTAAAATTGAAAACGGGTAATTGATGTTTGAAAGACGCTCCTAGAACTAGAAAACCTTTAAATTTTGATGACGATATATTTCAAAGCCATGGTGGAAACAGATTCTCGATTAAGTATTGAAGAACTGTTGCAGAGGATGCATTCACCGTGGTTGATAGTTTAAGAGCATTTAAAACTTATCGGGAAGACGAATCGAATGGTGATTTGGATGCCGCACGAACTGTCCGCCGATAACAAAGGAGAGCGACGAAACACGTGCAAAGTTTTGTTTTCAAGACAAAAAGCTCGTCCTTTTTTGTTTGAATTGTGACTGGGGATGAAAAATGGGTTGTGTATGATAACATAAGTCATAAGTGGTGGGATATTCAAAGAATTATTAAATAATGACTGCAGATGTATATTGTCAGTAATTGAAACCCCATAAGACAAAGAAGACGACTGAAAAAATCAGAGAATTAAAATGGGAAGAACTTCCACACCCTTCCTTATTCACCAGATCTGGCTCCGACGGATTATCATCTTTTCCGATTTTAGCACAATATTTAAAAAATAAACTCTTTCGAAACGCAACTAAAGTCGAAAGTCATATTTTTCGAAAAGGGAATTAAAAAACGCGAAAATCTGTGAGAAACATTAGGCAGTAATGAAGGAAATTATGTTTTGTAAGATTTTGTAATTTAAAATGAAAAAAATAAATTAATTCTTTCATTGTTAAACAATCGGCAAAGACTTCTCGATACGCCTGATAGAAGGTAACAGAAAATTTTGTTGTCATCGTTGTTTAACCCTTAGGCTACAATCTTCTCCCGATACACATACTTATTGTAATCGATTATACGCATGCGCTGAAATGCGATTTATAGCCTTTGCTTTGTGATTCGTCCAAGATATACTAAAGCGATTCGAATAACGAAAAACACGTTTCGTTCCGAAATATTCCATACCACATTTACCACATGTTTTCGGCATGCGCGCCCGTGAAATTTTCGACCACAACGTGCATATCATTATTCGCAGGAATACGGTCGATCTATAAACACAAGTTCTGTAAATCTTCACAATTTGTTGAAAAAAGCATGTTGTTTTAAGTCTGAGTACTCATAAACGCCTTATTAATGTATTTATTTCACATGTGGTTTTCGCGGTTTCAATTTATGATTCTAGCCTAAATACGTCTGAAAACAATGTACATACCTTGAGTCCTTGCGCTGAATGCCTTCTGGCGTGATGGTCGTTTCCGCCTCCAGATGCATGGTGTTGGGATCGTTTTTTGCCGGATTCTGCACCGGCAAGATCGTGCGTTTGGGTGTATCTGGAAACCGGTGGCGATCCTGCAGAATCCCCAGCCAGATGATAATGCTCCGAAGATGGACCGTCGCGCCTGACGTAATACGTCTTGGATGGAGCCGGTTCTGGCGCTCTTACGTAGTGGATTCCTTTGTAGACTACCCTTTGGGGAGGCGGTGGTAATCTTGTATGTTCGAGTCTCTCTGACGAAGCCGACTCTTCTTCCTCGGATATTTCATATACTTCATATGGAATATTCTTTCTTACGGCGGGAGCTTGGCGCGATTCTTCATATTCCGAATCGGGTTCATCGTATCTATGATTGGGATATCTCACTTCGGGAGTGGATTGTCTCACTCTTCGCACTTTGATTACTTTGGGAACTTCTTCGTCGGCGTTTGATTCGTCTGTCGATTGGTTCGTAATGTCAGTTGGTTCTTCTTCCACTTCGAACTCATCCTGATTCCAGTATTGTTCTTTTTCGAATTTGTTTTTATCCTTCCTGAACTCGACTTCTTCGGATTGGCGCTTGTATCGCTTTTCGTATTTTTCCTTCTCGTAGTATTTTCCAGGGCCGGGTTCTTCCTTCAGGCCTGCAATGTCGTCTGTGAACTCCGAAAAACTGATATCGGAGCTGATCGACCTGGTGCCCGGCTCTTGTTGTCCGTTGAACTCGGCATCTTGGGAGTATTTTGCAACAGTCTGGTCCAGAAACGCGACCAGGAAAACCGCTAGTTGACACAAAACTTTCACTGTTACACTCATTTCACGTTTGATTGATCACGGCTCATGCAAAAGGTAAATTTAAACTGAATACATAATTCACTATGTAAGTATTTATAGTGTAAATCGGAGTAAATTACCACTTCCACTTCTCTGACAACTGAAGACAGATAAAGATTTCACAAAGATTCTGCGACACGTTTGGTTTGCACAGGTCAAAAGAGATCTTTTGCTGTGCGTCGTGTATCTGCAAAAAGAACAAACAGTTTTATGTGAGTAATAATATAGCTTTCTACTACTATTGTGCGTGTAATTTGGAAAAAGGAATAAAGGAATAGCGTGTCAATGGCTATTAATCGAAATCAACAACAATTGATACTGACGATTCTGAAAAAAAAGCAAACAACATCAATAGCATTTGATGAAATCTGTCAATTCAAAGTCTACCACAAGCAATGAAATTCTTCAAATCCAACGACTATTCATCCAATTTAAAAAAAATGATTCTACAAAAGATTTACTCACACCATTGTTTCCAAATAAGCGTAGAAATACTTTCAATCTCGTTGCTTTATCGACCTAAATTATTCATGGAAGATTTTGGCGCAAAAATTATGCATGTCTTAAACATGTCATAAACAGTGATCTTTGAAAGGGTTATTAACCATCAATTTAAGAAAATCCATATTTGAATTATTTTTCATTTAATAGTACAACATATCATGAATATTTTACCAAAGTTTCAATTCAATCGGAGTAAAACTCTAGGAGAGAAAGCTCATCGGACCAAAACCCACAGCACAAAAAATGCCCCAGCGGCCCTGACTCATAGTGCGCTTGGCGGCGTGCTTCAGCTACAAATGCTCTCTCATCATTCAAGCACGATTACGCTTCATTGCCGGTTGATATTTTATTGTTTATCAAGCCCATTTATGAAGAGCTTAGTAAGAATGTGCTTCTATTGGTGGCTATACGCAAAATAATAATGGGATTCTGAGTCCTTTAATTAGGAAAATCATTCCAAAAATACTTACTGCTGGTTCAAAAATAGATGAAATTGCTGCATTTATCGCTGCTTGCACTTTCAACGAAGGAATATCAGCTTTCCGAATTATTTTTGCACGGCATGGATATAAATCATGACTGAAATAGCCAAGAGTATGCGCGAAAAGAATACTCAAAGCCGAGAAAAAAGTTGATGCTGAGATTCGAAAAGCAATAATTCGTCTCAGGCAAGAGCAAAAAGATGCCTTGGATATTACAATTGAAGCAGGTCCTTTGCTTTTTCCTCGATTTTGTTCCTTCTATATAACAGAGCTTCGAACCGGAATCGGAACGAAAACCGATAACCGGTAAAACAGCTATTTTTCTACATTAGTCACAGCTTATTTTTCAAGGTGAAATTTTTGCTGAAAATTGTACTTTTAAACAACTTTGTAAAAAAATATATACCTCTCATCCTTCGTTTATGCATCCAATCTCGAGCCAAAATTTCGATTCCGGGATTTCGGGATTGCATTGGACCATCCCGGGATCTCGGGACCGGGATTTTCAATAGTTTAAGAAATTACCCAGTTTAAGAGATAAAATTCCTATCTGCTGAGACACGGACTAAAGCTCGCAAAATTTCCGATTTCCCGACAAATTATTTTATTTCCGTCGCTGCAGATGAATACTTATATACTATAATACTTTGATGTGATTCGTAATCATTATACGAAAAAATATAAAAATTCTGAACCTCGTATCTAATATATTTCATATCGATATTCCCATTATTAGAGTCGAGGTGTAGTAAATACATCACCGGTAGGGAAAAATTAATATAACAATTTGAAAAACATATATGTACTATATATATATATGCATAGATTAGATAGTTACTGCCCTTAGGCGTCGCCTAAGCTCGCCAATTAGTAGTTACGCCACTGTTTTCAAGCGTCCAGATTTCGGCGAGAATATCTCGATTTAGTAGCCTTTAATGTGCTGGTGAGGTGTACAATTCCTGTTGAATAAAATTTCAATCCTGATTTTTTCGGGATTACGTTTACTAATCCCGGGATTCATGAACACCTAAAGCTGTCCGGGATTGGATTCCCTAATCACGAGTTGTACGACGGAAGAGATGTCTTTGAACAATGGTGAAACTTTTTCTCTATAGAAGTGAAACTTCTTAGCTTCTAGGAAAAGTTAATTTTATGCATTGCTATTTTAAAAGATAGCAACTGTGTTTGTGTCATATATATTAAAAAAGTCAAGCTACTGTTCTAGTGATTGCTTTATGGTACTTATAGACACATTCAAATACACACATAGTAGAGGTGGATTCTCCTTCTCTTTCTAACCAACTATCGCTTTGAGTTTCACTTTTCGTGACGTTCAAGCCAATTTTCCCTAACATACCTATATAAGTTTCGCTTCAATTTTGGATTATTTGGTTTAACCCCATCTGTCAATTAAATTAGTAAAAAACCTATCGTACGAAATATACTAATCTGGTTTTTACAGAAGTGGTTCGAAAACATTTTCTTGATACAAAAAATGATTTCTTACGATACTGTGTAAGAAATATCATAAATTAGTTTATGAAGTGAAAGGATTAAAATTTCTTACGGAGCATGAAGAAAAACATGATATCTTGTACAAATCCTATGAAGAAAATATCTAGGTCTGGCCAAACATATTTTATTGTTTCTAGGCATATAAATAGAAATATTATTTTTTCTCGAAACTCAAGTATCCCAAACATTTTTAAATATTAAATACACAAATTTAAAAAAAAACTCATTGCAAAACCATAATAGTCTGGCCAGACCATCTTATTGACAGAAGGGTTAAATTATGCTCAGAAATTAGGACGATCATCCTTAGACAGTCGCAACAAAACGGCTGTCATAGAAAAAGCAAATGAAGGCAAGTCATGCTGTAAATTTTGGCAGATTTTTTGCGATTGATAATGATTGATGAATTCGTTTCAAACGATATGGTATATGCCTTTAAAAACAAAGCGCTTAAGATACTTTTAAATATATAGATTTAATTCCTTTTCGTTTATATTTTTGCCGCCAAACACAATACATTATATATAATTAAAACAATCAAAGCGTTTAAATGTCATTCAATAAGATCTAAATTGATTTATGACCATATTTTGTATCGCAACATGGGTGGATATTTTTATCATTTTACATCTATAGAATGTTGAATAATCAATGATTTTATATTGAAAAAGCATCGATAATTTGTAAATGGGATCTATGATTGGAATCTGTCAATCGTGCGAGATAATTGATCGCTGAAAATATGCCATGAACAATTCGATATGAAAAGCATATACAAATGGGCTGTAGATTGTGCCATTCAATACGTCATGAATTGTAGTCACCATATCGACAAAATGGTCGGTAGATCTTATTAGCCCTGTGGTATTCAAGGTGGTATACACGTATCATCGTATTGAGATCAAGATCTTCATTTATGAATTTATTTTAATGTGAATGATCCAAGCAATTGTTGCCATTGATGTGCATCATGGTGAAAACGGTACGCATTTCGATATTTAATTACGAATTTCAGATTTAAAATTTGATCCAAATTTTAATTAGGGTTGTTGTATAAAACCGTGAAGATTAAAATACTCATTTAAATTGAAAGATGTTAAAGTATTTTTTTTTGTTGTTTTTGACATTTTTGTCGCTTGTATGATTGTTGTATGTGCATGAAATTGACCGTCCGAAAACATCAAATGTACTCACTCTAATAATGTCTTCTATGCAATTTTTGGCATTTGAACACTTCACTGTATTCGTTTCGGGTCGAAACAAGTCACACTTGGTATTTTTCAGTCAAATAGAATATAGAACAGATCCGTCCAGTCTGACGAACTGAGGACGAGTGAGAGATGACGGTGAACCACATCAGCGACTCATTCATTTATATTTGGTACTTAAGTCGTCTGCTTACCCACAGTCTATTTTCTACCCATTTTCCATAAATATAGCGACTCTCTTCCACGTCAGCAGCATCCATGAGATCTTTGGGCTTGGATGAGGTTTTGACGTCACTTTGTGAGTTTTGAGATCAAGTTGAATGGCGCATTAATGGGCTGAACGTGGACGTTTTGCATATTATATTGCAATCTGCACGGTCGTGTTTGAGGTCGATTTGCTCTGAATTTGATCGTTGACAATTCTATTTTATATAAAATTTCTACAAATAGGTAAAAAAACGTATTTAAATACAAAAAAATGTGATTTTAACAACACTCACTGAGTCACAAAAATCCATAACGCACATAATTTTAAAAATGCAAATTTATTAGCGTGTCTATGTCTGTTTTTAGGCAAAAAATCTTATTTTTCAAATAAATTTGATTTATTGTAAGAACAAAGACACTTTTCAGTCATAATATTAGAAGAAAAACAAAACATTCAAGGAATTTTATGCTTGTGCAAAGAAAAAAGTAGATAAGTCATACGAACGATATGATGAGGCATGTGGACATAAGAAGACAACAAAAATGCAACAAAAATTTGGGTTGTGGAATACAATGGATTCATAAAATAAATCGCAAATGAGCAAAACTGCAAATCGATAATAAACAGTCTTAGTAATAAAAAACTGGATCTGTACAGGTCAAATGTTACCAATTTCTATAAATGTAAAAAAAATCCAAAATATTACAGGCAAGCGAACTAAATTGAGCTTTGAAAGATTGAATGATGAGATTTGATAAAACAAAACATCCATTAATAATTAGGATCAATGAGTAGCCATGAAAATGTAAGAATAAGCTCAGGTCATAATTGACAGACATTGATAAGTGATTGTATATTAATTGTGAAGAGGGTGTCCAGACAAACAGGAGTGTAAGGGTATTTGGTGAGTTACAGGTTCCTTCCAAGCATCGTCTTTTTGGACTAGAAAATATTTTGATTATATGAATAATGAACCGTTGCGTGGATTATCTTTATTTCATCTTTGAGTCCACATTTTTAGCGAAAAAAAGAGCAGGCGTATCCTTCGTTCATCAATTGACCGGGATCGTCATCGATGATACGAAGCGTCCCCGCGCCGCGAATGACCCCGAGATGCATTCATTGCGGCCGAATAGCGTCACAGTCGGAAACTTTGACAGCGGCGAAGGCAACGAAACGAGTTTTCATACTGAATAATATGCCAGAATCATATTAATGCTTCTTGAGGTACTTATCAATCATTTGAAACAGTGAGTGGCCATATGAAAGCATGTATTTGTTCAAATCATGAAAATGAAGTTTTTAATTGATGGTAATTGAAAATGGATATTTTTCTAAAAATACTATAACTGTTATCGAATATAAGTGATTTGTAAACGATAATTATTATTTAAATAGGAATTATAAATAGGAGTTCCTGCACGACTTTATTAATCATTTAGTCAGGGGTAATAAAAGAACGTGTCCTGGTTGACACGATTTCAACTCTTTTAGTTATCCAAAATAAAATTAAAAAAAAGATTCTTAATAAATAAAAATCACGCTATAGTCCCTACCACGAAGAAAAAAATATTTACACAAAATAGTGACTGTTTAAAATGTTTTGTTGAAAGTTGTATTTTACCTTTATTTTTTCAGTTTTATTTATTTTTTAAATAGTGAAAAATAAAGTTTTGACATAAATCTGGTAGGAACCATAGAAGATTATATAGAAAAACCTCGTACCAAACTTGAAGCAAATCAGTTAATTAGAACTAGAATAATCATGTCAACCGTGTTGAAAAAAGTAGTTTCGATAAAAACGCGTTTAAAGATTTCATTCTGATAGGATCGACCTAGTTGTCGCGTCAATAAAATAGCTATAATTCCGTAAATAATTGAAATTTTGGAAATTTATTTGGAGGATATATTCTTAATAGTCTAAACTTTAAAAATATGCAAAAATATAAAATTTAATTTTTATTTAGGAAGCGTATTATGCAGCATGTGTCATGTTCAATACAATACTCAACGCTATTCTGGGTCAAAGGTGGCCGCATCAAGCAATGAGCTCGGATTCATTTTGATGTGTTTATAAGATCTATTAAAAGTGTATATAAATAAAAATAATCAAAGCAAATCAGCTGCCAAAATTACATATTCTGGTCTTTTTGTATAAAAAAAAAATAAATAAGAAGTTCAAACGCTGCAAATTCCCGAACTTACCATAAAGTGTAAACATCATAAATATCGGGAACGTGATAAAATTTACTTTATGTAATCGTATCTGTTTTATCGCTCGATTGCTCCCTAAACGGTTCTACTGCAAGAAGGTCAAGAAAAATTTAATACGCTGTAAAATTTTATACTTTCCGCTTTCCCGAACAAAGGAAAACTTTCGCAATTTTCAATTAGAGTCAACAGATCAGAAATAAAGATTTAATTTATGCCACCGCGGATTTTCTTTGCTCGTTGCTTGCAAATTTAATCGACTTTCAAAATCAAAAACCCCTGCCAAAACCCTTTGAGTGGGTCAAATAATATCCGGAGCTATTTAAAAACACGGGAATAATCAGGATGATTTATTTTTATGAACGAATCGAGGATCTTGGCGGGAGACAAATAGAATTAGCAATGTTGTGAAAGTGCTCGAATATGATGTCTAATTTGTTTTGGGGATTGTCCAATTTGTTATGGAATCGTCGCGCAATCTGCAATGTTTGATTGGCAAAAAAATTGATTTCGGATCGATGTTGAAGTATCATCATCCGTATTCTCGGTTCGTGCTTGAAATGCACCAAGTTTCAACATTTGCTAGGAAACGATGCAATGTTGTTATGAATCGGACGTTTTTAGCAGATCGTGATGATGAGTCTCCGTTCGAAGATGATGGATGATTTTGCAATGGAACGACGTTCATTGAGGCGAAAAAAACGACGCCAAGAATGAATGATTTCGAGCGATTGAGCAACACGGACAATTTGTCGTTATAGAAGAGACAAAAGATCATAAGAACATAAGTTATGCAGAAAAAGTGACAAGGAAATCAATCACTGCTTAAGAATGCCACGAGGAATCCATCGGTTTCCTCATGCAAAAAAATGTAAATAACACAGAAATAATATATAATATTTGAAATATGAGACAAATTGATGATTGAAAGAGGTTGTTTTGACTAAATAATTGTTACAATGAAAGAACTGTCGTTTGGAGTTCCAGGTATGTATTATATATCCAATTCTAATGTCCATATTTATAAACACAAAATTATTGATGTATTTGATCTTCATAAATATATTTTAACATAGAACTCACTTGAATCCTTGCTCAAAATAAAACGGATCTGGTCGCTCTTCAATCTATGATGAACTCTATTGTTTGCACAGTATGATGGTTATATACTTTCAGGCATTGTGCATAAGTGATCAACAAACTTTTCTAGCGATTAAGAATAAGATTTTTTAAAATTAGGTAGATATATATTAGGTGCATCGAAAAGTCTTTGCCGATTGTTTAACAATGAAAGAATTTATTTATTTTTCATTTTTATTTACAAAATCTTAAACAATATAATTGCCTTAATCAATACCTACCATTTATTAAAGGCTTTCGAATGTTTATTAATACGTTTATCTTTTACAGATTGTACTAAGGATCAGGGCCGTAACTAGGGTATGATGCGCCCGTGGCAAGAATCAAAATTGCGCCCCCCCCCCCCACACATTTTTGGACGGATATTTTCCATACATTTTTTAAAGGTGATAAAATAATGTTTAATATTTTGACATTATTTTATTACAACATTGCTACATTAAAAAAAGTGCTAATGTTAGTTATAAACAAAATGGCGTCGTTATAAGATATTTCATTAGACTTTTTTTTTATTGATATCAAGAATTTGTCGGATTTTTTCTATTGGTCTGAAAACAATTTTTTTTTATTTTTTATTATGTGCAGGAGCAGAATATACCTATAAAAGTATATAATTAAAAACTAAGTAGTTTTTTTAATTAAACTTTTATATATTCTTGACAAATTTTACCCACAATTTTACAATATTATAGTGAGAAACCACCTAAAACTTTAGCCGGGTCAGTCAAAAACAGCCGTTTTTGAAAATGCAGTTTCGAGAAAATGTCATTTAACCCATCGATGCACAGTTACCGTCAAATACCGTCATGTGTTAGCAGATAATACTTGCTTATTGCGCCAGAATAAGTTCATGCATACCGTCTTCGCCGACACTTCAAATCTTATCTCACACCGACGAAACTCATCAAAATGAAAACAAACTTAGGTGACTCAAAAACTCTCAAACTTCTCAAAATAAGATAAGTTAATTTTGATAAATAATTTGATTTTTGCGATATACCGACTTGAAGTACATACATATTATAAACATCAAGTACTAAAGTAGTAAAAGTTTTATCGCATTCTACTTCCAATATATTTTACTTTGGTCTGTTTTTATGCGGATCTTTTTTATGCGATTTTGATATTATGCCATTTTAAAAAATAATGGAACTTATCCCTCATTTTTCTATAAAGAACAAAGCTTTTTTATGCTAATACGCATAAAAAAGTCTAAAATTGTCGGAAAAATATATTTGGGAAGAAATGACTGTCGGCGAAAACGAAGAATTAAATTTACAAAACATTAATACTTTACAGTCTGTGCGTTTCGCGCTAAGCTTCGCTGAAAGTCCGGGCGATTTCGTAAGAAATTCATGAAACTCTACTTCTTTCGTAAAATTGATATAATTCTTAAACCAGCTAATAGATTGAAACGAAATTTTAGTCGTGCCTACAAAAGAGCTTACTGCACAGATATATTTAAACAAAACAGAGGTTTTCAATGTATGGTGCGTGTATCAGCGCGACAAAATGCAAAAAGTAACTTTTTGATTTGAATTATATAAAAAGGCATTTATCAAATGACATCCAAACACATGAACAAAAAATAAAGGCAACATTCAGTTAGTTCATCGTTCTATTTAAAAATTATATTTGAATTGTGTATTTTAACACTGAAAATTGGCAACTAAATTGAAATAAATTAAAATTGTAGCAACAGTACCAGACTTTTAGAGAAAAAGGTGATGAATAATATCATCAAAGCTTCAGTTTGAAATGGAAAGAAGATGTGTCCCAATTATTCCGACTGATATGCTATTTGAATTGAAGCGCGTGCAGTTTCCGTTGCGAGCATCAACAGAGTACAGGGAAACACAGGGCATGCGTGCATGCTTCTCGCATGGACAGCTGTATGTGGGCTGCTCACGCCCAAATCATTTATTACCAGACGCTACGCACCATACGGATTTTTTTTAAGCATCCAAGAGCACGACATGAACGCGATCTTTAGGACGAGAAAAAAGATAGGAAGCCTCCTATTCGACAAAAACACTTAGTAGCCCTTAATAAGCGCCGTACAATAGCAGACATTATATACTTACTCAAAATTAAAAACGGCATAATTGACTGTCCTGAACTGCTGAGTAGTATTAACTTCAATATACCTAGTAGATCTATGAGATTTTACCAACCAATCGCGGTTCCGTTGGCCTCTACCAACTATAGAAAGAATGCCTTCTTGAGTAGAGCCATAATAAACCTTAATGATGTGCTAAGGGATCTTGAGTTGGATATTTTCAATTGTAATCTAATCGATATCAAACGTCAGCTAATCAATCTTTTAATTGATGAATAAAGTAAATCAGTAGTAATAACAGCAATAATAAAAATAATAAAAAAATAAAAATAAAAATAAAAAAAAAAAATAAAAAAAACGAAATAACTACAAGGTTACGAACTTTTAAATTTTAAATTTGAGTACATGTTATAATTTTACCTTTAATTTTAACTAATTCTATATGTGAAATCCTATTATTGGCTTGTAATATTTCTAATCTACAGCTAATTATATATGTAAAGCTGTTGGGTTTCCACAAATAAATAAATAAATAAAAAGAAAAAAAGTGAAAAACGAAAATCAGGGGGTTTACGAGATCGCCCACAGGGTGAGAGGATATCAGAAAGCAGTTTTGCAATTGGATTACAAATCAGCAATAACCGAATATGTTACGAAGAACGATCATCACATCAATTTTGCGGCACATAAACTATAGCAACAGTCAAAAACGTCAGCATCAAAATTACAAGAGATCAAAAAACGAAGAAACTCTGCAATTAACAGACGATATGACGGCACTAGCATTCCTATATTTTGGCTACCAATTTAACCGAAAATTAAAGCACCAATGACCAGCTAAAAGATCTGAAAGTGTAAACAATCTCCAATAAAGACCGCAAAGCAACGGCAATGGACAAAGGATGCTCACAAGGAGCACAGAAGTCAGGCATTTATTTTGATAATTAACGAGCACCATTCTTATCGCTGACCATTTTTTTTATTCTCCCTTTCTACTTCTTCAAAAGTAAACTGACAGATTTGCACAGCAACTCATTCCTTTTATTTTCGCAACACAATAATAGGCAAAAATAATTAAGCAACAGCAAGCAGATGCTATGCATGTTGGACATAAGAAATTGAACATTTTTTTATTAATTTGGACTTATGTATTATGTTTTAATGCACCTATATCTTGAGTCATATAAAAGCAATTCAAACAGAATACTCGCGCGCTAGTGCAACCATCACGACGAGCGCGTGGGAGCGGGGCGCCGCCCGGGGGCTCTGCCCCGAGAGCGCCCCCGCTCCGGCGCTTTACATCAAGAAAAGCCAACTTTGGTGAATAGATGCACCATTATTTTCCAGCACGATAACGCGCGACCTCTGTTAACGAAATTGAAAAAAATTGCATTGAGAAAAAAACCGCAATAAATTGTAAGAACATCTAATATTGACATAATTTACATTTACTTACTTATTAGTGTTTCTCGTGTATTTTTCGTTTGGACGAAAATGAGGCAGGGGCGCACTGGCCGAGGGGCGCACTGGCCGAGGGGCGCACTGGCCGAGGGGCGCACTGGCCGAGGGGCGCACTGGCCGAAGGGCGTAGGTGGTGTTGGTGCTGATGAAGCAATATAAGGAGATGATACAACGAGCGCTGAAACACTTTTTTTCGGGTATCCAAAAATGACTAATCGGGTCGACACTTAAAATTCTTACGAGCTTCATCGGGAACACTGATTATCCATAAAATTGGATCACCGTTAAAGTGGAGATAAAGCATAGCTAATCAATTATTATATCATGTTGCTTTGAATTAATGACATCGATGGTGTTATCTATCTCGAGCCAATTATGAGTAATGAAGCAAGTATGTACATATTATCTCCAAACGAAGAATCGGGAACCCCATGAGAGATATCGAAAATGACTCATTGCGAATCTTATGTCAATTTACGTGTTAATGCATTTAGAGTAAAATGGTCAAGTAAAATAAAAATCACGTACAACTCTCTCAATCGGGTCGGTATCCTGCGTTTTGCGCCCCAATCCCTGTTGCGCCCGTGGCAGGCGCCTGCTTTGCCACGCTCTAGTTACGACCCTGCTAAGGATCGAAAAAGATGATAATCGGTCGGAGTCAAATCTGGTGAATATGGAGGGTGTAGAAGATCTTTCTATTTTAATTCCTTGATTTTTTCAGTCGTCTTCTTCGTTTTATGGGGTTTCGATTACTGACAATATACATCTGCAGTTATTGTTTAATAATTCCATGAATATCTCACCAAACGCATAAAATAATCTTGCGGGTTTTTTTGTCAGCGAAAGCCATTGACGTTTATGACTTATGTTGTCATAAAACCATTTTTCATCTCAAGTTACAATTCGGTGCAAAAAGGGAAGAACTATTTGTCTTGGCTAAGGAATCCAATCCCGAGCCAAAATTTCGATCTCACGGACTAAAGCTCGCAAAATTCCCGATTTCCCGACAAATTATTTATTTCCGTTGCTGCAGATGAATACTTATATACTATAATACTTTGATGTGATTCGTAATTATATTACGGAGGAACACAAAAATTCTGAACGTCGTATCTATTATATTTTATATCAATATTCCCATTATTAGAGTCGAGGTGTAGTAAATATATCACCGGTAGGGAAAGGTAAATATAACAATTTGAAAAAGATATATGTATTGCATGCCTAGGGGCAGTAGTTGTCTAATTTATACATAGATTAGATAACTACTGCCCCTAGGCGTCGCTTAAGCTCGCCAATTAGTAGTTACGCCACTGTTTCCGAGTGTTTTCTAGTCCCGGGATTACTAAAACTGTCCAGGATCCCGGGATCCCAGGATTGGATTCCCTAGTCTTGACAATAAAACATTGCACGAATTTCGTCGCTCTTTTTGTTTTCGTCGGACAGTTCGTGCGGCATCCAAACCTCCATTCGATTCGTCTTCCCGATACGTTTTAAATGCTCTTTAGTAAATTCTCGTAAATTTATTATTTAAAAATAGTGATTTTGATCGGTTTCAAGCTTTGGCATTTTACCTTAACAAAAATAACGTTTTTTTAACTTATTAATATTACTTAAAAAAATTCTTCACCGCGTCTGAATACAAACTGAGTTCAAACAGATGTCTATCAAAATCGACAAGGACTTGTCTATACAACTAATATATGGGTATTTCTCAGTAAACTGGGTAATCCGTTGTCTCAGACCAACGTTGTCTCAGACGCTATAGAAACAAAACGCTATAGAAAGTTAAATACCCATACAAAATTTTTACGTGTTTATTTTGTTAACAAGTGCAAGGTTATATCACCTTACGTATTTTACCCATTGCTTAAAATACGCCACAAACGAGGTGGTCGCTATAGGAGGGTTGACTGAATATATCGTAGTTAGCTTTAAAAGATAATTACCCAATCTTCTTGTGCTCAGCGTGCAGCATCCATTTAAATTAAATTTATTATATCAAAAACGTTTTTGTAATGCTCAAAAGCAGTCCCCTGGTGTATCACCAAAGCGATGTAATTGCTTTAGATTTAATTCATTAAAACAATAACATGATTGTAAATTAGATCTGCTTATTCTTTTATTAATATGTATTTAAAAAAAAGTAAATTAAAGTATGTCTTAGCATTTTGTAAACAGTCCTCCTGTCTGTATTTTAAATTACGCGCCATGTAGTCTACAGCTTAAATTGTTGCATCAATACGTGTATTATTATTTAGTGCTGCACGAGCATTGCTCCGTGGAATCCGTGTCGCAACTTGACAGCCGTCAGTCCTCTGGTGATAATTAACTTTTAGTTCATATTATATATTTTATCTATATTTTAGAAAAAATATTTTGTAATAATAGTGTAAAGCAAAATAACATAATTTAATTATATTTTGTGTAAAATTCCAATGAAATTCAATCAAACAGTTCCCTGCACAATAACAGGCCAAATATAGGTGTGATTTATTTTGTTGAGTGATATCACATTAAGATTTTAGAATTAGAATTTGATTATAAGTAGAATGTTATAAAAAAACTTATTTTTTGTTACTTTATTGTACAGGCATGTAATTCTTAAGCTTCAAAGTTTATGGAAGCAAAATTTAAAAAAATAATTTTACTGCAAAAACCATATTTTTCAATTAAAGTATATAAACAACAACAGTCCTCTGCATTGATTTTTTAGAATATGTTTAATATTTCCTAGGAGATGAAAATAATTTTGGTTCATCTGTGTGGCCTGGACAACTTTCTTATGATGACTTGCCCAGTTTACTCATATATTCATTGGAAAATTGCATTGGGATATCTATTTTAATCTGTATTTATATATAAGTAATCAAATATTTTCTTTTTAATAGTATTTGCATATCAAAAACAAGTTTAAATAAACGTTTTTGGACGTTTGGATCTTGTCGATTGATTCTTTTTTAAGATTAATTTAAAATTGGCATAGAGTTTTCACTACTCCTGAAGTAAATTGTTGAAATTCAAACAAAGAAAAGGTTGATTCAATAATTTGAAGTTCACCTTCTTTTGTCTCGTTAATGTAAATATTTGAAATGTTTACCGGCAAGCTTTGCATTGCACTTTTAATGCATAGTGATATATGTTTTGTTTATCGACATGATTTTTGGGAAGCATTTGATTATCTTAATGGACAAATATTTTTTTTATACAATGAAACAATATGCAAAAATAGATTTTTGCATATTGTTTCATTGAAAAATAGATTTTTGTTTATCACGTGGCGTTAAATAGCGTAAAAAACTTATCGTTGACAGTAAAAGGTAGTAATTTCTTGTTATTTGTGCTATATTCGTAGAGTAGATCCGCTCGATGATCGATGTAAAATGAAACATTGTTAAAATAAAATAGCATTATTTCATATAAATGGTGTATTCATCATAAAATTTCACATATGTATACAAATTTAGATAATTTATCATCAAAGAAAACAAATTCTGTGTGAAAGTTTTACATTGTCTAAGATTAAATACTTTCTTTTATGTATACAATTGCTTCTTAATAATATTTTCATCGGGTCCTATCCGTAATGCAATCTCACTATTCATTGCGATAGTTTCAACCGTTCAAATAAAAAGTGTAGTTTTTAAGTTGTATGCATAATTGTCGATTGGGAAATATCTTTTGCAATATCACTATTGGTCAAAAATGTTTTTCCATAATCATATTATGGTCTAATACCATTTTTTATATAGCCGATTAAATTTTCAGCGACGGTTTCATAATATTGAGTAATTTTGTCGAATTGATAACGCGGGAAAAATCATCGGCAAATTGACACACTTTGGTAGTTTGATATCATGCAGATTAGACACAAAACGTAAATGAGATTATGCATTTGTCTTAAAACGTAATATGAGCGATTGTAAACGTTGAATCATTAGATAGTTTCATGTCGTGGATGAACGATTGATTTGATGCACAACGTTTGGATTGTACAAAAACCAATGATATGTAAATATAAATGATTCATCAGTTCTTTTCGACGTGATAAAAATATAATGATTTACAAGAAAGCAAAATAGGAACACTTCTATACTAATTGAATGCACTTATATCACTGGAATGATTCATAAATTAGAATATACATAAGTAGTTTCAATAAAATCATACATTTCATATACCTACATTTTAATATAACACAAATATTTTTCAGAGGATAACGCTCATTTAATCGATAAGATCGCTGAAAATCATATATTTTATATCAACAGAAGTGGATGTAAATATTAAGCTGACTGTTAATGACTATATTGTTAATATTCTTATAAACGTGTGAGCTTTAATAAAATAATTTATGTTATGCTCGGCTTTGATTAAATTCAATTCCAAAATGTTAAGAATTTCGTTGTTGCAGGTGATGTTAGATCCTTGTAATAATTATAACGACTGCCACTAACTATATATTAACATTATTTGGCTTTATTATCACAATATTAATAAATATACAATAAAATAAATGATTTGCTTATGTATTACATGCAACTAATATATACATATGGTTATGATGGAACAATGTATTTAACGTTAATATTAAATAATACTGCATTTTCATAAAATATATAATGATTTTCTTCAATATTTAAAGTAAGCGTGTTTAACATAGCGTCGACCAGAATATAAAGTGATTATTTTGCTTGCTATGGTGTGTTAGAATAACAAAACGGGATATATTTTTAACGCAACAATATCAATATAAGGCGTGTATTCTGATCAACAATTTCTTAAATGTATATTCGTTTAGTATAAAATATCAACGCGGCTACTTATGTATCAGACGTCGGCGTCTTTGGAGATATATTACTTCTAATGTTAATGCAGTTATAACAAAGTAATGATATAAATTTAATAATACAATATGAATTTAACGGTAGAATAAAATCAAGTTTGCTTTCATCGTACGTGGATCTGTATACAAATATCAATTGAAATAGCACAAAGCGTACGCTCATTATT
Source organism: Stenopsyche tienmushanensis (assembly GCA_008973525.1). Classification (NCBI taxonomy): domain Eukaryota; kingdom Metazoa; phylum Arthropoda; class Insecta; order Trichoptera; family Stenopsychidae; genus Stenopsyche; species Stenopsyche tienmushanensis. The sequence continues at coordinate 349,566 of WACJ01000110.1, read as the reverse complement.
AAATAGAGTCCATAGCAGGCAATGGATTAAAAGCAATTAAATCAATATCGTGACTTTCAGCATTACAAAATACAATATAATGAATATATACAATGCAAACCCTTACGCTAAAGTCATCGTAGAGACTCTTTTCCATTTTAGTCTCGTTACTTTAATCGATCAGAAAAAAATAGACATATATTTATACTATTGGGCAATAACGTTATCTTAGCTTACCATCGCAAAAATATATTTTCTTTTCATTTTCTTCATTAATTATTGTTTGAAAATTTAGTATTACTTATTCGAATATATACAAGTATGATAATATAGTTTACAATCCATGATGGCGTGTTCAAAATACTCCTTAAATATATCAAATCGACATTAAAACAATCCCTACAAGGCATCAACAAAATGTTGTACAAGCCATGGTGTGACCGTTTCACCATGTAAATTGATATTGGAATTTTTCAATTGTTTAGTCTTTTTGCTACTATTTCGACAGCGTAACCTTCTGCAAACTTTGAGCAGATTGCCCAAGCGTATGGCGTAAACGCAACGACCATGTTTCATAATCGTTCTTTGCAGTTCCGATTTGTTTTGTTTGACTAAGGATGAAATATCCGACTCTGTTGATCCATTTATATTTATTGTCGTAAATGGATTCTGATTGTCCATTCTTAAGACGTTGGGATGATGGCTGGAACTGTTGCAGTAATGCAAAAATCTTTTGGTCGTGACTTTAATGCCGTCTTTGTGATTGGTCACATTGCATAAAACGCCGGAGACGTCCTGATCGATGATGTCTTTTAATATATCGGTCGCTTGAATGTCTAAATTTTGCTTTTTAATAAGCGGTATGTTGATGGACGCTTTTGTAATGCTCATATCAAAATTAGGACGTTGAGAATTAATATTTGCTTTGATAGATTCGGGATTGTGCATTTCAAATCTACTCAGAATGTTATCTGTTGGCGAAAGAATGTGCGGCTTGACTATGTATTCATTAATATTTCTTGGCACAGAAGATTGGTCCAATATCGAATGGTCCAAACAAGTTCTTCCTCTCTGAAACATGAGAAGATTGTGATTTTTAAATGCAAATAAGCTTTTATTTCACAACAAACATAAATAGAAACCAAATCATACGCTTTGGTTAATATTTTGATGAGTTTTCACGTCAGGAAACATAGCATCGTTAATTATGACTCATGAATATAGTTTTATGATATATATTTGTTACATTTATATTACTTACGTCAGTAATACAATATTGTAGTATAAAAATTTTGGCTACAATTTAATTAAATATGGTTTCTAACAAGATGCGATACAATAAAACAAATTTTCACATGATTTTGTATACAAAATACTGAAATTAATAATATTTACAGGAATCTCCAAGCCATCTGGGTGCGATCTTGGTTGAGGAGAATAAAAATTGGCTCGGGTGCTGAGTTCTTGCCGTAATCTCCATTGACGTAGATAAACATCCCTCGCATAATGTATCGCACCGCCCCAACGTCGACCAACATGCCATCTGAAAGCCAAATATAAATAAATATTAAGTACAATGTGAATATTTATGCCTTCATGTCATTGACTGTCCACTCTTCGTTGATAAAATATAAAACTAGTGATTAAAACGCATATAAAATGCCATAAAATTATGTAAATTTGTTCTTTGTTGTATCGCTAAAAGTACTTTATATACAATGTTGCGATACAAAGTAACCGTTGTTTGTTGAAATATTGTAAATTTAGATTATTATGTTGAATCGTTCATTAAAATGTTATCAAGTGTTTGTCATTGAAGAGTGTTTTGTCATAACTGAATTGAGCATTAAAAGTGATATCAAACCTGGTAATTAATTGCAGAATTCTCGATCCTCTGTCCAAAGGATCTCAGAATTAAGCACGCTCCTCTAAGAGACACAATATCGCCTCTATTCTGCGAGATTGATCGCTCGCTAATATCCAATCCGGTCAAGTATACTTTTAAAGCTCGGCTAAATAGGGCTGTTGGAATTACAAAATAATCAAATAAAGCTCGTGCTATTAATATATAATAAGACGATTTAAATTTTCACAACAAAGACAAAACAATCACCGTTATTTTCCAACCATTGCGCGTATCTAACGTAATGTTCCCAATTGTTAGGCTCCAACGATATTACTTTTCTTAAAAGGGGACCTTTCATCAATTCAGATTTAAGATTGACCAGTTCCAAGTACGCCAGAACAAATTTAGGATCCAACGTGATGCAACGTTCCAGCATGCGCAGCGATTCTCCGGTTTTGTTATCGCTTCTGAAAGAAAGATATCGAGATCATTGTGTGTATCGCAATTAAACGAGCAATATTTTAAATGCTCAGATTAAAGTTTTATTTAAATTATACAATATATATATAGCATAACTGGTTGAATTAATAGAAAATTTAATTCAAACGGTATAAAAAATTGTGTTAAATAATTTAGCGTTATGGAATTCTTTGACGAGGGAATAACATTTAAATTATAAATCATGAAAATGTCTACAAAGTTTCAGTTTTAATATATTCAGTAGATAGAAAATCATCTTTTATATCATATTTATTGAGAGTATTAAATAAATATAATTTTTTATGAATACCTGTAAAGCTTCCCGAGGTTGTAATGAGCGTTGACGTGGTCTCGGGAATATCTGATTGCCGCTAAAAAATGTTCTTCAGCTTTAGACGTTCCTACGACTAACGTGCCGAGATTATTATGAGCGCTTGCGTAGCTCGGCCATAGTCTGAAATGTATCAACGGAATAAAATAGTGATAAAAAACGTTCCGGATAATTTTATCTCTCGTCATAAATATATATTTATTTTTTTGATGTAAAAACTTTTTCATGTAAAAGCTTTTAAGATTTTAGATTGAGCAGTATTGATTGGATGCTCTGCCTCGGTTTTGTGTAACTTTCTTTCGATGAATATTTATCGAGTTTGAGTTTTCTTTGATTCGATGTTCGTCGAATTTATTTAATAAAAAAGTTTTTGTATTTAAATACATGTTTATTTCGACTCACCTCAGAGCTTCATTGTAATGAGATATGGCCAGATCGGGTTGATTTGAATCTCTCAAAAAATTGGCAAAGTTGTAATGCATCTTTGCGTTGTGCGGCAACGCTGCTAGACCAGCTCTGAAAATGTATGAATAAATGATTAAACAATGCAAAGCGTACATTACATATGCGGTTATATGTATATTAAGTTGATTGTGAATAATGTGAAATGTGTTTCAAAGGGAAAAGTTTTGGTGATAGGACGGGGCGAGTTAGACCGCTCGTTTAGCGTGCAAATTCAAGAACATAAACAATAGAAAACACACATACAATAAATATTTGTGTATTTTTTTACACTTGAATTTTTTAAGATGATGTATTTAAATATAATTCAGGATTTAATTTGTTATTAAAATGATTTTTTCATTTGGGTGTTGCTTATATAATTATTGCAAAAAATCATTATATTCCAATATGTAATATTTAAGGATTATATTTAATATTTAAATGATGATCATAAAATCATAATTGATTCAAAGCATGGAATTGATTAAAAAGCATTAAAAAGATATACAATAAACCCAATTTTCTGAGAGTATATCATGCCGGATGAGTGAGCAAACGTAGGGGATGTTGATTAAATTTGATTCAGACTCGGTTAGATTTTAGCTGTGGAAATAATATTGTGGTTGCTTTATGCAGAGGTAGTCGGTGAACGGGGCTAAAAGCAAGTCTCGGCGAATAATTTGTGTGGCTAAGGGGTCCGGCACTGGATATTTTAGAATAAAGTTCCACGTGTATGATACGGTTGGAATTTACCTCAAAAGAGATTCTCTGGAGAGCCAGTCGCGGTTTCTCTGGACGGTGCGGGCTGCTCCACATACAAGCAGGAGACAGATTCCTGTGGCGACCATGGCTCGTGCACCTCCGCCCTTCCACCAGATTGCTTGAGCACCGCATACTACCACCAGAACTCCCCCGACACTGTTAAATAACAATAACATCATGAGCAAGTCCAATCTTTAACTTATGCAGCAGGGCGTGAATCAAAGTACTCCTATATAACAACAGACAAACTAGTTTTATCATATGATAATGTTTTTTTATACCCCTTGAATGAAATTGGTCGATTCTTATAGATATTATGAAAATTCTAATAAGAGTGCATTAACACTTTGCAGTTGGGGACTGTCACAATACTCAAATATTTTTTTGGATTTTGAGGAAATTTGTAATGGAAGAAATCATATTAAAAAAAAAATCAGTATATATCAAAGCTTCGAACCGTTATTTTATTTAATTTCGGTTTTCGTTCTGGTTCAGTTCCAAACAATTAGAGCAGTTCGGTTACGGTTTTCGCTCCGGGAAAAATAAGAGTTTTTCGGTTTTCGGTTCAGTTCCGAACGAAACGCATTATTTTTCATTTCTGCTTCGACGCATTTTATAAAAAAATATTTCAAATTTAAGAGTAATACACTAGGAAAGGTTGGAGTGTACAACACTAGAAAACAAATTAAAATCTGGCAGTCTGGGTACATAGCAAATATATTAGGGGTATTGAAAAGTCTTTGCCGATTGTTTAACGATGAAATATTTTTTAAAATTTTTATTTACAAAATCTTACCAAACATAATTTCCTTCATTATTACCTACTGTTTCCCAAAGATTTTTGCGTTTTTCAATTTCTCTTTTAAAAAATTCTTATAGTATTGAGTCGAAATATGTACAAACATTTTCTACGAAAAAACATGGCGCTTAAGTGGTTAATCCTTATAATCAAAATGATACAATCAAACGAAATTCTGCATAAGAATGGTGTAGTTAGCATTTTATATTAACAAAAAAATCAATTGGACTCTGTATCACGTATACCGTGTACCGAACCGAAAAAAAAAACGATATTTTCGACGAGGTTTAGTTTCGGTTTTGTTCTGATAAATAGCAGATTTACCGGTTTTCGGTTCAGTTCCAGTTCGAAGTCCTAAATAGAATGTCTTTTAAAATATTCAACACTTTGTAATAGTTAGGACATAGTTGAAGGCAAAGTGTATAGATAAATAATATATTCTTTTTACTTTTACTCTATTTTTATTGTTGTCTATTTTTCGTTCTTTATACCACTTAACACATTAGGCAAGGGAAGCATACATATATGACAAAGCGAAAAAATAGTGAAAATCAAACTGTGGCTCGCGTGCCAATAAAGAAACATAGAAATGTGCTTAGATGAACTAAATGTATTATAGATAAAATCTGTTTGTTTGTGGATTATACGTTCCTATATCATTCATCCGATTGCGATGAAACTTTGGTGAGTTATTGAGCATGCATCCAAAAAGGTTTTTAAATTAGCACAATCATCATTTGTGTGTGAAATTTGTTTTGCGAGACGTTTAACGGATGCACCATGTTGGCGCATATTGATCCGGTGAAGTGAAGCAGGGTTACGAAAATGGGGAAAAGAAGGATGCGTGTGCAATACGGCAGTTGAGCTCCGTTACACGGGAGAGAGGGAGATAGTCGGTCTTCGAAGCGAGAGCGAGCGCGCGAATGATTTTGAATCATTGTCCTCCAGCCTGCGCTACACATGATCTGAGGCAATAAACCACGCAATCGATTGGAAATATTAACCATTCTCTTACTGTGCTAAAAATACTCGCGCTCACCGATGATATGTATTTGGTACACCACTATTGCTTTTATTAACTATAGTTGAGGTTGAAAAGCTACAATTTTTGTATCGGACAGCTGTCATCATCGTGTATTTATCAGCCAAATTAACGAATTAGGGCTAAACACATGATTTCCAAAACACAATGTATACACAAACAAAACAAATTCTACTCAACTTGCGAAAAACATCGACGGAAAGGATTACGCTTTCGCACAGCAAAGCCCAATTTTATTTCGCAAATAGCGAAGATATATGCGAGCGCTCAGCACATTGATTTTAAGCCGGCTTTTTTATACTTAACCCACCATTATATTTTATAGTCTTAATCCATTTTTTCCGACCTAATGTTCGCAATTTTAAGCTCTTTATTCGCTTAACTACACTCATTTTAAAACGTGTACAATACAGGATTTACACTAAAATGTTTTTTCGTCGGGGGCTTACTTTAGCATTTTCCTTTGTGCGAATTTTATGGCGTTCTCCCGCCGCACTTTATGCGTGTTTTGTTTTGTCGTAATATACGGGAAGGGTCAAAAATAAGCTGCTTAAAATTTACCCGGGGTAAATATAAAAATGATATGAAATACTAAGCGCGGTTCCCCAAACTACGTCTTACGGCCCTATATTGTTCTATTTTCGGCTGTAAAAAGGGATCGGCGACTTGTTTTTGCGGAAATTCTAAATAATGCTCTCTCCCGTCGGTGCGAAAAATAAGACCGATCCGAACGGATATTGTTTGCCGAAGAAGTACGCAAATGAATTGTTTGCTCTCCGATTTATGCCGCATCTTATTTTAAGAGATGAATTATTCACTCCAAACAGACGAGATAATTCTACATTCTGCCTTGTTTTCTTCGCCGAAGAATAGCCACTTAATGATGCTAATCTTCGACCTAGGAAACGATGACGTCAATGAGAAAAAAATACAAACAACCTCCTGATAACTCGCCATTCTTATTTTCAAAATCGAGGATGTTATTGTGTAGTTACACATGAAGATTCGGAATTTCAGATAATCGAAGATCGAACGAGATTAAGAAAGTTTTCCTGCAATATTTTACAAGTCCGACTATTTAATCTAATCCGAATAAATTATTTTATTAGAAATAGAAACACTTGAGACCTTGCCATAAATGTACGAGTGTATGATAAGACGCAAGACTAATACCCGTCTCTGTCTCCGATTAATTAATCTTTACACTCAATTTCTAAAAATACTCTTTCTTTATCACTCGAATCCATACACAGCATATGCGGGATTCCTCGTCGACGGGTTAAAGTTCCACGAAACATCAGCATGACGAAATTTTTTTCAAATATACATTTATGTATTTGTAAGCCTCTCTCTGTAAATCTCTAAATGCTTGATCAAAAAGGTTCAACTCTTCTGGATTATTCTGGACTTTTTTTTAAATCTTCAATACTTTACCATAAATATACATATTTTTGAAGGCAATTCGAACAGCATACGTTTCATGCACTTTTCATTAATTCTGATCGAGTAAACAGGTATTTTTTAAAATATACATATATTTTTTACAAAAAAATCGGCTAACAAAAAAAAAACGACAATACTTCTGGACACACCGAATGCGTATTCAATGTTCATATCCGTATACTTGTCTACAAATGCCTTTATAACAAATATAAATTCGTTCAATCATGTAGGACATTTTTCCTATTGAGTGTGTGAATAAATTCCTGCCGTTTTTCGTGAAAATAAATAATTTATTTTAAAAGTTAATTTAAGTATTGCCTATCACCGGCCACTACTTTTGCCCATCTTTCTGGCAAAATTTGAATTTCACGACGAAAAAAGGACACATCTTTTGAGGCTATCCAAGAATCGACCAATTTTTTGGTATCTTCATAAGAAGTGAACTGCTGCTCGATTAAAAAAGTGGTAATCAGAGGTGGCAGTAAAGCAAGTAAAGTTTTGGTAGAGATTTTCTGTGATAGTTTGGTTGGGCTGGAGCAGCTCATAATTAGGGAATCCAATCCCGAGCCAAAATTTCGATCCCGGGATTTCGGGATTTAATATGACGATCCTGGGATCAGTCTCGGGATCCCGGGATTAGGATTTTCAATAGTTTAAGAAATTACCCAGTTTAAAAGCCCCCATTTTCGTATAGCACCATCAATATGATTGATAAAATTCCTATCTGCTGAGACCCGGACTAAAACTCGCAAATTTCCCGATTTCCCGACAAATTATTTATTTCCGTCGCTGCAGATGAATACTTTTATAATATAATACTTTTATGTAGTTTGTAATTATATTACGGAGGAATACAAAAATTCTGAAGCCCGTATCTATTATATTTCATAACGATATTCCCATCATTAGAGTCGAAGTGTAGTAAATACATCACCGGTAGGGAAAGGTCAATATAAACATTTGAAAAATATATATGTACACATAGGTCTCCACAAGAATTCTATGGACTTTAGCAGCAGATTTTTGTAAATACAGATGCGTTGCCACTTAAGATATAAGCATGTGATCGTTATATCGCTATCTGATGAAGAAACGGCAGGAACTTATTCACACACCCAATACTTCAAAATTTTTACTGGAATCGATCAGTAGTAATACGAATTGACAAAGAGTATAATCAAAGATTTTTTTTTAACTTTAAAAATTTTCTTCTTTATTTGGGGTCGTTCATAATTAAAAAATCCGAGAGCAACGATTGAAAGATGATTGAGTGACATCATGAAATGGCATCCAAAAGAAGTGACTCATAAAACTCCAGATCAATTTCTATTGAATGTGAATTTATGCATTATTTTTTTAAGCCTGCGTTCTGTGTTCATATCGTATGATATAATGCTGTTTTATTTACGGGATTTTCGCCCTCATCTTCATAAAATGTAAAATCGCTTCCTGCTTTTAGAATTCAAAGAGCGAATTTTCATTTCGATTCGGAGTGGATTTATTTTTTGCGTTAAAAAAGATTAAGTCGTGAGATATGAAAAAATTCAACAAAGCTCTACACAAGGAAATCGGAAAGAGTAGTTTTTTTACCTGGGGATGTAGAGGACACGTTCAGCCACCACAAAGCCGACGGTCACAAAAAGATTGGCCGCCGGCAAGAATGGCAAAACGAGCAGAAGGATTCCCAGAACAATTGGGACGTGCCTCTGTTGCTGAAACGGCAAAGAAATTGAATATCAAAGTGCCACGCTTCTGTGCCGTACACACATTAAATATTTCACCATAAATATATATTGTGTTTTGTGTATTGATTTTTTTCTCTTTTGAATACCTCAAGGTCTGTTAGTCCTTTGTAGGCAATGAGTAGGGCTGCCCCGAAGGCGACGCACGTGAGCAAGTTTCTGGAATCGCTGACGGTGGTGACTAGCGGAACTGACCCCATTTGCCAATCGTGGCTGAGCGTGACTGGACAGAGCATCAACCACCAATTGAATGCAGCTAGATAGCAGAAGGTCAGCAATCTGCAAAATAAATTACATACCAGATGAAACCTCTTTGCCATGAAATGAAATCTCCCAAATGAAAGCATCTCATATCCTTACCTGACATAAAGACTGGGATGAAATGCAGTCGGATTGTCTTGCTGCGAAAATTTCGGCAGGGATCCCTGCAAAAGAGCCAGCCGAATGGACAATAGCAGACCAAGCGACAAAATTACTTTGGCGGCCCTCCTGGAGAATTGTGCTGCACCGTCGTTCCATCTGACTTCAACGACCGTCCTGCAAAATAAACACAAGTAAAAATATTGCCACGCCGAAGAACCACCCGGTATATGCACATATATAATGAAGAAGGGTAAATTGAGTGTCTATGAATGTGACGATCCCACGGGAGGAAAGGGTAAATATGGGGGACCCGGCAAGGTAGGATATAAGCTGATAGCTTCCCTCGAGGGTTACTCTGATTAATTACCAAATGAACTATTCACAGGTTAATTCCCAAACCAACTTTCCACGGGTAGAAGAAAAGGTCCTGCTCCAGATATCTTGTGTAATTTGTAGATGTATAACTATACCATCGAACAGGACGATGTGAATTTGACCTTTAATCGAGAACTTCATTAGTGTAACTCAATATGCCCAAAAATTGAGCGAATTTAATCTGAATTTATTAAATTTAAAAACGGATTTAAAAATCACTTTATTTTTAAGGGTAATTTCAATATCGTATGTGTGTATTGACCCGTTGATAATCAAATTGATTGCAATGAAACACTTTAAATTCTAATTATTAAGCTATGAGTCAAATAAGTGAGTCTCGTGATTTCGAGTTAGCCTTTGATCGTGGTTCGTCAAGAAGTCTCGCAGTTGGGATCACTCTCTGAATCTGAAGTTTAAAGATAAGCACGTAGAAAAGAATTTTATTTCTAATTATCTTTTTCTATCTTTCGGATCTTTTCTTCGATCCAATAATTAAACAGACTATATAAGTTATTTCAACTTTAAGCGCCTTGGAGATGAAATTCAACTATCTTCAAATACCCCACCTAATGTCATAATACAAATAGAATCAATATGTTTGTAAAATAATATATATAGCGTTGTTTGAAATAAATATCGTATGTGTATGGATGTGAGTTAAATAATACGACAATGTATCAGAAGTAGGACTACCAAGCTATCAGTCAATTAAATCCATGTAATCTATTTCCAATATCTCCACAGCTACCATCTGTCCAATCAAGGCCTGCAATGTGTAGATACTTGTGGTATGGAGTTGCCTTTGTTATGAAATCTTTTGATAATATTAACTCTCAGATGAAAAATCACTACGTAACAATGGTGTCAGAAGTGGGACATCAATAGTATTTTCCCTGCCGCATCCTGTATTTATGTTGTGCAATTCAATGGTTGGTTGCGAGGTAATAAAATATAAAAGAACGCATATTTTGATTTAGATTAATGTACGTGTATTGATTCGCTCGGCATTGTTAAAGCTGAATTTACACAATAAAGTGATTTTATTTCGATAGGTGTATGTTTCTGTGTGGAACGCTTACAACCGCAAGCTTAATTAATATCACATAAGCATAGATGCCGTTGAACATGAAATATGATGCAATTGCACATCATAAATGAACCACACGGGGCGTTGTTTGCACCGGGCGCATTTTTTCTGGCGGCGCTTTAATTTAGCGATTCCCGACAAATCGACAGAGCGCAATCGGGATTATCGGGCTCAAATGGAGCCGCACAAATGATAGCGGGAGGAGTACGAGAAATAAATTGAAATCAAACAATAATCAGATGAAATGCGATTGCAGTTAATTGAATTCCGCGATAAAATAAAACTGTATCGATGGGCGCCTGTTGACAATTGATTGTGCAAATATAAAAACGGGCTCTACCCTTGTTTATATTTTCACGCTCTACGTCTGTAAATAGGATTTGCGATTGTCTGGATTTGGACAGGTTTAATCTGTATGCGTTGGGAAAATCAAAAAGTGTGCAAATTTTTTCAGGTGCAGAGCGTGCTGAAAACTTTAGGGGAGTATATTTTTCAGCAGTGTGTAGGAAGAGCTTCGAAAATGTTCACGTCGTCGCTGAAAAAATAAATTGGTTAGTTGTTAAAGCGAGCCAAGACTAGGGACCAATTTTTTGAGCCAACATCGTTCAAGTGATTAAGGAATGAAAAAATAGAAGAAATAGGCGACGTATAGCAAGATGGCATGTCTTTGGTTCTCAATTTCCGTTTTGAATCAGTTTTCGATATCATTTATATTTATCAAAGCTCATCCGTAAAAATGCGAGGGTTTTGTGCAAATATCTCGAACGAAATCTAGCACGAAAGATTAAGCAACGTTTAATATCTTATATTGGGTCATCAATATCAAATCATATAAAACATACGAGGTCATCCAGAAAGTAAAGTTACAACGTTTGTGTAGGATTGAAAATACATTAAAATATTTTTCAACGTAATTGCCGTTGAGATTGAGATATTTTTGTAGTCGGAGTGTAACGTTGAGGCGGGGGCGCTCTTGAGGGCAGAGTCTCAGGGCGGCTCCTCGCCCCCATGTGCCCGTCGGGATGGCCGCGCTAGCGCACGGGTCCGTTCTTCTACTCGAAATAACTATTTATTCCACACGAGAGAGAGAGAGAGAGAGAGAGAAACCTGGCTGCAGGAAGGACGATCTTCCGCAGCCAAGGCTAACCGATGACTCCCCCGACTCCCACCTCCTGTGCGTTACTACCCAACTGGTAATGGTGTACGCGCCAAAAACGATCTGTCGGTATGCACGTGCTATGTCTCCGTAGGCCCACAAGAGATGGCGCTGTTAAAATAACACATTACATCTGAAGAGAGACGGAAGATGTCGCTATTAATCTGGCAAATCATAAACATCCATGAGTTTTCGATGAATATTCGCAGTGGTATTGTTTTGCAAAATAAAAATAAAATGGACGAATCTTGAACGGACGAATTTACTATGACTGAACGAAATCGTCGACAAACACGCTGGACTAAATAAACTGGTTAGGATCCCCCATATACGCTAGGTGCGCTAATTTAGAAATAAAAAAAATCCCCCAGAGCCTCAGGATCCCTTGTAACCTTACTTTCTAGATGACCTTTGTATGTTTTTCTAAAAGTATAGAAGAAATTAAAAATAGCACTATGTTTGCTTATGGTTTTATGTAATAGATCTTGGGTCAGATTTGTCCCCCATTAAATATACAATGGTTAAATCCGAATCAAATTATTAGTCTGTAAGAAAGTTGAAAAAGTGGGATCCGCATCAACCTTTTAACTGCCAATGACTCATCAGTGCATACAAATTCGACGCGCCGGTGCGTCGTTGGCAGTTAAAAGGTTAAAAATATAAATGCGGTAGAAAAATATAAGAATAGAAATAGAAAAAATAATTTAGTACTTATTTTGATTAAATATATATTGTTGGTTAAAAATATTAAATTTTCACTTACAAATTTGGCAATTTTATAAATTAAGCCCTTATATTAAAAATATTAAATACATTTTGGTTGCAGAACGGGAGAAAAAAATAGGTTGCTAATCGTGGCATATGCTGGTGGAAAAAGCGCTTTTATTTTGATATCTGCCACCGCCCGCAGCAACTAATTTTCGCGCGTGCATAAAATACCTCATTTTGATTCTATCATATATAGGATGCGGTAGGGATACTTCCTTAAAAATAATCCTTGCAGGGAAATTGTGTTTTATTGTTTTTGTATTTATTAAAAAATATATAAAATAAATATATTACCTCTTAACACAAGGCCAACATCTATACAAGTCAAAGGCGAGGTTGAGTACAAAAACTGTGATGCCAGTCTCTTTGGCCAGCATGCTGAGTCCGCCGAGAAGAACACTGAGCCCAACATAATGCGTTCCACTTTCAGGCCTGAAATAATACAAAAAAATATATTTATATCCTTGCTAAATAGAAACAAAAAGAGCATTTATTCTGCGCGATAGAACTATTTCATTTTATGGCTGCATTTTGCTATGTCGGAAAACCCTGCTTTGTTGCAGTCTCAGGATTTATATTTGTGAATTTCAGTCAACTGTGAAAACGCCGTATCATCTAAGGCATATAATGTTTGAGAAAGAGGGCGTTCTTCCTCGAAGAGGAAAACTTTTCAGTAAATACTCAACGTGGGGGTGGACATTTTCTATTTTCCAATAATAAAAGCTAATAAATCTAGTCGAATTTTCCATGCACAAGTATCATCCAAATGTAGCCAGGACTCGCAAGAAGCGTTTTATTCGTCCACGGGCCTCGTACAATGGATAGGGTCTTTCGTGGATCCTTTCCATAAAGGATCGTTCTTATCGTCCTATCCGGCACGTCTACCGCATTGTCGGACACACACGACCCCATTATACCCCTATTATATTTTTACTGTTATGCCATGAACTTTCATAGCGTCGTTCTGATATTAAGCGCACAAATGAGGATGGGAAATTAAGTGAATACATTAATGACGGACATGACACGATTTAGTTGATGATCCGCCGCGGTTAAAAAGAGGTGAGGTCACGGCGAAAAGGATATCAGGTTCGGCTGCATCGCAGACAGGACAACGGTCGTTACGTTAGAGCTTTTCTTTTCTTGACCACTTAACCGGAAGTTATGGTCAGGTGGCCAGGAAAAGGGTCGAAGGATCGTCTAGCCGTTCATTTTGTGCGACGCTGATTGGAAAATGTTACTTTTTCGTTGTCTGCTTCAGTAACCCCTCGGTCGTTCTTATTACATTCTCTAACATTTTTAGTGGCTTAAAAAAGCCAAAAAGAAGTATTCGGAAAATCCTTTTTTGGTAAGACCTCAAGGATATTTTAAATTGGTTTTGGATATAATTTTGATATGTAAGACTAATGAAAATGAAATTCAACAGATAAAACTCATAATTAATGTTTTACATATTATTTCACTTTTAATAATATTTTTATATATTTTTTTATTTCTACGGAAGCACAGATAACAAGTAACAGATTACAGATAGTATCAAGTGTCACGATATACGATTGAAGGGAATAAGTTCAAAGTCAGAGTTCGAGCATGTGGGCGTCATCTGGGTGAGCAGAAACGGGAGTCCACATACCACAACGATTAAAAGACTAATCGATGATTCATCAAGGATCATCATATTAGACAAAAGTGATGGTTGTTAATATTATTTGATCATTAATTTCATCAAATATAAAAATTGATTTTTTAACTTTAGTTTACTAAGAAATGCTTTTTTGTACAAACTAACAGCTGCTGATTAAATTAGTGACCATTATATGATTAACCTTTTCGTTAGTGAGCAAATTTAAAATCGATGAAGTCGTTGATGTCATAATCGCTTTAAACCGATTACTCCGTCAGCTCCTATCATCGTAAGACAATCTTCAATTCGAAACAGTCAATTATAAAAAAAAACACTTGATAGCTACAAGAGCACTTCCTTTCTTTACATAAATTAAGTGCTTTAGAAGGAAATGATAATTGGACAAAGACTCGTCACGAATAAGAAGCAATTAAATAAACAAACACTGTCCATAGCACAAAATATTCGGTAATTTCTTTGCGTAAATAAATAACACACATTAAATCGAAATCATTATTTAACCAACGATTTATGCGGGAAAGCTCTCCGTCTCAGTCTCCCGAACTGCGTGCTCTATCTGAATAATGGAGGGCGAAAACGGAGGGTCCTCGTAAGTACTCCCGTAGGGGTTAACATCTACATTCTATAAACGTATCAGAGAGCATACAACAGTGTAATCGGACAACACCGACCATCTACCGACTAGCGACCAGTGTCCATCCCCATCGCTGCTGTGTGGTCTAACCCAAGTGCACCCAGACTAGCCACACAGAATATCTTCCAACAGTTTTTTTAATCCCCAGGCGCACTACGCGCAAAAATTCCAAGTACCTACGCATTTTACTCTATGCCCTTCAGAGGAGACGAAGCTTCGCGAGGAAGATCAACTTCAGACTATGTATACCCAACGACATTTATCTGCCTAGCATGGAGCACCGAAAGGGACATCCTACGGGAGGAACCTTCAATGTTAATGGATGCTAGGGCATGGAATGCGTGGTGTAAATATACGACTTGCGCTATGCGGCAGAAAGAGGATGCTGAACGGTCAAGACGACGAACAATAGCAGTAGAATGACATCCAGAAAGAGACAAACGGAAAGCCCGTGAAGGACACTTAATTAGTAGCCTGGTGGCAGCCGAAGGGAAGGACTGTCAACTGAGGAGGTCAACTTAAAGAGAGCTGCAGCAGATGACGGACTGCAAGGTCTCTCCCTTCTCCATGGTACTCGTATTGGTTTCGGTCATTCGTAGTACCTAGCCACGGAGACGAGTCGCCATTCGAGGAGCCAAAAGTCGTTCTCCTCTGTGTGCACTAGGCTTCCTATAATCGGCAGTTCCACATTCCACTTTAAGGGTACGCAACATAGGGTAAGCCGCACACCAAACTTATGTTAGCTGGGTTACCCCAGCAGCGTTTGATGAGCAAACTGACAAGGCTGATTTAGCTCACCTCTATTATATATTATTACCTCAAGGCACAGGCGTAGGGGTGCTCCTCACCTGGGGGTTTATGGGTGGGTACTGTAGAGTGAAATAGGATGGGGTAGGCGCCTAGAAGCTGTACGTGTAGCGCGCTTGGGGATTGAAAGACTGATGGAAAGCAGTCCGGGGGTTCCCAGGCCAAACCGTACAGCAGCGCTCGGGTATAGAATCTGCATTTTGAAATACTGGTCGCTGTTTTTTTGCGAGCTACACACCGTGTTAAAAAGTGAAGACTTTGGCTTACAACTTTTCCTTCCCAGTATTTATAAAAACTTTTGGAGGGGGGGGGGGGATATTTTGAAACTAGCATCTTCCCGGTATCTGCTAGACTAACAGCATCTATTATCAAGTATTTTAATAACTCTTTAAAAATCTAATCCAAAGCTATCGAATAGCCCAAGGAGAAATAAATATACTATTTCAACATATCAAAAAACTTAACGAAGCATATGATTAATACGTCTGAGACAAAGCTCTCGTATGAAAACCATGCCATTAAGAATTATCATCGCAAGGCGACAATAAAAGCCTTTCAAAAGTACACGTACATGTTTAACCTTATTATAATTTGTGTTTTATCCAAAAGCAGCTCAATGTTTTCCATCACTAAGAAATTTACAATTAACAAATCATTTTATGGAAAGAGATTTCGTTAAGCTCTAAATCCCACCCGACGCTTCTATTAATAAGCGTGTCGCTGTGTTGTAACAACACAATTCAATCTATTCCACGCGAATACTGGGATTATTCCCACCTGCTTGTTTGCGTATGTACGTGGATTTTTTTAACTAAGTAGGGAGGAAGACATTTATTAATATAAATATAATCCTCCAATGAATCATTAAAAAATCACCAATTAACTATTTATAGCCTTAGTGTCCTCGAAAAAATAATCCCCAAAGAAGGTCGACGTGGTGGAGGATTTAGTTATTTAAATCCACATTAATGAACGACGATGAGCTGTATTTGTGTAATATATAATAAAATAGGTGCATTACTGTTCTAGTTGTAGCTATATGCTGTATATAAGCATACATACACATATAGTATAGACAACACGGCGAGAGAGTAGAAACGATTTTTCCTCTCTTTCATTCAATGAGATTAATGTTACGGAGAGTTTCGTGCTCTAAGTGCCCCCCGTTGCGTTATCTGTAGTCGAACAACGCGGCAATCGGAAATTGTTGCAGCGACGAAGGCAAATAAGGGCTGAAGAAATCGGTCGATAGCCCTCTATTATATTAGTGTAACAGTTATCATCGATCGACTCTCTTTTTTACTTTAACGCTATACTGTTACCCTTAAATATGCTATTTAATTGAAATGAGCATGTCGAAATATGTCCCAACGTGCATATAAGATAACATAGCTACGCTTTTGATCGTGTTTCATACCATGTAATCATGTGAAAATAATATACAGCTATCCAAAAAATTATAGGATACCATATACAAAGGGATATCCTATAATTTGAGCGGTTAAGCCCCCACGCAAATGCGACCGAATGTCTGCAAAATACGATACTATGTTTTATTGCATCTTACAGGGCCTATTTATGTACGCCGAGGAAATTGGAAAAAACCATCACGGGCGTCCGTTTTTAATTACTGTACATATTTCACTTCGCCAGCGGAGAACTGCCCTGGGCGTATTTTTTCCGCTAGGTTATTAGCACTCTATTTTATCTGCTTATTTCCAAGTGCTTATCACACCCTCAGCAAATCTTAACGAAGACATGTACGGCCCTCGTGTGGAGTGTAATTAACGGCCCGGGCGCTTTTTGCCGGTGCGGCCCGCGTAAAATACGACCGGATAACAAAAGTAGGTAATCAGTAGGGCCGTAAGCGAAATTTTCGCGCACTTTTACCCGTGACAAAAGGAAGTGGGGTTTCGCGCCATTTTTACGATTTCCATAAAATGTCTCCATCGTCAGCGCATTTGATGACAGCCGTCGTTATAAAAAAAACTTTGTCATCTGATTCGATGTGGCTTCTTCGTTTATGACCCCCCATTCAAATGCATATCTGATGGTTACTTTTATTGGAATGTTTTTGCGATTTATCAGGAAGGAGGAGGGGGTTGATAATAAAAAAAATGCTCAAATTCATTAGTTAAACATTATGCTTTTTAGGTAACGACCCATTTTATATTTTGGGAAGAACCATTCCATATTATTTGAACTTTCTGTGGACTCATATTTATCATTTTTTCGTGAGAATGTTCAAAAACATGATTTATTTTGTTATATGAACCAAACAATTCATTGAAATATGGCTGACCATATATTTTATCGTTAAGACCACGCATTGGTTGGGGAAACTTTAAAATCCGTTAGAGTAGAGTTTGAAAGCTGGGCGTACATAAGGTTCAAGAGCTGATCTCCGCCTTTCATGGAGGCTATGTGCCTTGCATGGTAATAAAATTATATTTTAATTGTAACCTTATTCGTCGACAGATCACCTTAGAGGGCTTATAACCGCGCGCCCTTCTTGCGAGCGAGCGTCGGGCGATCATTTGCACTTTGAGTGACCCCTGGGTGCAATCTCTGCCATCGAACAAGGCGACCGTCTAGTATTGTCGCAGTGGCGAAGATAACGGTAGGTGTCCCGAAAAGTTAGCCAGGGTCCTCGATTCATTGCAATTCAATTAATTAAAAAATGGTCATATACTCGTATCGATTTTTTCTACTGTCTTCTTTTTGTGGGTGAGTGGTCCACTCCACGATACCTATCCGCAAAGTAATACCCCCTTATCCCAAGAGGGCAGGGAATAAGTAGGCGGAAGTAACTACGTCGTTCAGCGTTTGATTTTACTCATCAAACGCTGCTGGGGTAGCAGCTAAAGTAGCAGGAGTTGGGTGCGCAGCTTACCCTGTGCTGTGTACAGAAGGAGTAGGAGAACTCTGTGCAAAAGGCAACTCCAATATCTATCAACAGCCTAGTGTATACAAGGGAGAACATCTCTGTGGCTAGGTACTACAAATGATCGAACCAATACGAGTTGAGTACCCTGAAGTTGGACTTATGGTGGGAGTGAACTCGAGTAGTAGCTCCTTTGAAGTTTAGTTAAACCCAATTCCTTTCCTTTTCCATCGTACTCAAATAATATCGTGTTTTTTTTTTAAATTGTAGCTTAGTTAAAATATCATTCCCACGCAATAGCACTATAAATCTGTGTAGATTTATAGTGATTCATCAGATTAACAGTGACATCTTCCGTCTCTCTTTAGGCGCAGTGTGTCAATTTATCAGCGCCATCTTTACCAGCAGGTGGCAGTCGTCAGAGTGGTCGGATAGCCTTGGCTGCGGGAAGATGTTCTTCCCACTTCCAGATTTCTCTCTCTCTTGCCATCAAAAATCTCTTACGATTCGAAAGAAGAATAGACTCACGTACGAGCGCGGTCATTTCGTTGAACATGTGGAAGCGGTACGCGTCCCTAGAACTTTGTCCGAGAGCAATCCCGCTTCACGTTACATTGGTGTCAGAAGTAGGTCAATCTTAAATATTCCACCCGATTTGATGCTTAAAAAAAATAATCATTGATTGAAATAAAATCTATATATGTATTTAATTAATCCTTTGTCTGAAAATAATATTTTTTTCCATATGATTTTTTTTTAGAGTCTGGGGTAACTGCGCAAAGAGATAATTTGATTTATATCATATAAGAATAATTGATTTCTTTCGGGAGGATATAATATAATTAAGATGAAAATTTGCATACAAGCGCTGTGAATAAACACATATGGTAACTTTTGATGATGTAAAGCATTGTAGATTTATTATGATAGGATGAAGGATTTTAGTTTGTGTTTTTATGCAGAAATAATACATTTTTATCAGCTTGTAGGATCGTTGGTCTGGATGCCAAATATAGTTCCGATTAACTGACTAGATACCATAGGACCATATGCAGCCATCATGCAGATTTGGGCACAACAACGCATTTTTTTGGGCTCAAATGCAAAACAATTCAATGAAACAATACGATTTCCTCCGTCGTCCAACGACTCGCGTCGTTTCACTTCAGGGGTGTATTATTTTCATGCGCGATTTGATGAATGGGGTTGTTTTTATCGGGCTGGCTTTGTTGCTCGCATTGCTAAAGTTTGGTCAGACACCGAAATGTTTTCATATGAGACGACGAGCGCATTGATTTATAAACACTTTGTCTGTGCGAAAATAGGAGAAAATGGTTTCGCCGGTTTTCTCCAACAAAGAAAACTCCTCTTTGTTCATGTGAAGCCTTCTTCCGGATGGCTTTTGTAATGCGAGGCGTTCGCAACCGGCTCTGACCCAAATTATGCCGTGGAAAAATGCTTTTCGTTTTCCCACCATATTTTTGATATATGTATGCGCGCCTCTGTACAATGGATCTTGAAGCGTTCATGCCCACAATGGAGAAATGCTCTTATCGGGAATACAAGCAGCTCACGATTCAAATTATATTCAAAAGGCATCTTCAATATCGAAACTGATAAAAGACCCATTCGAAAATTTTCATTCCGACATCAGACGATAATTTATTAAATCCGGAAGTCTGCTGACAATTGGGCGTATTGAATGTTGCGTGATGATACATACATAAAAGTCGACAGTCCCACTTTGGAGCGGGCAGCGCTACCCAATGATTAATCATGCCGCCCTTAAAAATAAAAATAGGCAATATTGTTTCAGCCGCGCACAATCGTATGATCACGCGATGTTTGTGAATTTACGTCAATCACTTGTTATTCCTCTAAACTTTTTCGTTTAACGTACACAAAAATGATGAATTCGTACTGTCCAAATGTGTCTTTGATTTCGTGAATAATTGAATAATAGAATCCGTCCACAAAATCAATACGCTGAGCTCCCCTGAAATATTAAACAGCAAGCCATACACATGATATAAATTATTTAAGGGAACAAACCGAAGTGATGATTATCATTAGTCGACGATCAAATAATATTAGCAAGTCAACGAGTGCTCAATGCTATTTTCAAAATGTCAGTGGAACAATTCTCATTCTAATATTAATACATATTTGTCACAAACAAAATAACGTTGGCTATTGTATGTTATTTGACTAGTTAAAACTAGTTTTAAAACACCAAGACTATTGTAGAGCAGCATATTCACTGGAGTCAGATATTGTATCTCTTCTTACGTGGTGTCAGAAGATGTACGATGAAGAAAAGAGGGAATAAGGTGAACTAAAAATATAAAAAGAAAGTTCATTACGAGTCCAATCTCAACAAGACTGTAGCAAATGACAAACTGCAGGAACTCCTCCTTCCTCGTGGTATTGGTTTCGATCATTCGTAGTGCGTAGCCATGGGCACGAGTAGCCGTTCGAGTAGCCGTATTCGTTCTCCCCTATGTTGTTGAAGTCTTTCGCACAGAATCCTCCTACTCTTTTTGTAATCGATAGTTCCGCATTCCACTTTACGAATGCGTAACAGATGGTAAACTGCTCACCCAATTCATGTTGGCTGGGTCACCCAGCAGTGTTTTGATGAGCAAACCGACGAGGCTGATTTCGCTGTTACGGGTACAGTGCTGGGCCCCTCTGGAATTTTATTGGTGGGCATCATTCAAGAATCTCTCTCCTTTTATATACGCATTGAAATGGTCTTTCACTACTTTATCAAATATTTTTTTTCCTGTGGGAGGGGAATCTTCGCACCCACGGTATTCCACGGATTGGATCTTACAAGCCAAGACACCCTTCGTGGGTAGTGTAGGATTGTACCCACTAAACCCCTCCCTTGTCCTTCTTCGTCCCCTTGGTATTGTTTTCCACATTGACTCAGGAGAACAGATAGTCTGGCCTTAGGTGATTGGCCCTATTCTATTGTTGGAGAGGCGCTTCGCACCAAAGGTCTTAGTTATTCTTATTTTCCATCATGCTGTGGGTCATGTTGTCGACGTTGAGCTCGGCTATCCCGAGTGCTTGTTTCAGCAGTTTTCTCTGGGGTGCCCAAGCCTCACAACCAATGACTCAGGTGCTCAGTGAGCACCTGAGTCAAGCGGTAGGTTGTTTCACCGTGTTCCCGGGTCCTACACCGACTTATGACCGGGATAAGTCGATGGGTCTATCTTCCCTTGCTGGACTGATCCCATGCCCGTTGCCAGGCTTGCTTCAGTTTCTGGTCATGTTCGTTGCAATTTTTAGGATCTTCGTAGTCCAAGGCCCTCTTCTTTGCCTAGAGGTCAAGTGGGGGTATTCCAGCGATCATGAGCATCGCTTCTTCAGATACAGTTCTGTATGCTGCGGTGACTCGGAGTGCTTCTTTCTGTAGCTTTCGTGTCTGAGCGACTCATGCCATATCGGGGCTCCATACAGAAGGATCGATTGTATTACCTCGTTTATGGTACTTCTTCTGCACATTATCAAATACTTGAATTACCGTTGGGAGCTTTATTCAATATAGGTTTGAAAATAGTGGGGTGATTTTTGCTTTTTGAGTGTTGCCCTCCATTGGTGTCAGAAGTTCCACGAAAAACTTTACTATTGTCCAAATGATGCATTTCAATTGTAGGTTAGATATATTTTTTCAGGGCTAAACTGGAGTTATTAGGAAGCTATTGTGGGGTCGCTATTGGAGCTGTGTCGTTGTCGTATGTTGTTGAAAAATCGCTATTTTAGTAAACTAGATTTTAAAAGTAATTATTAATGTGATCATGCGATTAGTCTACTCCCATATTAAATTTGTTAAGAAAATCCAGTCTCAGCAACAGCATTATGGTAATGGTAGGATTTGAATTAATTTATGTTCGCAAAACTCGTTATGTTCGATAGTATCTATTAACTGTACGATACTTTACTGCTCAAAGTTCCCGGCCGATAAACTTCATTAACGGGTTGTCAGATCCTGTTGAAGGAGCATGCCGAACAATCGAAACGTTATCGTTCTTCCGATCTTTTTGTGACGGAAGTTGTGTGGGTCGGAACTTATCGGAGAAAGAGGCGGCGCTGAAAGTTTTCGCTCTAAAGTTTTGCCGGTCTTCCATTATTAATTACAGATGTCGGTGTTTCCGGTTGATCGTTTGTTTAGGACCTGGCTGGCTGAAGGCGTTTAAGCCTCCGCCGAAACGTCACGTAGGAATCCTACAAACGTAGACGCGCATCGACCGATTCGAAGGTTGTTCCGCATTAAAAATTAAGCCCAAAAAGACTCAATAAATTGCGCAGATCCTGTTTGTCAATAGAGGATGATTATAGGATAAGACTGTGCCAATATGATAATGAATGTAAATGTTTGTATTTACTAGTTTGAGATGTGTACCGAGCGCAAGCCTTGGCTTAGCTCATCTTGGATTATGACATTAATTTATAATTACATGTTACTGCCGAATGAGACTAATGAAAAAATCTTATTGTATTTTTCAAGAATCTTAAATATGATCAACGGTGTGAGGGTGTAAAGTAATATTTTATTTGTTTGGGGGGTGTGAAAGCGTCATTGCAGGTATCTTGAGTTTTTCTTTGGCACAGGGCGAATGCTGAAATTAGGAGGGCGGAAGAAGGAATGAAGAGATGAAGGTCAGGGAGGGTCTGAAATATTTGGAATAGAGAGGAATAAAAATAAGACGTGAAGGTAGAATTTAATAGGTTGAATCCGCTTTCTGCGAGATGAGGGTATAACGTTTTCCGTTGAATATTTGAGCACGTTGACAGCCGTTTTCGCAAATTTACAGTTTTTCTGCTCTCTCATTACGTGTTTCTGTATTTTTAGAAGACTCGAGCTGAAGAAGATCTCTGCCGAAAGACTTCAAGGATATTCCGCATTTTTAAATAAAAATACATGAGAAATTGACGAAGTTCTTCATCAATAGTAATACAACGACGCTCCTTTGTATTCCAACCAAACAGAATAACTATTATTTACAATTTAGCATAAACAATAAGGGATGATATGATTTTAAAAATTAACGTAGTAATTTAGATTTTATTCAATGTTCTAGTCTTTTTGCTATCGAAATTATTTTAAACGCTATTAAATATTCAATTATTTCAAAGAGATTCATTGTGTTTTCGTATGTATGATCGTAAAATTTGCTTGGAAATTTAATTTAAACGTAACAGAACAATAAAACAGATAGTAAATGCAATGTTTGAGATGATAATTTGAATGAATAATAATATTGAATTAGAAACAGAAGCATAACATTAAAAATAAAATGCTATGGAGCATTGAACGCAACATGTGCGGGCATACTCATCAAAGGGTTAAAGGAAATATTACCGTAGCTTTTTTCTTCTTAAATATAAAAACAATAACATTTTTTACTAACGGTATGCTTATTGAAAATCAGTCGTCCTGGACAAACACAAATGGATTCAAATCCAAATATTTTTAACAAGAGTCCATGAACGAGAGCTTAAAAACTGACCTACGAAGGCTTTTTAAATGACCCACATGTTGATTTTTATTAACTTATTTTGTATTTCATATAAGAGAGAACCAACAATAAAATAATTGTATTATACAGTCAACCCTTCTATAGTGTCACAATTTGTGGCGTCTTTTATATCATCAACGGGTTAAGCCCATATATTTTAATACGTTCCATATATTGACCCGCCTTTTCAATAACTATTCTTATAAATGCGAATTAATTACATTCTTGAGATAATTAAGATCTATAATTTTCTTAAACCAGCATAACTGTTTTAATTCAATTGCTCAAAATCGAGCCAAAGCTTCGAAGTTAAAGTTTCTTGCTGTACTTAGCGGACCGTAAAGTGTTAATATACCAAGTTGGAAATTATTATAAATGATAGGCTATTTTATAGATAGTTTATAATGCATTTAGTGCATTGGTATAAGAAATGAATCATCCTTGACGACTTCGGTAAAATAACTACATTGTATGAAAGCTTTATTAGCATAATCTCGCTAGAAAATAATAAAATTGTTAATAGGTTTGATGAAAATATTCATTGGCAGTAAAATTAAAAATTCTTCAACTAACTGGCTGTAAAATTCAAGTCTCAAGAATGTAAATTTTATAGGTCGGCGAAGTTTGCACATACACGAGGATGCTGTGTATTTTTGAGGACACGTTAAATATTTAAATAGACGTTCTTTCATCCACTCGCGGTGGTAAACATTGTAAGGGAAGTTACGAAGAAAAGACTACATAAATAATATCATCTTCATGAAGTTTACAGTCCAGTCTGAGTTAAGGGGAAGAAAAATAATTGAATAGACGTCCAAACGTTTTGTTCGACGGATGTATTATTTATGGTCTCGGTCTTTTGATCCGAAATCTCGACGGGGCCCGTACAAAAGTTGGGGGGGTGGCGGACCCATTGTGTGGCCCCGTTCATCGACAATGCCATGTTTCAATATTAACCTTTTGAATATTTAAGGGCCCCGACGAGAGGCCCGGAACCGAAATAATTATAGCCGGCGACGAACAGACCATCAGAACTAAGACGCCCGTAAATTGCTACGTCCATCTATATCCACTTTCCCATGAATACGAAATTACGAATCTAAGGCCCCCCTCCGGCGCCCGAACGGGCCCTGCTCTCTTCCCTCTCTGAATTATTTTAAATGTCATGTCTGATAAAATCTTGTTTAAATATTCAGCGATGAAATGGGCCACTTGTATACACCCGGCTTTGTATCCATCAAAATGTTAGTATTTATTTGGCGCTCAAAGAGCTGTGAATAATTATGCTGGAATAATATTTTAGAAAAACGGGAAAACACATTTCGGACGATCGCCGAACGAAATTACATCATTCATATTAATGTCTCGCGGAAGGCAATGGGAGACCGCCATATTAAAAATCCTCAATCCCCAACGATATCCCCTGCCGAATAACTGATCTATTATGGATATGGAAAAATAAGAAAAAATACATTTAAACCAGTATAAGATCGCTTCAATCCTCGATTAAAGGTTTTACAGACAATGACATGCAATACAAACCCAAGAGTATATATGATGAGAAATATTCAGAAAGTAAGTGTACTAGATTTTTATATTAAAAAAAAGTATATTTGAAAAAAAAACAACAGGATATTATTGTTACACTTGTTGACTATTTTTTCACATAACTTTTATTTCGTTCAATGTATGTGGTGAGCTGTGACACAAGCTTGTTTATGCCCTACTCGAAGAACTCTTCCGTCAGTTCTTTCTCTAACTTCATAACCTCTTTCAGCACTTGCTTGTCGGTTAAAAATTTAATTCTAATCATATATACATTCAGGAAAATAATAAGAGGATAATCTGAAAGCATCAAATCAAGGGAATACGGGGGGGGGGGGGAGGTATTTAAAAACATGTCTCTTTTATTATTTCCTTCTATTTATTTTGAGTTTTTTTTTAGAATATTACAATATCGTTCTGCTTTAATGGTATCTCCTTGAGGCAAAAATTAGACCAAAATGATGCATTTTGGTCCCAAAATACTGGAGCCATGATTTTTGCCCGAAATCGTGCTTTTGAATTTTTTGACAGATTAATTGACGTGGTACCACTGTGAATACTGTTTTTATTGACACAGGCATGTAATGAGCCACCCATTCAATATAACACACGAAATCAAAGCCCGTTATAGTCACAGTACACTTAATTTCTGAACATTCCTCATAAAAAAGGCTTAAATTGAAGCGTGTCATTATTAATGATTTTCAATGTTTTTTTTTCAGAATTACTTAACCCCTTCAACGTTACGTATCACTGCTAAAAGTGTCATCCGTAGTGACACGATCTTTTCATTGCTAGCCGATACGTACGTCATATCTAGTATACGAAAATAGTATATCATCAAGTTCGAAGAAATCAGTTTCCGAGATGAATCATTCTTACATCTAAACCATACAACACTGCAATCGGACATATCCGTCATTTTCTATTGAGGTTTGCTTAACTTTCACAATGCGGATATATCCGTCATACCCACTTTGCAAGGACTTTGGTCTTGACGGATATATACGTCATATCAACTTAAGGGGTTAAACATTTCCATTATATCTTGTAACGCGGAAAAGTTGTAGTTGTCGTAAAAGCTTTGTATTTTATGATTTTTTATAAAGAAAATTATTTTTCATTAAAATTGACTGAACACGGCTACCTACGCTACACAAAAAATAGTAAGGATACGGGTATAAAGGAGTTTCGGAGAGCTAGCCTTATCAATTCGAGTTAGAACTCGGGAAGGTTCAAGTCTATATTTGACTTTGAATTCGAGTCAAATTCGGGAGATTCGTTCAGTTTGAGATGGGGTTCGATCTGGAGTCTCTCGGAATAGTCGTCAACGCCTCGTAACCACTGCCGATTTGAAGTGGAAAATAAACGCAATCATGAAGATCTGTTTTTTAAAATTCGCCTGATGTCTTCCTGAGTCCTTCTCGCTGATGTTACGAATGACGCTGCAGCCGTGAATCTGGATATCTGGAGGATACCCAGGGACTAGAGGTCCTATGTTACAATATATTATCAGGAAAGGGCTACATACACATAAGTGTATTGTAGTAAGGAGTAAAATTATCCTGATGTGAAAATACTACTATTGCAAGTCACGTGATTTGATTATAAGATTAATGGTGGCCCTTTACGCGAGCATCATGCCGAGAAAAAGCATAATTGAAAAGTCTCGCAATTGAAACATCTTTCTCATTTTGATGACTTGTAAATAAACATCTTGAAGATAGATCTACTATATTCTATCCGTGAAACATATGCATCATCAGAACGTAAATCTACTGTAACTTGGACCCCCCTACTTCTGCGTGTTTTGCAAAAGGGCTGTACTCATGAACATGGGTTTGTTTTTTTATCGGTCAGGTCTTCTATAGTCGGGTGCTGATAGAAACACTTTCGTCTTAATAATTATCTTTTATTTACAGAGAGAAAGATTACAGCTATAAGCATGTGGGAAGGACATGTTCCCGCAGCCAAGGCTATCCGACGATTCCGTGCTTCCTGTGCATCATCACATGAAAGAAAGCGGTGCATGCGCAAGAATCCGGATAAATGTCGTTAACTAAACGCAGTGTGTCCCCAGATCAACAACGATCAGAATATGCCATCGCTTGTACCAACTAATGCTTCTCAGCAACGTTGATTTTAATATCATTTTTTTTGTTGAATAGACAATTTTTGCAAATTATTTCAGCAATCATTTATGTGTAAAGTATTTATTCAATTGCCAAATGTTACCAAATTGTTGTTCACGAATATAAAAAGTTGCGTTTTAGCAATCAGCGGTCGAAAGTTTCGATAGAATATATTTTTTCACTACAAGAATAAATCACAAAAAACTCACCCATGATAAACAAGTAGGGATATCAAGAAGAAGACACAAGCCAGGACGTCGGCTCTTCCCACGATTCCCGTCACCTGTGAACAAAAAGATAAATAAAATCAACATCCACGAAAAGTTTGAGAATTTATGCGACGATATTAATTTGTACGGTTTGGTCCGATGATTTTGCCGGTGAGTGTGATGATGATCACATCAAAAGTTGACAGGGTTCGTAGTTGAGATTAATACGGTTTGCGGAAGCCGACAGGGTCCGCAATTACCGGAAACCGGCGGAAATAAGTCGCCCTTATCGGAGATCCGGATGGCTAATTCATTGTGGCTCGTTTGTGTGTATACCTAATAAACGTTAAGCCATTTTCTTGGATAAAATCTGAGCTTCGTCTTGAAGAAGTCCGGCGTTTAAGACCTCGCAATCAACAGGTATGGTGCTATTTTTTGCAAACGTATTATTCACATTTCTGGATATAGCTATCGTTTAGAAGCAATTCCATAAATAAATTGGATTACCAGTGGAATTTGATGAAGGATAACCCTTGTACAAATCAGTCAGTGTCCCAAAACCATAACATATTACTCAATAAGTCCGTAGGATGGATTTTATTAATGATGAAATATGGAAGAAGTTTGTTTAAAGTGAAAATAAATCCTACGAACTTATTGAGGGATGTTTTAATATTATATGATGGGCTTGGTATTTCCAAAATCAACCCCTCCTCCCGCATTATTTAAAACTTAATTATACGTAGTTATTTTAAATGGGACTGTTTATATGAAAATTAAAATTAAGACGATCATAATGAGATTTGAAATTATTTTAAATACAGTGCTCGCCTGAGGCTCGCAAATTTTGCTCGCTAGATTTTCATACGAATGCAATATAAATTTGTATATTAATAAGTATCCATAAATAAAACAGAATTTCATTATGACAATAATTTTTCAAGGAATTAGCCAAGTCTGCCGAACGTAGAATTTCATCCAGGATTTGTATCATCCCCGTATAGGCACAGCCTGAAGACTTGAGCCCCCAACTTTAATATTATCCTGTTTATAAATGCCATTTAAATTACGGGCGGAAAATTTACAGTTTATCAGAAAATCTAATATATATAAAAACGAATTGGGTTTTGTTCGTTCGAAATGCGCTGCCATACCGCTCATCGGATTGCAATAAAACTTCGTCCACTTATTGTTAAAGATTTTGTGAGTAACATAGGCATAGTATAATATATAAAAATAATGTTTGTTTGTCCGTATTTAATGCGCTGCCATACCGTTCATTCGATTGCGATAAAACTTTTCCAACTTATTATTTGCACTTTTTCAAATAATATAGGTAGTATAATTAATTTACAGTAGATCTTATATATAAAAATCAATGTTTGTATGTTTGTTCATATTTATAAATATGTTTATTAGAATCATTGCCATATACATTATTTTAGGCGATCTCTATATTTTCAAGGGATGAAATATTTAAATATGGTAGTTTCTCATCGCTTGCATATGGTGATTTGAAATGTAAGTTCCGTTGCTAGAAACATTTTAGGAAGATCTTAATTAGTATCATCGATTGAATAGGGAATGAAGTGTAGCAAAAAATATTCAAAAAATAGATGGTTGAACAAAACTATGGATTAATGTATTTGTGGTTGTAATATGATTATATCTGAAAAAAATTGAATCCTACATTTTTCCTCGTATCAAACAATAATATCGTATAAAACCTGGTATTGTACGTCAAATCTTATCAAATTACGTCAAATTGACTCGACATTCTTCGCTTGGGTACAGTTTTTTTCGACCGGTACTAAAAGTGTTAAACAAGGATAGTATTTTTTAGTATGAATTATTAGATAGAATAAGATCGATTAAAGCATAACGGAGTTGTCGTTGATCTAAATGATATATGAATGATTGTAGGTAGCCCTGCCCGCGAAAAGATCGAAAAATCAATACAACTGATTTACCAAATATTAGAGATACTCATAAGTAATGTCGTTTTTTCGATTCAACGCCTTATTTAACCTGTTCGTTAGTCAACATCTGCTAATCTGTATACTTTTCAATAATTTATGGTGAATTATTTGATGTCAGGAAATATCAACAATGGTCTGAAGATTTAAATCTGGTGATTTGAGCTTAGAAGATCCAGGTGGTTGAAGTTGCCCTTAAATCTGTAATTGAAGACAATCTGATGCTGGTGAATGAAAAAATATTAAAAAGGATCGGTACATCCTGGTCCAGTATTCAGAGAACTCTTAAGAATTTAGGTAAAATTCAGAAATCCGATTTGGGATCTACTGTGGATAAAAGGCTATTTTAACCCCTCATGTCCGGTTTACACTAGCGTAGTTTTTTATGCATGGTTTGATAGCATGACTGTTGTATCATGTACAAAAAACAACGATCGTGTCACCCGAACATAATCGATCATTGCATTAAAAAAAGTTTTTATGTGTGTATGTTTGGATGCCATAGGAATGATTTCTTCTTCTTAATGTGCCATATCCGAACCATCTGATGTAGGCGATCTCCATGGGAGATTTTACTAGGGAAAAGATTTAATGTGGTGGTTTCCCGTTGCCTTCCACACGTGGTAAAGTAAGGATAGGATTATTTGGAAAAGTAGGAGAGGAGGGAATCTATGAATGAATCTATAAAATTATAATTTAATTATCAAGAGACGTTCAATAAAATATAACAAACATTATTTTAAATTGCATTGAAAAAAAAACGACATTACTTATGGATACTATCTTACTATTATTCAAGTCTACGAGCTGGGTAACCGCAGATTAAGGAATTTCTCGGGACAATTAAGCATCAAGAAAATTGATCATGAGTTTTTGGTCTCCACAACAAGGGTTGAAAATCATGGGGTGGAATGCAGAACCATAGCGCACGAGCTCGATTTTTAGTGACCAATAAAATACGATCTTTCATTTGATGTCGAGCTTCTTTTTTATTGGGCAGTGTACTGAATATAAATTTTTATCTTTGATGGGTGGTTTAGCGTGTTATTTTTGCAGCCACAGTATCGATACTTTCGGACCGCTACGTCACGTACGTGCCCGCGTTTAAAGGCGCAGAAGTATCTTCCATACAAAAACAACATTTTTACAACGTTGTATATATTGAATAAGTTCAAAGCGAAAAACTTTTATACGTTTCACTCGTGGCTGCCATTCTTCATCGTGCCGTTGAAAAAACACATTTTTGTTATAAGAAAGACGTACGCGGACGTAATTTCATTTCACCATAAAACCCATCCGTTCAAATCAACCGTGTGCCATTATAAAAAAGGGTAGTCCGGAGGTGGGCTGTAAAAACATTTTTTCCTGACGGTTTATCCTTATCCACATTAAAACGCGGCATTAGGGGGCCAAAGTATTAAATTGACTCCATCCTTTATCTCCGGAGCCGTCCGTGGCTTATTTGATATAAGGACGTTTTATTGACTTTCCAAAATAAAGCATCTCGAGGGGAAAAAATAAGGTAAGCGCGGAGGCTAAGAATTTGCCTACATCTTGTCAGTAGGCTTTCAGTTTGAAGGTGACAGGGGCTTTATTTGGGTTCGTCTGTCGCTCTAACAATGGCCATGGACCCACCTTCTTGATACCGAGGCCCAAATTGACTTACGCGCTGCTGCCACCCACCGAATGCGGTGGAGCCTCCGAATCCAAATTCAATTCCGCCCTAAATCATATCGTTAATAATTCACCGACACAAATGACTCTAATAGCGAATATATCCCCCGCTAAATGCTCTGACGAGCCTGGCGCGAAACATTTTTTCGAATGCCCGAATAACTTGGCTCAATTTGTCAAATTCGCACTCGGAGGGCTGCGGGCGAATTTGCAACAATGCTTTGTCTAGCGAAGAGTGAGTAATAGTGCGTACATGCCCTCGCAAATAGGCCAGAATAATTTATCGATTTAGGCGTGAATGGCCTGTCAAAAGTTGTCAAACTCTTGTACCAACGAGAGGCATGTACAAAGACGCGCTTGAATCTCAACAATTCACCCCCATAGCATATTTATTGAGATGCTGCTCTTCCAAAGCGAACAAAAACCGCGTAATATATCGAAGTTTTGGCTTAAAATTGTATGAATTGCACGATATTTTACGTTCACGCCATACGAAAATAGTCTCAGAAGTACTCAATTTGATATATAGATGATATAGATATAGACTACCTTAGAAAATACCTACCTTGTAAAGCTTAAATTTTAAGTTTGAAGACGCTACGCGTCGCGTTGCTGCCACAGAAGTAATAATTCTAAAAATATCGTTTAATATTTGAAAGAGTTATCTTAATAACTGAATAATAGAAATAATAATATTTATTTTATTTTGTTGGTTTTATTATAAATATGAACAATCATTGATTTTTATATATAAGATCTACTATAAGTTAATTATACTATACCTATATTATTTGAAAAAGTGTAAACAATAAGTTGGCAAAGTTTTATCGCAATCGAATGAACGGTATGGCAGCGCATTAAATACGGACAAACAAACATTGATTTTTATATATTAGACTATAGCTATGTTACTTGCAAAATCTTTAACAATAAGTGGACGAAGTTTTATTGCAATCCGATCAACCGCTATGGCATCGCATTTCGAACGAATAAAACCCAATTCATTTTTATATATTAGATCTGGACATGAGAAAGCTGTGCGCAACATGGGTGCCGCGTTTGGTCACAATTGAACAAGAACAGGCGTTGTTTCAATCGAGTGTTTGGCTATGTTTCGCAGCAATAAAGCCAAGTTTTTGCGTCGATTTATACGCAGGAACGAAATATGAGTCCATCACTTCACATCTGAGACAACTCCAGTCTTCCAGCCAGCTTCCAGTCGCTCATCGTTTTCATTTTGCACCCTCCAGGGGAGACGATGTTTTTGCAGGAATACCGATTTCAGACTACGTGCACTCGAAGGTGCGTTGGAGGAGGAAGGCCAAAGTAGCTAATACGCAAGTCACCACAAGTCCAACCTCAATTTGAACTGACTACAGGGACTTCCTTTTTCTCATGGTAATCGTATTGGTTCGATCATTTGTAGGTACTTAGCCACGGAGATGAGTCGCCGTTCAAGCAGCCAAATTGTATGCATAATACTAGGGTGTTTAAGACAGTGGTGTCGCACTTTTGCACAGAGTCCTCCTGCTCCTTCTGTAATTGGCAGTTCCATATTCCACATTACGGATACGCAGCACAGGGTAAGCTGTGTACCCAACTCATATTAGCTGGACTATCTTAGCAGCATTTGATGAGCAAATCGAAGAGGCTGCTTTCGCTCATATCATTACCGCAGGAGTTCGACTGTATCCACGGGCGTAGGGTTTTCCACCTGAGGTTTTAAGGGTGGACATCGTAGATGGAAGCACCCATATGAGACAAAAGAACAACCAAAACAATGGACTGAAAAGAAGGTGATGACGAGCACCCTATTTGCTAGATTTAGCCCCTTCGGATGATTTTCTTTTTCCAAACTTAAAAAAATTACCAACAATACAAAGATGGAGCCGGCAGCTGATGGCTATTATGTGATGGCTATTTTTCTCAATTTTTTTGTGTTTTCTTTGTTAGTTCGGATTTTTAAACTATCCCCATAGGTAACTCATTATGACCGCATACGTAAAAATGCGTATTTCGCGCGGTACTTTTGCTGGTTCCGTTCACTGCTAAAACACACGTTTCATAGTTTGAGCTTTGATGTACAAAAATTGACAACATAATGCTTCAATGTTTTTCAAGTTTTACCGAAAGACGACTTATTAAAATGGAAGCAACGGTCGTATAATATAATGGACGACTAGGCGCTCGATATATTTTATAACCATTCAGAAATTCATTTTGTTAAAGAACATTTGATAAATTTATTTGAGTGTCTTAAGTCATATGTGAAAGGATCAAAAACCAAATGTGGCAAGACCTGAACCATATGTTGGATATCCCTGGGTTACGGTATCGTCACTTATATGCGAAACGCCGGTACGGTTAGTGTTAAGTCGTTTAAGATTAATTTGAATACGATTCATTTTGTTACTGAATTGAAGTCGAATTTGAATTCATGCTCTATTTATACTTGAATGTGATGACTATTTCATATGTTCGCTTAGTTTTTGTAAGTCAGAATTATAACATCTATCGTGCTTTTGAATAAGGCTGCCCAACTTTGTAATTAGTTATTCGAATTTGTAAAAATTTAAACGACGTTTTAATGTATCGAGGTATTTATAAATAGCCCTCCGACGTATACTCATTATGATTGATTGAAAACGAAAATTGGATGTCTGAAAAAGTAGGACGAATTGAAAGGCACACGGGCTTCGTGTTAATAAATATCGGTAGAGGCACACAATGGTGGCAGGGCTAAAAACCAGATTGATTTTGTTTTGTTGGCTTAATTTATATGGAGTACCTGGAGATGGGGTGGCACGTACCACCTACTGGATGGAGTAACAGATGGAAGCTCGAACAGACTGCAGAGGAGAGTAAACACACGGGAATAATCGACAGTTTGATTAGGTTTTCGGAATTTTCATCGGAACACGTATCCACCCGGCGCCCTACCCCTAGCACGTGTATCGTCCGTCGGGTGCTGTCTGCAAAAATAACAGCCTTCGACTTGGAGGGGTGCAGCCTTCTGGAAAGCCACTAATGAAAATGCCGCTTTATTACGCTTGCTGAATCCGCTACCTAATGGACTGCTTCTTCTGTTCGCTAATTTTGATATTACATCGATTTTTTGGTTTGTTGCATCATGTCTTGAAATATCTCCCAGCAAACAGAAAGCTTTTAAAAAGTCATTTTAGAGACATAACTGAGATACAAATAAATGTTCAATAACATATTACAATGATTTGTAAAAATATAAAGATTTTGTGATAGATCTACGATAGCTATTTTAGCATAAAATATAAGAGATAAGGTTGTGATTTTAAATATGAGTTTTGCAATATATAATTGATTAGATGTCCTTGCCAATAGACTCAAAACTTTATTGTGGAAATTATTTCATCGTTATATATATGCATATAAAGAAGATGCAATAGACATAGTAAATGCACTCAAATTTTCATCTCCAACCACCCTATTTTCTTAAGAGAGCAAGTTTTACATTGCCATGGATCCTCTTGCTGGAAAATTCGTTTCTGATTGTCTGTCAAAACACAAAGTTTATATTCGGCTTTTGCTTTATTCTGTTAAATTGCTCTCAGTACAACTGTGCTGTTATGATTTGACCTAGATCCTGAAATTCAAATAAATAATTCCGACCGCATCCCACCAAATACACAGGAGAACCTCTCAATATTTATGTAGGTTGAGGGTTAGCCCGGCGAAAGCTATTGTTTTTTCCTGCAATGATCCATTACTCGCATTCAACTTGTAAATCGAGCTCAAATATGAATAATTGTAATGCAGAGCCCAAAGATCATATAATACAAAAATGTACGGATCATACATATTTTCATCTATAAAATCATGTAAATTTGCCTATGTATAAAACATTTCATCCTTGTTTATTTGTAATGGTAGTAAATCTTATTGGAATGATTCGTACACAAATTGGTAATCAAATGACATTCATGATAGTGTCTAATGTTTAACCCGTAGTTGAGTAAACGCGCATATGTGCGTTCGGACTCGAGTTATATAGAAAGAGCATTCTCACACATTGATTATGAGAATCAGAGACAGGGACGGGTGTCATGCATCTCATCATATACTCGCATATGATGACAAAGACGTGCTGTTAAGGAACCCCTACACGTCTAAATATTATCAAATATTGCGGAAAGCGATCCAATGTGATTTAACACAAAATAGAGTCCAAAATAGAGAGTCATCAGATCAATTATCAACAGATGACAACAAAATAAACATTAATATCATAATGGAATTTTTCTGTATCCGGTTGAAAACCATTAGGTATGGGATCTTCTTAGATTGTCGGTGGTCTTTTTAGAATCATAATAAATAGTAGAAAGCCACATAAATCAATTATATACACTTGGGTCTGTTTTTATGCGGATCTTTGTTATGCGATTTTCAAATGTAAAGGAACCTATCCCTCATTTTTGTATGAGATTCAACTTTTTTTATGCGCATTCGCATAAAAAAATCTAAAAATTAGTGAAGGTTACAAAAAGTTTGATTGTGTATAGGGCGATGGGCGATCGGAATTGTTTTTTTTTCTTGGTTCGATTTGATATTGAAATGGAAGAACCTCTTGCCCCCCCCCCCTAAATGCCACGATCTAAAGATCATACAAGAGGCTAGATTAAGATAAATATGTATTGTGTTTTTATTTTTATGATTTTTTTATTAACTTTTTTTATGCGATTTTTGATAAATTCCATCACATTGATTTGAAGTTATGCGGTTTATAAAATAATGGAACCTATCCCCCAGTTTCGTATATAGTTCAAGTATTTTTTTATGCGACTCTCCGTGGAACCTATCTATCGCAAAAAACAGACCCAAATGTATTTAAAACTCAGCATAGTGCCAAAAGTGATTCTACTTGAAACGTTATGATGGAGCCCAACAATATCAACAGTTTTAAGGTTCATTTATTGATATACTAGCTTTATTTACGCTGCGCGGTGGGTATACGAATATTGCATCTATGTTTAACTCAATTTAAAATTAGTTCAAAAATTAAAGGGTAAATAAACTGATAAATCACGAGTCTGTATTAACAAATTTACATTAAAGCAGCCTTAAACAAAAAAATAAAGGTGGTTTTGCCAGTCGTTTGACAGGTACAAAGAAGTATCTCTAGTAACACTTAGTCTGGTTTACTCTTTATATTATTAATTAATATAGAAAACCTGATTTTAAATTGTATCGTTTGTGCTAATGATAGTTATTATTGTTAATGGCTTTTGAAATTTTACCATATAAAAAAATATTTCAATTAATTTCTAAAATAGGAAAGTTACAGTCTAGCAAGCTTTCAACGTTGGAGTCATTAATAATATTTTTGTACATACCGGCTTTAAATTTGAATCTATAAAGCTGATTATTTGTATACAAGTAGTTTACTCCAATTATTGTTAAATAAACGTGGTCTACTTTTGATACAAGATGGCTATGGTTTAGGTAGACATGACTTAAGTTGAAGGGTGGAAACTTGATTGAAGTATTGCAACTTTCAAAGAATTTCAATATTAGGTATATATAATATTTATTATAAGCAGCTATAACATATTTTCGCTATAACATGGTCTCAAAAGTTTTTATAAATGTTAGCAACAATAAAATTAAAAAGTATCTACTCTGTGCGAATAAATACACAAATAATGTCGTAAATAGACATAATGCTTTATGAAGAATTTAGTTTACATTTTCAAATGACTTATTGAATTTAATATGACCGAAACAGAGAATGCGATACAAGTGATAAAAAATTCACAGCGACAATTTTGAATTCCTCACCCCGTTCGGGCGAACTTCTACATCTTGGCAAGATATTTGCGGCCGGGTTTTAATTATTTCCAGTTTCGTGTTAAGGGTACGAAATATTCCAAGCATCTGCAAATATGGTAGTTCCAGACGTCTGAAATGGGGTAGACAAGACAAAAAACATCCAGAGGCGTTTTCGCGTGCGGCCAGGCCGCGAAGAATATTACTTCATCGGGAAAATTGTGTGTAAAGCCTTTTTGCTGGTAATAGCGATATGAACCGAGTTGCTATTTTGCCATGAAGGCCTATACTGTATATGAAATGAATGTCATGCCACCGGTTTCCATTACGTCGTCTCCAAATAAACACGAAAAAATCCTTAATTCTCTAAAAAAAAAATCCAAGAAACTCCGTAATATTATATGTTTTCATCCTAAAAAAAATAAATAAAGAAAAGCCAAACACGCCGTTTACATATTGCCAATATTTCGGCTCTCGTCTTTTTTGCGGATAGAGGTCTATCGTTTGATTCCATGTCAAGTCACTCAAATGTCAAAAACGGTAACTGTCAATTAAACTTTGCGGTTATACGATTCACGATAAGTATTCGCATATTCAACCAACGGGAATATATTTGAGTCCCGGGAAAAGCGATACAAAAATAAAATAAAAACGAACATGAAATGTACACGAAATTATTCTTTGGAAAGTTATAAAACTTTTGCCGTAAACAGTTTTTTTGTGCATGATTTCCCGCACAAAATTTGCCGTAACTTATAAACATAAAAACACGCATCCTAAATATTGTTTAGCGTTACGCAAGCAAAAAATAGACCACATTATGTGGCAAATATTTTTTAATAAGGGAAATTTATTCGATGAAATAAATCTTTTGTATTGAAGAGGAGGGTTCATGGCGTATTTTTATTTTTTTGGGCTGACCCTATAAACTAACGATGCATATAAAACTTGTTTCTTGTGAGAAAGTATTCCGACTAGAAGGGATTGGAATAATTGGTTATTAATACAACATACTTTGTAACAATAAAATGGGGTGAGATGATGAAACTATTATATTAACTACTAATAAGTAATCGTGCATGCTGAGTGTGGAGATTGTGAATCGCAGACAGAGACGGAGACAATATCTTGCGTCTCATCATATACTAGTACATCGATGGCAAGATTGTGATAAAGTTCGTATTTCTATAAAGGAATACAATATTTGAACGATATTTTTCATAGAGTACAAAATAGAGATCCATCACTATTAAACTTATAATGGAATTTGTCAGTATCCATTTGAAAATCATCAGATATGGGGTCTTCTAAGATCATTGGTAGTGTTCTTAGAATCATAATAAATAGTAGAAAGCCACGTAAATCATTAATATACTCAGTGTGATAACAAATGTGATTCTATTTGAAATGCTATTGTATCGATCGGCCAAATGTATCGATTTTGTTATTAAAACTAAAGACACGCATGTGTATTGTTTATGTTTATGCGAAAAAATGAGCGAATATTGTGTGATATCAACAGTGTTAAAGTTCATTTATTGATATACAGGCTTCATCTATGCTGCGCGGTCCTGAGAGAAAAGTCAATTTATGTTTATCTCAGTTTAAATTTAATTCATTAATCAAGAGGTGAAGCAACATGCAGGTATTTGTTATAGCTGTAATGAGAAAATGAAGGACTGAACTTCGTGTACTCTAGAAAGCCTATTAAAAAAAATCAAATTCGATACATTCACTCGAGTGGCCCGCTGGGTGAGCTTCCACAAATAAAATTCGCACACGGTTTTCACTTCATTAGGTTATGCTATCTTTAGATATTTTTATTCTATCATTAAATTAAGAATTTTAAGAATATATCCTCCAAAGAGATTCCCAAAATTATTTACAAAATTATAGCTATTTTAGTTTATTTATTTTTAGACGCGGCCACTAAGCTATCAGAATGAAATCTTTAAACGCGTTTTTCTCGAAAATACTTTTTTCAACATGGTTGACATGATATCTTAAGTTCAACGTTACAATTTGATAAGAACCTTTTTTATAAAACTCTCTATTGTCCCTACCAGATTTATGTCAATCTTATATATAAAAATGAATTATTGTTTGTTCGTACGAAATGCGCTGCCATACCGTTCATCAGATTGCGATAAAACTTCGTCCACATATTGCTAAAGATTGCACGAGTAACATAAGCATAGTCTAATATACAAAAATAAAAAAAAATGTTTGTTCGTATTTTATACGCTGCCATACCGTTCATTCGATTGCGATAAAACTTTGTCAACATATTGTTTGCACTCTCTCAAATAATATAAATATAGTACAATTAACTTACAGTGGGTCTTATATATAAATATTATATTACTACGATATTATATTAAATACGATATTAGGATATTTTTAGAATTATTACTTCTGTGGCAGCAATGCGCCGGGTACCAGCTAGTACTCAATAAATATCTAGTAAAAAAATGTACATTAACCCATTCAAACCGGAGAACATACACGCTACGCTCTAATGTAAATCCACTTTTCTGTCAGCTTCGCCGCAGTCTGTAATAAGCTTGATAATGAACCAGGCTCAATAAATGAACCTTAACACTGTTGATAGCGTACAATATTCGTTAATTTCTTCGGAATATTTCTCAATGTTCACCTTGAATAGTTCTGCTTTTTGTTTTTCAGCTATTTTTGCCTATCAATATGTTGCGAAAATAAAAAGGTAGGGTTATCGTGCAAGCCTGCCAGTTTACTTCTGAAGGAGTTTACATGCAAAGGAGTAGTGATACTCAGCTAATGACGTCACTCTAGAACAGTCAAGAGGAAATAACAAAATTGGTCAACGATAAGAACGATGCGAGTATCTTAATTATCAAAACAAACGCCTGCTCTCAAGACAACACTTTGTTGAAAGAGCTTAATAGCTTATCCGACGATAAGGATTTCAGTTAATTGTACATACATTTTATGACGGTTAAATGATTATTTAGAGTACGATTTTGTGTTGAATAGTAAGTATGAAAATTTATGAGTTTTTATAAAATATATATATATTGAGAATGTTTAGACGTGTAGGGGTACCTTTATGGCACAACTTTACCATTGATGTACGAGTGTATGATGAGACGCAAAACATCCGTCTGCTTCTTATAATTTCCGGTCCGATTGGGCTAAAAATATTTCTTGTTTCTTTTTTATCAAACTTGAAATAACACCCAAAATTTGTGCCTCTAGATTAGAATACCCTCTTAATGTTTTTGCATAAAAATTTCTTACTAAAAGGTGACATTTATTTTTATTGCATTTAACATACTTATTGTGGTGAAAAATGAATGTGGCACGTCTGGGGATTTGAATCTATTATTTTGGTAATATTTGCAAGCCAGCATACGAACGAAGCTTAACGATGCTATATCGTCGGCATATTTATGTTTGACAGTTGTGGATGAGGATTAAACAAGGACATGACAAGTCTTCCCGATTACGTGTCGGATTACACGGTTTAAATGATGGCGATCGGAGCCATTTGCGAGCTTCAAATCAGCATTCTGGGCCTCGCATCATAATAAGCCACTAAATCTAATGGGTTCGCGTAATTGTCCAGCACAAAGCCCGAAGCTGTCGCGTCGCATCAATCTGCGACTTCTGCAGGATTTGGTTGACAATTCCATGTGTGGTCTTCGTCGGAACGATCAGGTCAGTGGCCAATGAGACGAGCCGGACAAACCGATGAACAAACGACGGGGAATGTTCAGGATCGGGACTTTGACAAATGGGCTTAATAATGGCTGGGATCTGGACCGGACGACAAGGCAGCATCCGGTTATTACAGAAGCATTTGTGCCGTTTCCGTAATTATTGCCACAAACCGCTCGGGTAGGACGGGGAGAAATTTCATTTTTTAAATTGAACTATTTGAGGCTAGGAAATATTAGTATGGCTATTCGTCTGCGAGTATTGATGCTAGTGAAGATATTTTTGTTTGTTTGTATAAATGTCTATATATCTCAAATATAAGCAAAAAGACGTTTATGTAGTTGGGGGACCAAATTTTGTATGCCAGTGTCATAGATCTCTGCCACCAGTTCTTTTCGGATTGTCTTTTGGATTCTGGAGTATTATGACATATCAATTTCTCATCCCACATCACGATTGAATCCAGAAAAACTTCTTCCTCCTGTGTAAAAAATATTTTGACGGTGCTAAAGTCTGAACATTCTGAGCACTCATCTCGCACACAACTTCTTGTAATCAAGTTTTTTCGACACCATATCACCAAGGAGAACTCGAGAAATGTCAGGAAATTCTTTCTGAAGGTCGTCAGCCATCACATGGTGGTCATTTCGCACATTTTCTTGATTTTTTTGCATAAATTCGTCAAAAACTAAGACCGTAAGGATCACTTTTTATAACACCGTTTTCATTACACTTTTACCGCGCAATAGTCTTCTTTTTCGACCCACACAAA
This sequence comes from Stenopsyche tienmushanensis, assembly GCA_008973525.1. NCBI lineage: Eukaryota > Metazoa > Arthropoda > Insecta > Trichoptera > Stenopsychidae > Stenopsyche > Stenopsyche tienmushanensis. Next base: position 307,648 of record WACJ01000110.1, on the reverse strand, counting down.
TTATTTAAAAATATAACTAGTATATATAATATATACATATGCAAAATTTGCTAAAATTCAAGCAATATGTTATATAAACATCCCGATAATTATTTGGATTATATTGTTGTGTGATTCCATTAATTTTTCCCATAAAAATATACGACTTGCTGTATATTGAAACGATTCATTGTTCGAGTTCGTGGAAGTGGAGAATCTCGCAATTGTGTATCTTCTTTGTCAGTCAAAATGAGAGTCAACATGTAAAGATGAGATAATCCTATTTATGGATGTTTATTTCAGAAAAAAAGAGAATTTCTCGCGTATAATACGTGGAATGTCATAAATCTTCATACGGTCCCCATTTCATGATACGTTAACGATGTTCATCGACATTTTTGATCAACGGAGATGCCTCAATAAAAAATATATAAATTTTAAGAATATTTTTTTTAAATTTACAACACATCACTCAATAAGTTACAAAATCTCTTACAAAAATCCTACGAACTTATTGAGTGATTTGTTTATAAATCCATTTTTTATTTTTATGAAAATTATAATTTTTTTCGCAATTGGACCATATCAAAATCAGTTTAACAAGTAAACAAATATTGAAAGGAGGTTTTCATTATTTATTATTTATATTTAAATAATTATTATGACTTAACTTACATCAATATAAAATAATTCATTTCTTCGGTAATATCTCATCGATTTCATAGTTTAATTCTAATTGTATCTTGGATTCTGGAACTGTTTCTTTGTGCTCGTAAACTAAATTTTGTATTCATCATTCGAGAAACGATGAATATTTTTCCCTTCGATATGCTTCAACTACTGAAGCTATTGTATTGCAGGAAATCTTTTGTGAAATATCAGCAACTTTTTATTATGCAATTTTATATTGTAATTTAATTATCATGCCAAATTTTGTTGGTGTGTGGAAAAGTTTTTAAAAAGGCATTTATGAAGGATGAATGAACCTCTAGTAAGTTTTTCCAAGTTAGTTGGATAAAGTTGATAGATTACATTAAAAAATATTCTCATCTTAACCGCGTTAAAATGAGCAAATCGTGTAAAAATAAGAATTTATATCATCTTAAAAATTAAACCTGAAAATATTTTGGTGATCTAATTTTCGTGATATATTTCTTGAACTATCTGCAATTCTACGAACATATTAAATCTATATAAAAAAACGTTAAGACTTGTTCTTTTAAATGAGTGTCATTTTATATTTTTCAAAATAAGTATAGCTATAGAGTGCGCATTTTTTAATAAGGAAGTTCCCATGCTGCATCCAATACATGTTGTGAATTTAAAATAAAATACTTTATTAGATAAATGATATGATATTCACTAAGATTATATGGACTGTAGGTCAGATGAAATACCTTCACGAATTGATTTAGGCTTTTGGGTTGAAATTAGGGGATGATCGCATACATGGATATATTCAACATAAGTTTCACACAGTTTTTAATATATGTCATAAATTTAAGTTTTATTATGTGATGACTATTGATGAATGATATAATGGGGTTGTTTTTCCAACTTGAATTTCAAGAAATAAGATTCTTGAATCAATAAATTAAAAAATAGTCAAGTTAATCAGTGTTCAAATTTATGATGCATTCACGATTTTTATAAGATTTGGAGGCAAAGAGTTAACAAGTATGCAAATTTCGATACTACCTTGTACGACATGCTATTTTTCAGATAATCGATCAATTGAACGACCTGCAAATATTATTCATCGCCCTTAATCATGTTTTATTTTCGTTCGCGTCGTACATCAAAAATGCCAACGGATAAATTGATTTGCGGGCAAACTCGCAGAAATAGGATTGTTTACTTTGGCGAATCAAAAAATATCGCCGGCTTAGGCGATATTTTCACAGAGGTGAATATATAGGGCGTCGTGAAAATTCTCACCGGGGGTAATAAGATTTGGGGTGTATTCCGCGCGAAAAACAGGCAGCGGCAAACACAGTGAATCATTTCACGTGGGGTTGTTTTACGACTTTATTTTACTGCGACTTCATGTAACACTAATGTTCAGGGGTTAAAATGAAGGCAGTCGACAGGCCCGGATGAAAAATGTGTTGGCAAATCATTGGAGCTGAAACGTCATGAGCACTCCTTCCTTCCTTCCTAGTTCCTGGGCGTCTCCACCGCCCACCCCGGCTTGTACATTAAGGAGCCACTCGTGCGAAAAGAAATAAAATGTCTAACGTCATTACTCCTTAAAATTACATCGGAGAAGGATGTTGAGCTTAAACAAACTCTTTACCGCCCCTGACACTGTCGAAAAAATTTAATGCCTTTGATGTCGTCTTCAAAGACGCCAAATCGCTCAGAGTCCTTGCTCAAGGCATTTTGTGGGGAAATTGAGGAGCGGTCCGAAATGTATTGATATTACGCTTTTGTATCATTTATTACAAAAATATCTTTGAAAAATATTTATCTACTTAATCCATATTTAAATATAATTTTCCTGTATTATGTCCTTAATGAAATTCATATATCTTATAATACAGACCCAAAAAACAGATACAATTCGCAAACGAGACAGAACGTCTGGTACGTTTTCAGTAATTTTACTTCATTGCTGAACATAAATATGGGGAGAAGGGTCAGTTAAAAAGTACAGTATGCCAAATATTTTAAGCGAATTGTTCATCAAGATAATTTAATTAAAATTCTGCTTTTGAAGCATAATTACTTAAGTGATCGAAAGATATTTGTTAAAATGATTGTGATTAAATATTAAGCAACCGGGGCTCAAATTCTTCTCATTTAACGTAGGTCTCCACGCAACAGAGGCTCCTGTTTTGGCTCACCCAGATCTGCTACAGCGCCTTTCAAGCTGAGGTTGAACTCGTGGTGGCAGTGACTTTCTCTTTTATATTTTTACTTTGGTTTATTCCTTCCTTTCTCCATCGCACCTTTGTAGTTTGAAGTTAGTCTTCCTCGTGGAGTCTTGCTTCCTCTGTAGAACGCGAAGTGAAAAGAGTGGTCGCTTGGAAGTTCTGCGCACAGCGCTCCCAGGGGTTGAAAGATTGATGATAAGCACTCTGTGTGGCTGTGGAAATACTGATGAGTAATGGAAGTCACTGTCTGTCCGATCTCATGTTGTCATCATTAAAAGGATCGTAATGTGGCATATTTGTTACTGCTCCTGCTTCCCTTGTCTTCTGACGCCATGTCGGAGGAGATGAATGTACTGCTATAATAATATTGGTATTTTAAATGAACGTATGTAGTAATTAATTAATTAAATGTAGTAATTAATTTGCTTTTAGCGTAACCTCTTCCTTTTTACTCCATTGTAAATTCGAGTGCACGTGGTCTGAAACCGATCTTCCTGAGGAATCTCGCCTCCTTTGAGGGCATGGAGTAAAATGGAGTGGAATCTATGTGCATAGTGTTTCTTGGAGATCAAAAGAACGATGGAAGACCCCCTCTCTTCCATGAATGGAGCTCAATTGTTATGCACGCACATCTTTCCTCTTCTTAAACCTGCAACCCCGCTTCACTTTACCAGACCAATATGCGCCAACATGGTGCATCCGTTAAATGTCTCGCAAAATAAATTCCGCCTACAAAAATTAATTGCGCTAATTTTTAATAGATGAATTTTTAAGTTGTAGACTGTATTCTCCTCCTATATGTTTTCCTATAATTCCGCATTTCGATCATTAAGTTTGATGACATGTATATTTCAAGCATTCTCACAGAAACACAAACAATGACAGAGACACTCTCTTTCACATGTGAAATAAAACGAATATGTATTATATAACAGCGATGATCGCTTAAAAGCTCTAAAGCTATACGCGCTTGTTATGTCCGTTTTACGGCCGTTTTAATGCGGATTTTCACGAGCTTAAATATTTTTTAATGTTGATAATAAATGTATAAAAATCTGTAAATCAACATTATTTAAATAAGGCATTGTTGAGTTGGAATATATGAATGTGAACACGTTGGTGGAGCATTTCGCTTGTGGGGTGGCTCTGTGTATTTTATACACATTAAAGGGCCGCTGATTGATCTTCGCAATGTAAAAGACATTACGGCCATAATTGAAATTATATTTTAAATTTCTCCGCATTTATTTTGCGCCATTAGATTCAATGGCGGAGAAATATTTACACTGTTTCTTATCGTATTCATTGGGCCGCAGCGGAAACGGAGGGAAACGGAAGGAAATAATTTTCCGGGAAAACAGTTTCATTGTGGCGTTGGATTGATTAGCGTTAATGACGAGTAATTGTGAAGAAGAAAATTTCGTTAACGAAATTCGTTTCGAACCAATCATTAATATACGAGCCTCGCCTGTGCCGGAGTGGATTTGACAAATTATTTTGTTATTTATAGAAAATACAAAGGATTACTCTTATCCGACCGTTGGACAAGGGTTTTCCGCGTTGGCGTTGCTTCAAATAGAAAATGCAAAATCCACGACTTTACTATTTATTTTTTCTCATCTCCTTTAATATAATAAAACAGACTTAAATCCAAGAAATCCAAGAAAAGCGTTGTCAAATCCGGCCCAAAAAAATTATGTTTAAAGTTTCCACACGACAGAAATGCCTGCTTGTAATTTATATTCCACAGCTCAAATAAAACCCACGTTATTTTTGGCAAATATACGGGAAGAAGTTTAAACCGCATTTATGTATTGTTCAACGTTTACGAGTGCTAAAAGTAAATCTTTTACAATCCAAGTTCGCAAAGAACTATTTCCGGTTTACGGAATTTCCCATGGCCTATTGAGAGGCTTTATGCGAAAAACTTGCCTGAACAAATTCAAATTTATACAGCGATTCCGGCTTCACGCACAATATAAAGGTATAAAAACTTTCTCAGGGATCTTAAACAATCGTTTTTCAGTACTATCGCGTTTGTATAAATATTTGCTGTGTTTTTATTGTACAAAATCGCCCAATGAAAGCTGAAAAATGGGCGCGCAGCCTCTATGGTCTCGATGTTGAGAGCGTGCTCTGTCTCGTATGCTTGTCATATGCTGTACTTATCAGATGTTGGCGTTCTTCTTATAAAAAAGTCTTAATATTGAGATTCTCTAGGTAGGATCTATGACTAAATGAGAAATTATGCCCTACCCAATTTTCGCAAAAAATCACATTTTTGACCCACCGTATATTTCAAAATATTTTAGAGTATTAAAATCGAATTGAAACAAATTAAATTGCATAGCTGTGAAGTTGAGCAATCGATTGGTTTTTTTATGCGATATCAGCTAATTTCGCGCAAAAGTAAACCAATGGAGTAATTTAAAAAGCCTCGGATATTAGATAAAGCGGAAAGAAATGTCAATTTTTTTTGGTTGCGTCTTTGCCGTAAGTTTGTCTCGGGTTGCTGTCGAATAAATACGTTATGGTTGGTATCATTTTGAAGCTCTGTTGTTTGTCTTATTTTTTCAAATATTTTTATATTTTTTTAGCCATAGTAAATATGTCCAAGCCTGAAATTGATGAGATCTATTTGCGATTTTGTTTACTGTTTTTATTCGATAAAGGATTAAAAGCAAAAGAAGCTACCCAGAGCATCTGTGATACATATGGCAACATATTGAATATTCGAAAATGGCATAGATGGTTCAAAAAATTCAAAAGTGACGACAGAGATTTGAAAAATAAACCAAAATCAAGACGTACCTCCAATAATCGATGATGACGCATTAAATTCTCTGGTAGAATCTGATCCTCGAAAAACAATAAAGGAATTATCACTAGACATCGGCTGTCCCTGGACGACAGTAAAAGACCATTTGAATAGACTCGGGAAAAAACATAGACAGGGAATTTGAGTACCATACAAGTTGTCATTAACGGTCTTGGAACAACGGATAGCCATTTGTTCATTGTCCAGGTATGAAACCGATCCTATTTTTAAAAAGGAACGTTACTGGGGATGAGAAGTGGGTCTTCTACAACAGTCCGAGAAGGAAAAACAGTGCCTCTCTTGAAATCAAGTACCTGTTTCTACCTCTCGACCGTCAGTATTCTTGAAAAAGAACTTCCTTTGTGTTTGGTGGGATTTTTTTTGGCGTAATTCGAAGAACAGATTACGCAGAACAAAATAAGGGAACTGGTTTTGGAAGTGTTGCAACATTCACCATATTTTCCAGATATTGCATCCTTAGACTATCATCTTTTCAAGTAATTAGAATATTCGCTTCGCCATAAAAAGTTTACTTCTGTGGAACAAGTGAAAAATAATATGGATTCTTCCTTTAGTGGAAAACTGGCCGAATTCTACGAAAGAGGCATTAAAAAGCTACATTATCTGTGGAGAGCGATTATAAATAACAATGGAAATCATTTAATTGAGTAATATTGTACAGCTTTTAGTAAAATAATTTTTTTCTCCAAATAACAAAAAAATGACATTTCATTACCTAATATAGAATTGATATTTTCACAAGTACATTATTTACATAATTTTATGGATTTTAGTACAAAATTTTTTCAATATGAAAAAAAAAAATTGAACGGCTTGATGAATCAAAGTTATCCTAGTTTGAAAAGTAATTACATATGTATTAAACAAGATAATAAAATTTCAAGGGAAAATTTTGGATAGATTTTGAGATAAATACGATTATCACCAACATAGCTCCAAAACACAAAATCATTTTATTCATATATTGTATAATATATTTGGATGCAATTTATGATTTTTTTTTTAAAAACATTCACATGGGATGACATTCTTAAAGCTATCTAAAGTATTACAGTTTAATTTGAAGCAATTTTTGTCGGTGTGATGAGCAACTAACGATGAAAGATATGGCATAAAGACAAGTTCGATAATTTGGACACAGTGTATCGACCTTTCGCAACCCTTTCTATTAAATCGTTGTACGAGGGTCGTTTGGAAACTTTTAAGTGACACTTAGATATTGTGATTTCCATAAGAATTTGATTCTACTGGAAAATTTCATCATGTATAAAGCAGCCGGGAAACCGGTTTAGGAGGCAGATTTTTTAGCGTTTTTCATAATTGTCTCATTTCATTCATCATAATTTCTCGCAATAAAAACACACTTTAAATAATAATATCGTCTCAAAACTAGCTTCATATCAATTGTAATTGAGTATAAAACTTTTTTACAAACATTTTAAATAATTAATGAATAATTTTAGAAAGTTAGAGTTCTCACCAGTTGAAAAAATGTTGTTTTGAGAAAAATACGTTTGAAAATAAAATGATCGAAAACGAAAACTTTAAGGCAGTAAAAAAATATATATATCGAAAAGCTCCTTTAAATTCTTTAAAATCATAGATTTTTGATGTTCTAAAGGTTTTGTCTAATGTTTTTCAAGAGAATGGATAAAATTATGAAACCTCCTCGCTTATCTTTGATCCAGACTAAGTGTTGATATAGAGTGCTTCTTTCTTGATTTTTATCATAAAAGTTCGGGTCTAAATCTGGATTTTGAAAAAATAAATTGTGTCAACATGTTTTTGGATTGAAAAGACGAATGACTGACTAATAGAGTCATTTTAAAAATATTTGTAAGTGGAAAGCAATGAGAAACCATAATATTAAAAAAAAATCATTCCTGGAATAATCGACTATTGAGTTCACTCACGTCTGATATAGGATATGGCACCTTAAGATGAAGAATCAATATAAGTTCTCAAATTTCTCAAGGATCCAATTTCCCTTATATTATTTGATCTATTGTAGATATCTTCAATGTATTAATGACAATATTTTCAGTATTTAATTTTGTAAGTTTTCGATCGCTGTTCATTGCTGAGATAAACACGGTTAGGTTTAAACGTATGGAAAGGAATGCGCCTACCATTTACCTTTGAATAGGACTTTTTACGTCTCTGGATGTCATAAAGTATTTCCCGGATCAAAGTACTACCTCCGAGGTTATAATAACGCATTCCAGGAATTGCTGTCGCCAAGCAGACTCTTTATTTACGACGCATAAAAATGTTACCCTGTACGTCTTGCTGTATAAAAATTGCCGATTTATGGTCAGCGGGTGATTACAAAAGAGTTTCGCGCTGTCTTCCTCGATATGCACAAAAAAATATTATTAAATAAAATAAAAAAGTGGTCGTGCCATCGGGCGTTTACGGCCTTTGCGGGCAAATGACGCGAGAAAATTTACGACCTACCCTTGCCAACTTTTCAACCCTTGTTTTGGGACTGAATTATGAAAAAGTTCGATTTTTATACTCCCTCTCCGATTGCTTATTCAAATATCATAATTCTTAATTGGGACCTCATTTGCGTGTTTTATCATATTCAAAAATCTATCTCTGCAGTCTTGCTTATCGATTTGATATTGGAGATTGAAAATGACAAAGTGAATTTATATCCGAAGCTACTTTATGAAAAAAAAAACGATCAAATACATGACAATAGGATGTAATAAATACTTTTTGTTTGAAGCATCTCGAATTCCTTCGATGCGAAATGATCATTTTTCAAGAATGTAATTAAATTGGTTCCTGGAAAAACGTATTTGCGATACGTCCAGCATCCCTCTTCCTCCAAAAAGAAAATAAACTTATGTAAAACGATACGCCTTGGAAATCTTATCTCATTTCCATCACACGTGTCGTCGATCTTTTATCGCGAAATTACCGAGCTCAAAATTCAAATGCTTCATACTCGGCCCGACATTATTGATTTTGATGACTTTTCATTTTTGCCCGGTGCTCCCGGCATAAATATACGTTACTTGTCCTATATAGGAACGAACCATCAAGCTTAGGATCCTTTTTTGCCAGACTGGGTACTCAAATTTTGCTAAAAGCCTCGCCAAGCTTAGCGGTATGGCTTAAAATATGTATGCGATTCGTCCACTTGCTGACCGCCAGGGGGCGCACTTCGCTCCGCAATTTTCACCCTTTTCGGCTTTTCCAACCCCCTCATCTCTTTTGTGTATTTTAATATAACAATATACGTGTACGAACAATACGCAAACACGAATGGAACAAACTCGTTCCGATCCCATTGTTTATTAATATGCGCGTAACACAGATTGGAAACCGGCTGCAATTTTCGACGTCAAATTTTCCGCCAACGAACACGACAAAAAAATGCACCACCTGAATAAATAAAATTGAACGACCTGAATTGTATTTTATTTCGAAATATACTATAGTTATGTTTGAATTTTAGTATAAAGTAATTGGAAAATTGCAGATAGATGGCAGATCTAAAAAAACAAAGCTAATTCTTTCTCTACAACTTGAGCCACGTCTACCGAAGCTCTAACAACCGTATATCGAAAGAAAACGACGTTTATTTAATAATATTTAACGTAAGCTATTTGTGGACAAAAAAGCAGCTTTGTTGATTTTAATTTAATACATGCGGTATGTAAAATTATTCAGATCTTGAAAATTTTTATTAATTTTCACAATGTTGAAAAGTTGATAGACTGTAATTTTTCTGATTTACATTGCACAAGTAGTGACTTAAACAATAATTGGCTTTGTAGAAATGCGTAAAAAATTTAGATCACAATAGTAGTTATTATCAAAATTATTATATTGGGGTAATTGCATTGAGGTTTCCAAAGACGATAAATTCAGCCTACAATGCTTTACAATTAGATAGATCACGTGGTCTGTTTTGGTTCAAGAAATCTATTTTAAATCATGTCATAGAATAGAGATTCTAAGGCTTTTATATCTGTTGAAAAGCAGGATTATGATACCAATGTAACTATTTCATATCTCTACGTGCAAGCATGGTCCATATCTATTTATTAGTTAATTTATTATTGAATTTGTTTGTGGGCAATACATTCCTATACCGAGTTATTGGGTGTTTATACAAAAAGGTTTTGAGATTAGAACAACCATTGTTTGTGTGCGGAATTTGTTTTGTTAGACGTTTAACGGATGCACCATGTTGGCGCATATTGGTCTAGTGAGGTGAAACGGGGCCAGGGAGAGAAAGGATGCGCGCGCAATATGACGGCTGAGCTTCGCTCATGGGAGAGAGGAGCTCAGACAGTCTTCAAGGCGAGAAAGAGCACGCGTAAGCTTTTGGGTCCTACATATGATCTAAAGCAATAAATCACGTAATCTGCATTTCTTTAAAAAAAAATGCATTGCGCCACATCATCCAAAGCAACTAGCAGACCAACAGCTTGACCATTTTATTATATATTACACAAACACAGTTCATCTTTTAGATAACAATTTTCATTGTATAAAAGATGAAATAAAGAAAAGGACAAGTACAGACAGATTGCAAGCATTTAGAAGAATGAACATTATCGAGAAATAATCGGCAAAAACCTTATTAAAAAACGTTAATAAATGGAAAAAAATTAATGCACAAAAAGAGCTAAGAAGTTCACTTAATACTTCACAAAATAAAAGCACACATAAACAACAAATATATATGCATGCTTGGTAGTTGTTGCGAGCGACGGCATATGTATGTAGTTATTTGATATTGGTCTATGTTTTACATCTGTGAGTCATATAATTTAAGCAATGACGATGATCGTTACCGCATGGTCACAGTATTTTTTATGGTTTTATATAAATTTAAAAGGTCTCATGTATGAAGTTTTATATTAATATCCTGTATTTTAATAAAATTGCATTATATATTAGCGAATTGGAAGCTGCTGTATAATAATAAAATAGAGCATTGGCCAATCAAATTGGCCCAATTATCACCAATGAATTGCAGATCTTAATGTTATTAATTATTTTCACAGTTTTTCTTAAAAATATGTATTTAAATCAAATTTAGTGTATATATCGGCGATTAAAGGTCTGTAACCATCCGAATATCTATAATTTGGGGTCATCTACGTTTTTCGTTGACATCAAAATGAACATCAAATCGTATACCTTCATTGAGCAATGTTAAATATATAACATCAATTCTTGTTTTTCGTTAGATTTATACGTTTGTCCTAGTTGGGAAGTATGGCTGGCGTAATATTAATTGCTATTACGGCTACGTCGAGTTGGCTACGCGCCTAATATCCGTCTATCCCCTATAGCCTGTTAGGCTATAAATTACCGATTCATAGGGATGCTACCCCTAGATTACGAAATAGTTATGTTTTATCGGTAAGTCGTCTTGCTCGGAAGAAAAAATCGTGTTCAATAACACGTAAAGGTCCTTGGGAGCGAATGATTAATCGATTCGTTTTGGTGATTAACACTCGCTGTATGGAGATTTCAATATGCCTGGTAGATTCAGGCTATGATAAACGAGGAGAGACAATTGTATGAATAATTAATGCGGATTGATCTGATTGCAATTGCAACTTATCAACGAATGCAAATGTCTTACAGGCGAATTTCTTAATGCTGGCAAAGCTTTAGCAAAGATCTTGCATAGCAAACGAAGTGGAGTAATTACTTATGTTGGCACTATGGAGAATTAAGAGCATAAGACTTATGTTTTTGGAATACAAATCCATTTAAGAGTGTTCATTAAGCATAGCGGAATAATTTTGCTGCAAAGGCCATAGTTCGCCCGGCATTTTCAGATCTTTCAGAGAATTTGAGCTCCTGCTTCGCTGGCATTGAAAATTGCTGGCAACCATTTTGTCCATGAGAAAATCATAATTAAGTCCGATAAGTTCATGCTACAATACGAGCTGATATCAGCGGACGATTCCGAAGCCGCATTATTCCAGGATTCATAAATATTCAGCGACCACAAAGGATATCTACATTGTAGACGAAAATTGAATTGTTTAATATGCGGGGAAAAAATACAACTTTTCCACCACCAACAAGGGCTCAAGTCATGCAAACTAAAAGCGAACAATAAAAATAGCAGTTAATTTATCAGTCGTCTGGAAACTTTCCGAATAGCGTTGTTTCGGCGGTCGGAATTAAAATTTATGTAGCTTAAATAATATAAATAATGAACGATGTTCATTAGGGGAGACGATAATATCATAAGAGGGCCACCCCCCGGGGAATCTGATAAATTAAGGGAGCTGATAAAATATGAGAAAAAAATAACCGGAGAATATTAAGAGTGAACTTGAGAAAGCGAATACTGGCACAGGGCTTAAAATTTTGGACTCTAATTGCACGGATCCAAATTTGAATCCAGTTATTAATTTTGACGATTGTATGTAGGAATATTTCCGTATTTGTACCAGGCTAATATTTTAAAAGTTTTGGCAGAGTTCAAATCCAGATTTGTGTATTTGTAAACATGTAAAAAATTGGTCAACATTATGTATGGTCACTCACCGGCACGGAATGTGGCCCAAATAAAGCGATTCAAGTTAAATATTAAATTTGGGCCACTTTTCGTGCCGTTGAGTGTATGATACAATACTTTTATTTAAAACGTCTCAGTCCAGCCAATATTAAAGCCGAGTTAGTTTATACTCTGAGAGAGTTTGTTTCATCGTTTACAACGCTAAAATATTGGATGGCAGAGTTTAAATGAGGTCGTACTAGCTGCCAAGTCTAAATGTGTGAACTCCACACCTTCGCCAATAAGTCATGATAACTTTACATACTAAACGATTTATTTAATTGGATTTGAGGCCAGGGCTGATATAAAATTGTCTTGTTTTATTTGCAAGCCCTCATTCGTGGTATGGACATACAAAAATTGAATTCGCATTTTGTATGGAATTTAAAAGAAAGTCATTAATCCATGAAAATCGCTTTTTTCGTTCCAAATAATCCTCATATGATCTTTTCTTCTGGCTACTTTAGATCCTTCTGGATTCCATAAAACCCGATTTATGGGCGGCATTTATATTTTAGCAGCTCTCCAACGGGTCCAGACCAATTTGAATGGTCGAGGGGTTCTCCCGCGGATGGGCGACCATCTCATTTTCCGTTTTATTCCTTTTTCACATACTACCCTCTCAAAATGAGTATCCTTCTTCAATTAAGAGCACGCATTAGTTTAAAATTCACGTGTCGAGCCCCTTCAACGATCAGCGTAAGAAGATTAAATTAGCCTACCTCTTGCGTGCACCTGACACTTTCGGTTAGGGGTAGCGATTTTTAAATACTTCAAAAATCATCCCCAAAGGGACACCTCCATTTTGTGAACCCACTTTATGAATGAATAAATACCCCTGTAGATTAAAATCTGAGCCGAACTCGTGTAAGCGCCGGCGGCTAATGAGATTTTTCGCTCGGGGGCCGGCGGTGTCCGGCCCCACATATATACTGCCGTAAAAGTCGTTTACTCGTGAAATATAAGCAAAAATTATTTTTTAAGCGAACCTACTTTATAATTTAGGTACCTGTAAAAATTAACGAATATATCCACACATATTCGCCCTGCGATATATTGTGGCGTTGTGTGCGAAGCAACATATACCCTATTCTGTTTGTAACACTTTGATTGATCGTTTCATTAGCCATTGTGATTAGCAGTCTGGGAATCTAATAGTAAGCTAGAGTGAAATATATTCCTAATCATATAATAACTTATAACTTATTCAATAAAATAGTTTTTAATTTCTTTTAGGATAATATGACATATATATTAAGAAATTAAATCATAGAAGTCCTAGTGGTTCATCTCCGAGTGAGTCCATACATATTGAGATTTTGGAAAATTCAATATAAATAGTAGATAATTAGATCACTTACTTACTTAGATCGAAAACTTAGGACAAAATTAGACGAAGGATCTTTTAAACGTATTACGTTATTAATTTGTAAATTAACCCTTCCCTTATCATGCTAAAAAAACACCCGCGATCTACTATGATATGTATTTGGTACACCATATAAAATTTTGAAAAATTATTTCCATTCTTAGAGTCGAATTATAGTAAATACATCATGGTCAAGGAAAGGTTAATACTTTTATCTGTGCTTTGTAAAAATGATCAGTTCAGAAATTAGGTAAGATAAAAAGGTCGTGCTGTAAAGGTGCCCCTACACGTCTATATGTTCTCAAATATTGCAAAAAGTGATCTATAGGGCTTAATTTTCTATTTATTCTTTCTATTTATAAGATTGGTGCTATGGTGTAGGATGGGTGACGTATGTCTTTACCTAATATAAAAAAGCTGTAGAAACGATTAAAAAATATAGCTGAATTAAAAATATTTTTTTACTTTTAAGCTGAAAAGTTTTTACAAAAAATGAATCAAATGACTGCCAGAGCGTTAGAAAGATAGTATTAAAAAGTATTGAATACCGGCGAATTTTTTTGTTTGTTGTTATAACCCGTTCATTAGTAATCGCGCATTTATACATTCGAACTCAAGTGATACAGAGCATTCTCGCAACGTTTGTGTGGAGATTGTAAATCGAAAAAAGAGACGGAAAGTGTCTTGCGTCTCATCATGTATCGAGAGTATCGTTATATGATAATCGCACGAAATCGCACAAAAAAAGCTTTGGCCTACATAGGAAAAATGAAGCTGCGTTTCATGGATTTTGAAAACCGCATAACTTTGAAACAGTTATATAAAATATATCCAAAATCGCATAAAAAAGTTAAATCGCTCTCAGTGTCAATGTCATCATTATTCTGTATAGATTTTTTCTTTCCAACAATATAATTCATAATTAGTAAAGATGTCAATATAGTCCCTAACTCAAAAAAATAAATAAATCACAAAACTGTGACTATTTAAAAAAAAACTCAATCAAGTCATTTTTTGGTTTTATCACAGTTTTAATTTTTTTTAAACAGTAAAAAAATAAATTTTGACACAAATCTGGTAGGAATAATAGAGGGTTGTATAGAAATGATTCGTAGTCAGTTTGAAGTAGATTAATTAATTAAAAACTTGAGATATGATGTCAACCGTGTTGAAAAAAGTAGTTTCGAGAAAAACGCGTTAAAAGATTACATAATGGTTGGAGCGGCCAAGTTGCCGCTTTACTAAAATTGCTATAACTCCTCAAATAGTTGGAAATTTGAAAATTCCTTTGGAGAATGTATTTTTAAACGTCGAAACATTGAAAAAAATGCGAAAAAAATGAAATCAATGTTTTCAAAATTCTAAACTAAAATAAAAGGCGTGGGTGAATTTTCAGCGTTAGCAGATGCAATATGATTTTTACACAGTCCCAAATTATATTTTTTCTCCAAATTTCGATTAGTGTTGATGATTTATTTCCTATTTTATCCAAAATATCTCGTACATACTTTTTATGAAATAAAAATTGTGTTAAAAAACCGCATAACTTCGAAATCGCACAAAAAAAAATTCGCACAAAAATAAATTTGAGTGTATTGCGAAAAGCGATCTATAGTGCTTCATTTTAAATGCTGTCCTTCCAGTTTTAATATTATTATTCATACAATCATTGTTATGTGTATGATATCAACAGTGTAAAGCTTCATTTATTAATATACAAGCTTGACTCAAGCTGTGCGGTCCTGAGAGAAAAGTGGATTTATGTGGACGATAAGTGGTGGACATACAATTTTAAAATTAATTCTCAGGTCAGAATTTGATCAAGTAAAATGCCTAGGTTCGGGGTGGGATCCAACATGAACTTAAGAACCGCTGTTTTATATCACATTGACAGATTCAAAATCGATTGCAGTGATATACAAATATAAAAGAGAGTATATTTAAGACGCAAGAAATTGTTTATATTTTATTCACAACACACGATATGCATGTTAATCGAAGATGCAATAATTTATAGATAAAATTAACTCATGTTCAAGCAAGACTCGCAGCACAGGGTGCAAAATTAGTCGGAAAATATTCATAAGGGTGTCCTCAATAATCAGAATTTGTTATCACATCGGGCAAACTTTTTGTAAATTTTAGAAAATTAACACAGCCTTTTCGTTGAGCTGTCGTCCGCCATCCCCGAACCTTATCCCATGGGAATATATTTATATAAAATACCTATGGCGGACATTGTAATCCGTTATCGCGTCCTATACGCTGAAGGGTTTCAGGGGATTAAAATGTTTTGTTTTACAAATTTAACTCAAAATCTAATTAAAAGGATAAATGGAGATTCGGCCTGCGATAACGATAATATGTCCTGAAATATCCTTACGACAATATCGTTCATAAATTCGCTGCGGGGAGCCTGTGGAAAATACGAAAAAAAAAAACCAAAAGGACCCTCGCATATTGCGTATTGCGTCCTTCACGTAATCTGTTAATTGTGTACATAATCACGGTTATAAATTTGGTTATGAAAGATTTATGGCTTTGCATTGTCCGGAAATAAATTGCGTTTCATAAAAAGCAATAAAGCAAGGCTTAAGAGGATCGAGTATGAGATAATTGGTTCAATGCGAATTGCATTCGTTTTTCAGTTTAAGTTTGTCAATGAATCAATCTTTGGTTACAATTAAATATCTTAAATTATCTCTAGTTAGATCAGTGTGTAAATACATGATATATTTGACAGTGACACTGACATCATGATTCAAATAAATCAGCTTAGAAAGTCAGTGCCTAAATACATTACAAATAGGGAATAAATGTTGATGGACATCATGGACAATGCCCATACGATGGTTTATATATTATGTTCATTATTTTGAACTCTTGAAATAAATTCAAGCTATAAATCGACAGGTATTAAACATAAAATTGATTAAAAATGCAATAGCTCTATCCGTTTTATTCGCCAGATGTTACCCTAAGTGACTACCATTAATAAATGAAGTTTCAGGTTCTTTTATTGGATGAATTTGAATAGCAAATATGAAATAGATAGAGTGGCTTTCAGCCTTTCAAAATTAAATCCTGATATAATGAATGGTTCAATATCAAATTTATACAAAAACACAATATTTCAAATAATAATAGCATTTATAAAATAATTTTTTTCAGATGATTATGGACAGATGTTCGTGGAATTTCTAACTTGTTAGCTATTTCGCGAACAGTATATCGTGGGTTTTCTTCAACCATGGCTATGATTAGATCTGTATTCATTTGCGAAAGAAACTTATGGGACAACCTAATAGATAGTAATGAAAGAAATTATGTTTTGTAAGATTTTGTAAATAAAAATGAAAAAAACCATATAAATTCTTTCATTGTTAAAAAATCGGCAAAGACTTTTCGATACCCCTAATTTTATATAAATGTTTTATACCTACAAAACTAATATTATGTTATAGCTGCTTGTAATAAATATAACATGTATTTAATATTGCAATTCTTTGAAAGTTGTTTTTACTTCAATCAAGTTCTTGCATTATAACATTAGCCATGTCTACTGAAAGCCTAACCACCTTGTGTCTAAAGTAGGTGACGTTTATTTAATAATGATTAACATAAACTACTTGTAGACGTAAAAGCAGCTTTGTATATTTTAATTTAATGCCAGTATGTACAATTATTCAGGTCTCGAAAATTGTTATTAATGTTCGTAACATTGAACAAGCTTAGTAGATTGTAACTTATTTACGTTTTACGACATGATGAGGATATCATTTAAAATAGTCTTTTATATCAGACTGAAGCCATCGTCATTAGTATTAAAATATAAAATCGCAATGATCCAATCTTCTTTGACAATGATTGCTTTTCAAATAAGTCTGCGTAAGGGCGGACGTTTTTATCACGAACGAAAAAATATCGTACGAGGCGAGAAAACTTCATATCACCCCGAAATTAAGCGTTAGTCAGAATTCGAAATAAAAACATTCATCAATGCGACCTTGGCTGTCAAAAGTTGACAGTTTGGCGATTAAAATCATTTTTTGTCGGAGCAACTTTCCCGAAAACTTGATTAATGTGTCGCTGGATAAAAATAAGCATCGCATCCTTACGACGCGAGATAAAGTTCGGGCTCATTTTTATGAACTCGTTTTTATTTCGCTTATAAGCCGTGTTTATTTGGGCAGGGCTTTGTTCGTATTGAATGGGAGTTTCTGATTGAAGCCCTAATTGGAAATCACTACTCACTGTCATTAACATTTTCCGATTGGCAAACTACGATCTCAAAGGACGTCATGAGTTGAATTAGTAGGCTAATTCCAAGCCAACAGGCTGTGAGGTTCTGGCTGACCTTATCACAACAAGCCTCCGAAGGACTATTGGCTGCCGCCGATCCTTTGATCGTCGTTATGTCGAGGAACAGAATCTGCCACGGCTGGACAAATAAATCAGTGCCTGTTTAATAAGTGTCGGAAGCGAAAAGACAATTTTTGAAATATGAATTTCGCAAAGAGAGCCAAGGGATGAATAATAACCCTCTCGGTAATAAATCTGAAACAGTACATTTGCGCCGTGGAGAAGAGAATTTAATTTGTCCGAGAGAAATAATTGTTTGACATACGCTTTGGTGATAAATACCCAGTAAATTTTCCAACGGGGGTTGAAAATATTTTTATTGCATAAACGATTCAAACCCAAACTTAAACACAATGAAAATGTATTTAAAAATTAATTTCTAATTGGATTATATAAAATATTGAATTATCTCTACATAATCAATTGAAAATGAACAATCAGTAAATAATCGTTTTGTCATGTGAAATTGAAACTTCAAAAAATATTATTAGATAATAATTAAACGAAGGCTAAAAATGTATTTGAAGAAGATAAATTATAGAAGAAGTTAAATTTTTGATGTATTAATATATCTGATTCATCAATATATCGCTGTCCGAGTTTCATTTTGACATGGTGTTCATATTTGCTAAAAATATAAATTCAATTGATTGTGTGCCTTTTTTATCTTTTATCCCAGGAAAAATAAAGTTTATTTATATAAATAATTTTAATGTGTTTATATAGAAATTTCGTGTATTTTAGACAATGATATTGATCAAAGAACGCTTTTAATACTAGTCATTAATCAAAGTAATAGATCAGAATATCAACCATCTGTAGTTTCTGACACCGGTGGAGCAGTGGAGGGATGGAGTGGACAAGTGAATAGAATAGAAATATTCTTGTTTTGGCTAATTTCTTTATTGATGATGAGAGAGATAGAGATCTGTTTACAGGAATTGGAAATCAGACAAACAGCAACTAACAGTAGCAAACAAGGTGGTATATCGGACTCTTGAAGACAGAGTCCATGCCTTGCGCTGTTGTGCGGTTTATTCCGAAAGCCTAGACTAGCCATACTGAAGTGTCTCCCACCGCTCTTTGATTCCCAATTTATGTTAGTTGGACTACCCCAGCAGCATTTCATGAGCAAAGGTTCGATTGTCCGACGGAAGAACATCTTCCCGCAGCCACGGCTATTCGAACACTCTGATGACTCCCATCTTCTGGTCATCACCACAGGACCAACAACGGTGTATGCGCAAGAAACAATAGATGTCGTTTCAGGCACAATATGTCCGCAGCGCCACAGAAGATGCCATTGTTAAATTGACACATTGCGTCTAAAGAGAGACGGAAGATATCGCTGTCAATCTGGTGAATTGAATCTGTACAGATTAACTGCGCCATTGGGTGGGGATGTCACATCGTTCACGATACAATTTCAAATACTTTGTATATTCAAGATGAAAATAAAATAAAAATGTGTGAAACTCTAACGCAGTAAAAATGAAACATCTCAACTCCAAGCAAAAGTTGTTTTTATGTAATATTTTATTTCTCATTTTTTAACGGAAGTTATTTGTTGTTTGTCTGTGCTAAAAGATGAAGCTGTGTTTGTGTAATATATAATAAAATATGCAAACCATAAATCTCGTAGTTGAATAATATTTTCAAGGGCTTTATGCAGTAATGTGTTAAAAATTGGAAACTCACATGCTTAATACTATTGATATATAATTTATTCTTCGGTTAAATTATTTTATAAAAGCGAATAAGTTAAAATAACGATGCACGCTTATCTTAACTCATTAGCAGCCGGGCGCTCAAATTTACACGTTCCACATAATGATACTGGCGACAATTTAAAACGTAACGTAAGACGCATAGCATTTAATATTAAGGTCTAATGACTACATCGTTAAATATTGATAAGCATAGAATGTGGGTCAGACCTGAGCATCACATTATAAATATTCATTAGGTTATCATCAAATGACCCCGCAACCGGATGGGATGAAATCCTGAATGTACGACCCTTGAATACCGTATAATTATTACACGCGCGCCTTTTTATGCGACAATTGTTGCGCAAACAGCCTATAAAGCATTTTATTTTTGCCCACAGGATAAGGGCGAACATATTTCGCAGGAGTCTTCTGTATGATTATGCGAAATAAGCGCGCGAATATATTCAAAGGATATCTGCGTAAACAACCTTTGGTGCTGAGCGTAAACAATCGTCCTTTTGTTGTTTTATCGTTTTACAATGCAAGTGGTTGAAAGTGGGTCGATATGCTCGGGGCTACTGTCGTACACTCAAAAGCTTTTAGTTGGCAGCAGTTATGTATAAATTCATATACTTTTTTCCTGGGGAGCTTTTGCGAATTTATAGCAGGTAGCCTGTCCGGATAAAAACGGGCACTAAAATTCGCATTAAGAGCGATGATAATTCAGAATTAGCCTCGTGTAAATGCATTTTGGATTGAAACAAATGGTTTTTGCTGCTCCTGTCACGTTAATCCTAAGCGCTATGTTGGGCAGACATGATGGTTACTAATATTGGCAAGCCATCCAAAGTTTTAATCCTTTTTTTAAAACAAATTTTTTGTTTGTTTTAACAATATTTAAAGATCAATGTATAATACCGCATAAATTAATTTCAATACAAACACGAAGCAGGAAATTCTCGGAGAGTACTAATGTGGTTTCAGATCTGGAAGACCATGTTTGTGATGCGAATCCCTAGTAAGCTAGTGAGACTGACGAAGATGTGCATATCTGGATCGGTCAGTGTTGTAGGTTTCAATGATGCCCTGTTGGAGCTTTTCGAGGGAATGACGGGAGTTAAATAAGGACACATCCTCTCCCCGTTTTTTTTTAATATTGCGTTGTAAGCAATCAAGAGGGAAGTTGGTAGATCAGGATACGTAAATCCATGGAATGAAAAATATAATGTATCTAGGCTTTGTGGACGATATCGAAATCGTATCGAGGTCGGAGGCTTTGGTGGTGTTTATGTCCATCGACGAGACTGCTGCTATATTCGGTATGACAATGAATTATAAAAAGACAGGCTTCAAAACCACGAGGTTCAATCGAGAGGTCATGGACATGTACGACAAAGCGACAATTATTAGCTTCATCCGAACCCACCGTTTCCATGTATTAGGTCATGTGACGCGGATGCCGGTACACCGAGTTCCCTGAGCCGTTTTGGATTTTGAACCGAGTGGCAACAGACTCGTCGAAAGGCCTCGGCAACGTTGGGATGATAAAGATACAAACACGCAATAATAACCTGTCACCGTCCAGATTACTGCTTATGCTTGGAATCAATGCATTCTTTATCATCAATATTTTTTACAAAAATAATAATTATTCTTAAATATACTAATTTTTATGATATACAACCAAATTAATTTAGGGGTAACATGGGTTTTATAATTTCAAAATATTTTTTTTTTAGATTTAGATTTGACAGATAATTATACTTTTTTGCATACATTTGTGCCAAAAATTCAAATTCCATTTTTTTTAAATTCAATTAATTAATCATGAGCTGTATACCAACAGAAAATATTTAAATTTTTGATTTAAAAAAAAATAGAGAAAATATGTTTTTTCTACGCTGTGAAACTCATGTAAATAGAGCCATTATAAAAGTCCCAGCATTTTTGCGTATATCCGTCTTAGGAGGCGAAGGATCTCCATAGATGACTTTTCTGGTACGCATGAAATTTGTAGGTACGCATAGGCCTCGTATAACATAATCATATGGTCCACAAAGGCTTGGTGTAATACAAATCCGTGTTGTACGAGGTATACGCCCGAACGCATCTCGATTATTCATCATGTCGATGCGATCCAAGACTATCCCAAATAAACATGTTAATTAATTTTAAATATTTTTTTAAATCGTATATAAAGCGTGTTGTACAAAATTATGACACAATTCATCAAGCGTGTTAAATCAAAACCATGCTATATAATACTAGTGTTGTACGAGGTCAAGGTGTATTATGTAACTTTTTTCTTCAAAGCAGGGTTTTTAACTGGAATGAAATCGATAAACGGTAATACCGTTATTTTTGCTAGAACGAAAATTGTAACTGGAGTAAAAAAAATGTCTCTTAATTTAATAATTTTTCAAAAAATTAAATTTACAACAATGGGGTTTTATTTTACTTATAGATACACATTAGAAAACAGAGGTGTGCAAATATTACATTTTTGCTCATCGAACCGTTATATTTAACATTTCGGTTTTTATTCTGTAGCGTGGGCGATTTACCATCCCCACGTAGCAGCGCTGTTAACAGCGACATCTTCCGTCTCTCTTCAGGTGCAATGCGTTATTTTAACAGCGCCATCTCTTGGGGCCCTGCGGAGGTATTGCACCTGCATACCGACCGATTGCTTCTTCGGTTAGCCTTGGCTGCGGGAGGTCGTCCTTCCTGCAGCCAGATCTCTCTTTCGTATAAAATAAATAGTTATTAAGAGAAGAGACTATTTATATTCGACGCCCGTCTATTTCCAACAATTCGGTGATGGGTTTCGTTCCGGGAAAAATAAATACTAAACAAAATGAATTACCAAAAAATATCAAACAAACCTTTTTTCGCGTAAAATGTACACTGAACCGAATAAACCGATATTTTCAAATAGGTTCAGTTCAGTTTTTGTTTCGGAAAAAATAACGGTTTTACCAATTATCAGTATTCGGTTCAATACTGGTTCGAAATCTTATTTTTTGACTGCATTTGGCTAATTTTTTGACTGAATTTTATTTCAAATATCAGCCACACCATTTCATTATTATGGTGCGATACAACATTTTTAATACATGATTATTTAATTTATCATTTAAAACGTGTCTTTTGTATTGTGCTTTGTAATGGAAATTGAGTTTGTCAAGGAAAGCATTATTCAAACTCTTGTCTTGGAATAACGTTTGGCATATCAAACAATATTTACGGCCCTTTTATAGGTCAATCGAATCCTGAAAAGAGGTCGTACACGTTCATAACAGAAGATATTTTTTGTAAAAACATACGGTACAAGATTTGAATTATAGGCGGTTCTTAAACAGTATTTACAATCAAATATTTACAAAAATGTGCCTCGAGACACACACGTCTTGGGTGTTATGTGTTTGCATTAAGCAAGACAAACATTTTCTTTCAAAAATAATTTCATTTTTGCTACGGCATAATCCCTAGGAAATATTCAAATGTACAAGCAGATTTCTTTAAATATTAATATAAATTTACACGAGCTTGTGTGTATAAGAAGGCCCCCTGAGGGGATTTTTTTACGCGCTGAGGGTGGCATAGGGTGTCGGAATAATCTGAATTTTCTTTTTCCTTTATTAAAAAAATGTCCTCGAGGGAAGTTTTAAAAAGCCTGCGACATATCGCATTACGTACAGAGGAACGGTTTTAAATTATGCCACGGAAGACTGCCTTGTGTACAGAAATTATTTTCCCTTTTGGATTAATTTTTATGCATACCCCGGTTATTAAGTTTTCTTTGCTCGCATTTATTGAGAGAGTGCACTCCATCGCCTGGCCATGGCTCGAATGAAAAACCGAGTCTAGCTCATGAATAAATTACTCGGAGGTTTCTTTGCGGCGAGGATTTCCGCAAGGTGTTCGTTGAGATGTTAAGGGTTGATGCTGAAAAATTAATTTGATATCACGCATGGACTTTCGGATAAGATGCCTATCCATGGCGGCTGAATAAAACGCTTTTCCGGATGGAAATTTGTTTTTCCTCAGCAACGCGATAAAAGATGAAATCAAGTTATAAAATAGACAGACGTAATGAAATCGTCTGCTTCCACTGCTGAATGGCGAGAATGCTAAAAATCCACGCTAATAAAATGCTAAAATGATTATGCATAATTCATGGATTTTTTTCGCTTTTTTTAATTCAACTCTTTCATTCTCATTAAAGTCATTTAAATCAGACAAGCAAATTACGCGACGAAAGATCTACCCCCGTTTCATGGAACGAATAATAGAAATCCACTCCTCACAGTTAAATTTAATATTTTACGATTTATCATCCCCATGTAGTAGCTCTGTTAACAGCGATATCTTCCATCTCTCTTCAGGTGCAATGTGTTATTTTAACAGCGCCATCTCTTGTGGCCCTGCGGAGACATTGCACCTGCATACCGACCGATCGCTTCTTGCGCGTGCACCGTTGCCGGTTGGGTAGTGACGCGCAGAAAGCGGGAGTCGGAAGAGTCGTCGGTTAGCCTTGGCTGCGGGAGGTCGTCCTTCCTGCAGTCAGATCGCTTTCTTTCTCTCTCTCTTTCTCTCGTGTGGAATAAATAGTTATTTAGAGAGCGCTCCCGCTTCAACGTTACAACTTAATAAGTTCGACGGTCTTTTTTGTCCGAAATTATGAAAAAACTGCCCCAAATGAAAAAAAGTTTGAATTGATAAAAATTCCTACGAACTTATTGAGTGAAGTGTTATCATATCATCATTTTTAAATAAATCAATTATGGTGGATTTCGACAATGGCGTATCGACAGATATTTATAACGTAATCGTGATAATCCCGGGCCGTAAATCCATGGACATGATGGCAGATCTCCAAGAAAGAGTAATAAGATGAATAAGCGGTGATAAAAAGTCGCTCTTTTTTGCTTGGGAAGAGAAACCTCAGCTGCGAGATCATTGGAGAGCTGGCGGGAAGAATACGTCTTCCCATGGCTAAGTCTATCGATCGATTTCCATTTATTTCTCTGCGCGTCTGTATTTTGACTTGGACCAAGCGCAGTCGGGCGAAAAGAAGTCGCTATTAACACGTCCCGTGCCGAGTATAAATATTTTTTAAAATTATCCTTTGTGCCATAGTTTGGTAGACACCAGTGGCTACCATGGCGTGTGTCAATACTTTGCGTACAGACTACAAAAAATATCAAACATTTCAAATTTATTTTCGTAGAAAGAAGGAGAGGTTATAAAACTCAAAAGCTAAGGGGTTAAACACATTATCGTAGAATGGTCTAGTTCTACGGGTGGATTCAAATTTAATCCGGAATTTTATTTGTGTATAAGAAGCTTCATATTCGATGAAATAAATGTATTTCTAATGAAGGGAAATATGTAAACAATAAGATACTCCATTTGTATTTTTAATAAATTTGTACAGCAAAATTCCGGGTTATATTTGAATCCCCCTCGTATATTTAAAAATAAATGCTGCCATTGGTAACAATTGATGACAGTCGCCAGTGGGTTCCAATACATGATACGTATTAATATAGCAAATTAGACCTACCACGATTAAAATTGATATGATGTTAATGATTATTTGAAAAGAAATATTAATTTAAAAGAAATCTATGAACATTAAAAATAAATCAGGATACAATCAGGACAATATGTATTTGAACCCAGATCTATAATATTTCAATAGCTGTAAGATATTATTAAAAGTATTAAATCATTTAATTTGAATAATTTATTTTCAAGCGTAAAAGCAGGAGCGATCCCGATATCTGCCACCGCCCGCACAAACCATCCGCCATATATGCACAACCCGTTTGTTTTTTTATTACCCACCATCGTTATACGTTTAAATACCATTTTTGTATACAAGTTTGAATATTTCTTGTTGTAGATATAATAGTTTTTATTCGCTGTGATGAAAATTCCTATTAAAATAGTTCACTGAATTAGTTTAATTCGTTGAGCCGTGTGTATACCGAGGGCTTTAATGGCCAAAAAAGTCTTAATTAATTTAATTTGACTTTAGCATAATCATCTCGTTCTGGATGTGTAACCATAGACCCATGTAGTGTATTCTCTCTCAGGCAGTGAATGTGGGCCAAATTTTCAGGGCTCATCAAGTAATTTAGTACCGTGCTCCAGTCCCTGCAGCACAAGAGCGCCCCTAGCACCACACAACACCCCAAAGCGGATAATAATTATAAAGTTCCTCAGAATCCGCAAGTAGCTAAACAATCCTCGCGTCGTCTTCCCACGCGTCCTCCGCACCATTAATACGCAAGTAATTAGTCATAGACGACTTCGCACGGCATGTCACGAGGAATGTTAATAAAACTTGCACACACACGCGCCCTCCGGGGGACCCCCGGAGGATGGAGACGAGACGTCTTTGTCCCCCCCATAGGCGCAGCCCCCCCCCTACAGGTTTTACGCTCATTCGCTCTCGCCGTTTTATGAGGTGTTATTGCCAACTTCATAATGTTTAATGTAAAAGGGCTTAAATGTAAGGTTGTTTAGCGAGACAACGGCTCTGTATATGGGGGAGGGTACTTGTTGAGTTGAACGACCTTACTTAATTTTTATGATTTCGTTTTTGGGCTATATTTGGGAATTTCAGCTTATATTTGCTAATGGTCCTCTTAACGCGTTTATTGCCATGAGCTTTCTATTCGAGATTCGTTAATAAATCAGTAGAGTTTTCCAGCTGGGATTTTCCGATGGAATTTCTAAGAAAAGCGAAATGCGTCATAAACAGAAAAAAATAATTGATGTGCTGAAAGTGTGTATCAATTAAAATTAGACCCGGAGTCGCCCCTAATCAAATGCACAACTTGATGTTAATTTAATAAGAGGGTGCTCTCAGGGAATGATGTTTATTAAATTTCCCATCGCCGCATACTTCTCTCCGTCTTCCGTTTTCCATTAACGGGATGATTGGGTGGGATAATAGGTGGGTAATAATTGTGAAGACTAGGGGCGTACACAAACCGTCTTGAGATGCCGGAGTCGCCCGTAATTATTTATGTGCAATTAGGTGCGAAATAATGAATTGTAAGTAGTTGGCGTGAGATGCTGCAGACGATGCAGCAGTGGATTAAATGCACCGGCACCACCATTCCGCCTGGCATCCCTTGTTCGTCTTATTATTTCTGCAGAACCAACTTTTAATCGCCCACGAGCGGCAGTTTTATTCAAACGCTTGTCTTGAATCACTTATCATAAACGAAGTTTGGGGAACACTTCTTTGAATGCAATACCACTGGGAACTATGATATTCGTAGTGCATTGTTGGCGCTCTGAAATAAGAGAATGCATTTCGTTGCAGTGCTTACGGCGTTGTCTCGATGTGAACAATGAAAATGGCAATGATTATTTTTGAATATTTATATTTGGATAATTTATTATATATATATTTTTTATTATTATGAACGAGTTGATCTTCAAGAGGATGATGCTGTTACATAAGTGGGAATACCCAGAGGGTACAGGTGTAGTCCATGTACTACACCCCCGCCCCGTTAACGCTACACAATATCTGTAGCCTTTGTAGGTCTGTTTACAATCGGATAGTGTAGAGGTCTGCGAAGGAGGAGTAAGGTGGCCTGGAGAATACAAATACGATTTTTTCATCATCATGGTCTCAAAATCAAAATTCAGGGCCGTAACTAGAGGGTGGTAAAGCAGGTGCCCGCTATGGGCGCAACTGAGTTTGGGGCGCAAAACGCAGAATACCGGCTTAGTTGAAAGTTGCACATGGTTTTTATTTTACTTGACCATTCTACTGTTAATGAATCAACACTAATTGATTCTGTCCGTTTTTGATTTCGAGTGGTCTAATCCATCTTTTATTCGTTATCGTTTAAACATTGGGCCGATCTAGTCGGCATAAGCCTGAATTGAAGACAACAATATTTTCGACCGATTGTAAAATTTAAGCAACCCACCCGATCAGTCTTCTTCAGCTAACTTCGTTTTGTAATGAGAGTTCGTAATCGTTCTGTAGACATGTTTGGGTATGGCGTCCGATCGCGAGGCGCTCATTCGTTATATCAGCGGTCCGAAAAGCGGACCGATTAGACACACAGACCTTAAGGTCACTCTTTCAGGGCTTTTTGAGGCATTTCTATGACCTGTACGATCACAGAAGCTCCCCAGAGGCTAATTGAAACCGCAAACGAGTCTAGACTTCCCCCCGCTCATAAAAAATATATTTATCTATCTTACTCATTTATGCTGCTATCTTAGCTAGTTTTTTAGTTTTAAGTTACAATTTTTTTTACGACATGTTATGCACTTTTGTTGAGCGGGCTGGTATGGTCTCTAATAATGGGACTAATGAACAGCTTGGGTCAGTTGAGAGTCCCCATGTTTCATCCTGAATTGATGCAAA
The DNA here is from genome assembly GCA_008973525.1 of Stenopsyche tienmushanensis. Classification (NCBI taxonomy): domain Eukaryota; kingdom Metazoa; phylum Arthropoda; class Insecta; order Trichoptera; family Stenopsychidae; genus Stenopsyche; species Stenopsyche tienmushanensis. The sequence continues at coordinate 279,554 of WACJ01000110.1, read as the reverse complement.
ACCTGATAGGAACATCACGACGCTGTTTTTGTTTCATTGTGAGTAAATGCTGCACTCATCTTGCGCACACCTTTCTCATGCTCAAATTTTCAGCAACTATGCGATGTACAGCATTTTTTGAAAGGACATATCATATCTAGTTAAGAGGCGCACTTAGAGTCGACGGTCATCCAATACCATTTTATGGATTTTCTTCACAGTTTCTGGGGCGGTTACATCATTTGGTCGACCACTGGGCTGTTCGTCTCGACAGCTCATACGGCCTCATCCAACCTTTACTTTACCATGATGTATTTACTACAACTCGACTCTAATAATAGGAAATATAATAGATGCGAGGTTCAGAATTTCATATGGTGTACCAAATACATATCATGGTATTATTAGGTTTTTTTTTTCAACTTTTAATCTCGGGCTAAAAAATAAAAGTTCCTAATTTCTAAGTGAATTTAATCGAATTTCGACTCGAATTAACTAAATTAGCTCTCGCCACTTCGCCATATATTTCGCCGACCTTTCTATTATTTTTTGGATGGTTTTTGAAGCTTTACATCCACTCTAAAGAATGTTTCATTGTCGTGAGAATCAAAAATATGCTTGGATGATTTTTCCATTATTCTAGAATCATCATCCGCTCGGTGGGGCGTATAAGATTCTCAGTGGCATAGTTATCTAAGTTTTGCCATTTTTTATGAAAAAAATATTAAATTAACGGCTTATAAAACTGTACAATGCCACATATGTAAGTAATTTTTTGCAATGCGTTTTGTTAGAAAAAAAAACATTGCTGTTTTTTTTTTATGTGAGTTTTATCTAATATATAAAAATGAATCTCTGTTTGTTCGTATGTAATGAGCTGCCATACCGCTCATCAGATTGCAATAAAATTTCGTTCATTTATTATAAACATAGTCTAATATATAAAAAATAATGTTTGTTTGTCCGTATTTAATGCGCTGCCATATCGTTCATTCGATTATGATAAAACTTTGTCAACTTATTGTTTATACTTGCGAGAATAACATAAGCATATTAAAAATATTTTTTGTGTACGCAGTTTGTTATGCGAGACATGGCATTGCAACGCATGCCGGATAATCACTAGTAGTGAATAAATATTCGATTGATTGAGTTACGAATCCAAACGCTAAATCATGAAATTACTCTAAGAAATATGACTGATAATAGATGACAAGTAATATATATTTAAGGTTTTATTCAGTATTCTGTCCAAGTAATTCCATCTAGTTAATGTGAAAAGTGCAAAAATTAACACATTGCGTTGATTGTATTCGAACGACCAAATTACAACGCGATTACCGAAAAACCCAGCTTCAAATGTTTTCGTCACATTTCCGCCCCAAGTTGGCTATCACGGAGGACAATCTGCAGAATTATAGTTTACGGGAGCATTTATTGCTGTTATGCGGTGCATTACCGCAATGTGGAGCGCGCAGCAATTTCCCCATGCTCAAAACAGTAATTAAAATGTAATTAAGGTCTCGCAGTCTCTGCTGGGCGAAAGCGTTCCATGACCGGGAAAATCAAGATGGGTCTGGTGGCCATCCCGACCACCCCCCGGGACACTGCCGGTGTCCTGCATTCCGATATTGTGGAGATGTGTCGCTAATGATAATGACGGCTGGAACTTGTCTCAGGCTCCCTATTAATCATCTTACTTGACTGACGATCGACGTGTGAGCTGCAATAAATCAACTGCCTTTTCAATGAAAATCTATTACAAATTTAACATTAGGCGAATTTAATCCCAACTTCCGCATCCGAAGCGCGTGCATAATATTGGCTCTAAAATATAGAATTTATATATAATATATGTGGAAAAAAGCAATAAATGCCAAGAAACCAATAGAAAAATAATCATTATTTTATATTATGCATATTAACCCATTGATGAGTAATAGCGCATATGTGCGTTCAGATTCGAGTGATACAGAAAGAGCAGACTTATATTTATTCAAATCATTATTTCACTGTGAAGTGAAAAATAGAGTCATCACATCAATTATCAACAGATGATGGCAAAATAAGCATTAAAATTACAGTGGAATTTGTCCGTATCCGGTTAAAAAGCATTAAGTATGGGGTGTTGAAACGTCGTTATTTCTTGAGTCTATATATCTATTATACCTTATGGTATATATTGATCACATGGTTACCCAAATTTGTATGTGTATTATATGCATTGTTATTTCTAATTTAATATAATTTAAATGGGAAATTTTCAAGAATAATGCTTAAAATATTCAGATTAAACTTGTTGGTCGTAAGGCTTGCCATTTTACGACTTATCATATATTAATAATATATATATCTATTCGAGAATCCAAGAATATTTAAGCTTAAGCGTACAAAGACGCAACCTTTCCTGATAACAGAATCTTGGACCGTTGTGAATATTACGAAATTCCATTAAATTTAGTATTCATGTTGATTCTGAACAATTGTTGAAGTTGAGTTATGGATAAAATAAGTCTACTGATAAAGCTTTAATGGATTTAAAATTAAAACACATAATTTGTATTAATAATTGGATTTATCACAATAGAATTTATGAATAAAAGTATTAAATATGTTGCATAAAAATGACTGAAAAAGGTTTGGCGATTAGTTTCGTAACTCAATCATTTTGGGTTGGGAATCAAAAACTAGTAAAACTGTTATTTTTGCTGGAACGAAAACCTGAAATGAACTTTTTTTCGAAAATATCGGTTTTTTTCGGTTCGGTACACGATTTAAGAGAATTTGATTGGATTTTTTTTTATATTTGCAAGGTTCCAAGACTGGGACTCCTAGATTTCACTTTGTTTGCTAGTGTTATATAATTCAAGCCGGGACTCACAAACTTCCAGCAGATAAGTATCAAATAAATATCTCTTCGTTTAATAAATTATATTTTCATATACTTTTAGCTTTAATTATTATACCTATATGTAGAATGCTTATTATAAAACAAGAAACATGTTTGATATAAATGTTTGGAGCTGAACCGGAAAAAAACCGTAATGAAAAACATAACGGTTCGAAGCCCTGAATATGAACGAACCATTTAAAAAATTAACATAAAAACGATTGGAATATTTGTTGTTGAAATCAAGTCATAATAAGTGAATAAAAGGCATTTTCATACTTATATTAATTATATTATATGAGAGTGATTTAAATATAAATCGGAATTACGCTGTACAAATGTATTCGCAATTGTAGCGTGGGCGATTTATCATCCCCACATAGCGACATCTTCCGTCTCTCTCCAAGTGCAATGTGTTGTTTTAATAGCGCCATCTCTTGTGGCCCTACGGAGACATTGCACCTGTATATCGATGGATCGCTTCTTGCGCGTGCATCGTTGCCGGTTGGTTAGTGACGCGCAGGAGGCGGTTGGCGGGAAAATCGTCGGTTAGCCTTGGCTGCGGGAGGTCGTCCTTCCTGCAGCCAGATCTCTCTCTCTCTCTCGTGTGAAAGAAATATTTATTTAGAAAAGAGTGTATTTCTATTCGACGCCCGTCTATTCCCATCCATTCGTTCAGCAACATCACGACCCGATAGAAGATCGTTAGAAGAACGTTACAGATATATAAAAATACAAATGGAATATCTTATTTTTTATATGGTTCGCTCTATTAGAGAAAAACATTAATCGAATAGAAAGCTTTCTGAATTCGTCACTGAAGAAAGAAGGCGAGGAGTAGTATCCTCTGTTGCGCAACGCATAATTATTCGTTTTCAGATTTTTAAAGTTGTTTTTCTTTTCTTTACATTATATGTACAATAATTGTTACTTTGCCCTTAGGGGATTTTTTTTATTTCAAAGTTGCTGCACCTAACGTGTAGAAGAAATTTTAACGGTCAATTTATTTGATCTTGTGCGTTTGTCTGCCATTTTTTTCAGTCACAGTAAATTCTTCCGATAGAGAGGTCGTCGCGTGCTCTACTATTTATAATGATTCGATTTAAAGAAGACCACATCTAGCGATTAAGAATAAATTCCATTAATAATTTAAACTTTATTATGTTGTCATCTATTGATGAATATTTGTATGTATCATTGTAAAACTTGATTGGAAATTTAATTGAAACGTGACAAAACAATAAAACAGATCATAAATATATACATATACATTATACATTAGCTACTCGAATATAGCCATAAGTGAGCGATAAGTAGCATCCTCTGTTGCGCAACATGTAATTATTTATTTTATCATAAACGAAAGCGTAAAAATATGTGAAATTTTGAGGAGATTTAAGGCACATTCGTATTTGAGCATATTCATAAAATTCAAGACACATTTTAGCAGTTTTATTTTCGGGCAATATTAAATATTTTCCATTTTACTGTGGCCGCATTTTGATGCTGAAATCGTCTGAAACGTTGGTAATTTTGAAGCAGTAAGCATTTTATAACGTCGAGAGCAGTGATACGTCAAGCTGACGAAGCATTTCTTCGGGAAATTCAACCAGCCATGAGTGCTATTTGTGTTCGTTTTCGATGCATATTTTCGGAGATTGTGTATTTTATGAAAATGTCATCCCGATTACCGAAGAATGGCGTTAATTGAGTGCGACATTGGGAGTTGAGCACTCCGAGAAATAAAGGGCATCCGACGCTAATGTATGAGCGCTGTGTAGCCCGATAAATGGTTTATTTAAATTTTAATTAAAACTGAAGCATTGATTAAATAGCGAGGATCGCCATTAATTAAAGTAGATGCGGACTTCCTTTAGAAAATTTTCTCCTATTTAATATTCCTGCTGTCTGTCTGAAGGAAGATGCCCGCCAAGGCGTAATAAGAAATGAACCCTTAGATAAAATGTGCTGGCCGCTTCATCCCCGCTAAGGGAGAAGATATTATAAAATTAATGTATGCAACTTTATATACACCCCGTCTTGGGAGATGCATTTTGATGGGGTGGGAGGAGAGCCCCCCGTCTCAATTGTGTTGAAGTGTAAAAAAATAGAGTTGAAAAAAATAGATTTATGCTCTAGCTGAAAATATTTGAGATGAATATTTTATTTTATGAGATATAATCGGATCCATTTGAAGGAACATTACATTAAAAATCTGGATTTTTTATTTATACTGCATTTTAACTACGGCACAAGTACATTTGTTTGTACTTCTGCCGTCGCACGCATTGACGCATCCATCCGCGGGCATATCCAATAAGCTGGAATGAGAATGTCATATGAAATCATATCAAATTTCACATATAAATTAGATGATAACATTTTCACAATATTAGAAGGATTGGGAAGTATTCGAAAATGTAGTAAAAAATGTTTAGATTTATTTAACCCTTTGAATAGTGAGTTAATTTTAAATTCACTTAAACATAGATGCAATATTCGTATGCCCATCAATTATTGTCCACAAAAATGCACTTTTCTCTCAGGACCGCGCAACGTGAGTGAATCTTGTATATTAATAAACTAACCTTAACACTGTTGATATTGTTGAACCCCATAATAGCATTTTAAATATAATAACTCTTGTTACCACGTTAAGTTCTGAGTGTATGATTGATTTATGTGGTTTTCTAATATTTATTATGACTCTAAGAAGACCACCAATGATCTAAGAAGCCCTATGCCTAATGGTTTTCAACCGAACACAGACAAATTCCATTTTAATTTTAATATTTATTTAGTCATCATCTCTTGATAATTAATGTGATGACTCTCAAAAAAAATCTAATATTTTTGCAATATTGTAATCGACAAAAAATCGATTTGGTAAAAATTTAAGCGTGTAGGGGTACCTTTACAGCACGACCTTGCCATCGACATATGAGTGTATGATGAGATGCAAGACACTCTCTTCGTCTCTGTTTCCGATTTACAATCTCTGCACTAAAGTTATGTGAAGTTCGTTGAAGAACTTTGTTGTGTTGGGTAAAGGCGTGCTCTACCCATCCTACCCCATAGCACCCATCCTATTCGTTTTGCGTTTAAATAAATGCGATAAATCTTCGATTGTTTGCCGTGGATCTGGTTCAATTAGGGATTTTAGTTTTGTTACCTGGACAATAGCGATGAACAAATGGTTATCCGTTGTTCCAAGACCGTTGATGACAACTCGTGCGGTACCCAAATTCCCTGTCTATGTTTTTTTCAGAGTCTTTTCAAATGGTCTTTTACTGTCGACCAGGACAGCCGATGTCTAGCGATAATTCCTTTATTGTTTTTCGAGGATCAGATTCTAGCAGAGAATTAAATGCATCATCATCGAATATTGGAGGTCGTACTGATTTTGGTTTATTTTTCAAATCTCAGTCGTCATTTTTGAATTTTTTGAACCATCTATGGCATTTTAGAATATTCAATATGTTGCCATATGTATCACAGATGCTCTGAGTAGCTTCTTTTGCTTTTAATCCTTTATCGAATAAAAACAGTAAACAAGATCGCAAATGGGTCTCATCAATTTCTGACTTGGACATTTTCACTATGGCTAAAAAAATGTAAAAATATTTGAAAAAGTAAGACAAATGACAGAGCTTCAAAATGATACCAATCTTGACGTATTCATTCGACAGCAACCCAAGGCAAACTGACGGCAAAGACGTAACCAAAAAAAATGACATTTCTTTCCGCTTTATCTAATATTTTGTTTGATCCATATCTTCTATATTCATATCTTCCAAACGAGATTTTACTTGGAATAAAGTAATTTTTTGTAACATCTTATAAATATAGACGGTAATGATTGGATTTGGATTTGAACTTTATTTATAAAAAATGGAAAACTAGATTTTAGTCAACTATAGCAACGCTCATGTTTTGTATTATCTGTATTAACATGAAAATACATTTGATTTGTTCATAATTGAACGTGAAATTTGATACGCTTATTGTTCTGGTTATGTTTTCTACCCGTAGTAATTATATTTTGTTGTCAAAATCATTTTGCTGTATTAAAAGCGATTTTCATACATTACTAATTGCATGTAAATGTGATTGCATGAAAACGACTATATTGGATGTGTAGCAAATATTTGCATTGAATCTGACAGTTTTAAAAAATAACATTGCCTTGCTCTGCACGCTCTTATGAAACTTTCATGGAAATGTTTCTTTTTGTATATTTTTTGACAAAATCGAGCGCAGTCTCTCAAAAGTGGGTTGAATGAGTTGCTTCGAAAGTTTTCCCAGATCTCTTTTGTTCGGTCACGAACTTACGTGCTTTCAGCGTTATGCTAGTTCGCGGTTATCTTCAGCAAAACTGAGAGGTGTCTTTCCGCCCTCGGTCCATCGGAGATGACCCAAATCTAAATATAAACCCGAATTCGAGCATCCTTGCCAAATCTAATTAAATTTCGTGTACGTAAGGCCGAATGTGAAGTTTGATTAGCGTCAAGATGGGATTTATAGATATGCGGCCCAAATTTTGTGCTACGCTGGATGAATTATTCAGACTTGGAACGTAGCGAATGTACATGGCAAAAAACGAAATCATGTACATTAAATTTATCGCCGTGTCTTATGTTAATGATAATGGATGTGTTCCGTACAAAAGCAGCTGGAAGTAACAAGTCTGTGAAAAATGCAATGTAATATGAATGAGAATTTTGCTCCCCGTTTGTTTGCGGGGAAACAATAGGTCTGCAGCATCTATAAAGATTACGACTGTCCTCTCTAAAGATAACTGCAATTCTTGGAGGGATTCATAAAGGAGCGGAATTATTTTTAAGACCCACGCTTTCTGTTTTTTGGCATCAGCATTCACATCTAAGAAAACATATTTTTAACAAAAAGAAACTTTGGCATTCAACGATCCAACATGAAAAGAATTCTGTTCGACCTTTTGAGGCCATAAAAGAAGTAATAAATATGCGCCTGTTTATCTGCACAGCGAGAGAAACTGCTTCGAAGGCTTTTGCAATATTCATTATAATGATATATACAATATAACATTTTTATACTGATTAAAATGACAATTATATACGAAATTATTATGCATATAATTTCCTACGATTTTCAAGCCGACAATCAAATGAGTCTCAATTGCGTATCGAATTCAGTGAAAATTCTGGATTATCGGCTCTAGAAGAAATCTTTTACTTCTTAAGATATTCGTTATTGAAAAAAGTGACTTCTTGACGATTTTTTTTAGAACAAAAAAATAAATAAATGTGGTTTTAGTTAACAGGTTCAGAACCACATGTGATAAAATTGGCATAAGATTGTTCAACTTAGATTCAGGATTCAGGATGTTTTGCACATGGACCGACCGAATTTTTTTGGGGGTTGGTGGGATTTTTTTGCTACGTTTTACACATGTCCTAAATATCAGGGTTGTCAAAATGGTTTTTTTTTTCAACATTTTGAAAAAATATCCAAAATTTCATCTTTAAATCGTCATTATTTTTTACACATGTAGTCCTAATAGCAAAAAATAACTATTTTTGTATTTTGTAATATATTGTTGATCTAAATACATTATTATTTTATTCAATTGGCTTAAAAAATAATTCTGAGCTTCCAAAGTTTTTTCCACCTTTTTCTTATTTTCAACTGTAGTTGTCTGAAATAGCATTTCGTCTTTAATTTTTGCAAAAGTGGCGCTTATTTCTTCAATTAAGATTTCTTTTGTGGGTACCCCTGTTGTGTAAGCTAATTATGTTGGCAACCCTATTCCGTGGCTCGCACGGTCTCCTGACCTGACACCAATGGATTTCTTTGTCTGGGGACGTGCAAAAGATTTTTTTTCTTTGAACCAATTACATAAAATACTGATTTATTTAAATCAAAAATACATTTCAAAATACAAAAACAGTTGTTTCGTGTTAGAAATTTTGGATATTTTTTCAAAAAATTGAAAAAAAAAATCTATTTCAATAACTATGGCACTTAGAACATAGGGTTTATGTGTTAAATGTAGCAAAAGACCCCCTAATTGCTGAAAAAAATTGCCAATCCTTGTGCAAAATACCTTGTATAGGAGAGTTGTAAATCCGCCATTCATAATCTTCCCTATTCGAGTATTTGACTCGCCTCAGTATTTATTTTTTTTAAATTAGAAAATGAATCTTAACACATTGCGTACGGGAAACATATTTTTATGAAGTATGCTGTCTTTTGATTGACGTCTACTAAAATATTATTATATGTAGTATTTTTACAAAATTGAATACATTCCCATAATAAACAGCTTAATCAAAAACTGTGTTTAATTTCTGGAAATATATTTTTATAGTAAAAAAATATTTTTGTATAAAGCGCATTCTGTGAGTCTATATAAGAAGGCTGTCAATAAAACAGAAAAGTTTTTCTATTAACACTTTACAGTCCGGGCATTCCGCACTAAACTTCGCTCAAAGTCCGGGCGCTTTCGCAAGACTTTTAAAAAATGATATAATTCTTAAACCAGTTAATATATTGAAACGAAATTTCAATTGGGTCTATAAAATAACTTGTACCATCGATATATATAAACATAATAGATGATTTTCATCTGTGGTGTGTGTAAAAGTGTGATAAAATGCAAAAAGTACTTTAAAATCAGAGAGAACTTGTAAAATCTTTCGGGAGTTTTACTGAAGGCGAAATATTTGCTGGGTACTAGTTTTATTTTTACAATAATAGCATTTTATGTGAATATATATTATTGACGTTGAAAGATTGCCCGCGTCAGGCGGCGAACGTGCGTTAAGTGCCCCCGTACTTAATGTGTTAACTTGAATGCACACAATTTGTTAGAATTATGTACATAAGATTTGACCTATTTTATCGTTTGTCAATCATCGTAGGTGCTTCTGTGGTAACGCTTAAAATTTAAAAATTGCTTTGATAATTTTATGCTATTCGTATTGCACATTACCAATTGTAAAAAAATATTTTAAGCACTATTCGTTCAAGGAAAATATTTTTTAACGAAATTTGATGCAATGTTGAGTCCACAATAGCTCATAAATAAGTTCCATTGGAATAATCTATAGGTCGGAATACAAAGGAAGCCCTCACTTATTTCCATGTGTGTGTATTCAGCTATTTTTGCGCGGCGTTTGTTTCGCAGAAAAGTACCCCAGGAATATAGCCCTGCTTTTTTTCGCATTTTCTGCCTCGGGTCGACGGTTTTCAGCGCACGTGAAAACTGCTGGATATTTGAAATATTTTCAAAGTAAATAAAAATATATTTGCACGTACTATTTATATAGGACGGACCGTATTGAATGCGTGCACGAGCGGAAAGAAGGAAATTGACTCGAGGCTCGGGCGAAAAAGTCACCGGTTGTTGCTTATAGGAAATTTTTGAATGCATTCAAAGATCGAGCCCCGGACGGGCCGCTATATTACGGCCCTGTTTGTATAGGTCGGTTCGTAAACAATGGTTAGATAAATAGAGTCTAAAGGATACTTATCTTTGGAAAACTAAAGAGAGTTGCGATAGCAGCATTTTAATATTCTATAGAGTCGTACCATAAACATTGTCGTTTTTTTTTAGACTCAGATAGATTTTCGCTTTAAAATCATATTTGAAATAGCATGTATCATGTGAATATGTGTCAGATGGATAATACAATATAGGAGTAATTTGTATATATTTTAATGTTTATGATTAAAATTTATTCAATCTAAAGATTTATATTAATCAATTATTTTTATAAAAATACTGCTCCATTATTACACAGAATTCAATTGCTTATATCTGACTCCTATGGGAAAACTGTCACAAAACATGTGGCCCCATACTTAACTCATTGATGAGTAATCACGCATATATGCGTTCGGATTCGAGTGATACAGAAAGAGTATTCTTGCACGTTGAGTGCGAAGATTAATGAATCGGAGACAAAATCAAAGATGTACGGACACACTCGTATATCGATGGCAAGGTCGTGCTCTAAAGTTACCCCTACACGTCTAAATATTTTTAAATATATCGTGCTTCTATTTCTAGTATTTACCTATTTATTTACTTTACTGAACTGAATCGCTTGTATTTCCATAAAGGAATGCAATATTTGGACATTTTTATATCATTTTTTGAATTAAAATTTTTACCACGGAAAGAATTTTTCAATGAAAGAAATAAATAATAATCTGAAAGGACAATGTCCGGAGAATATGGAGGATGAGGTAAAACATCCCAGTCAGACGATAATAATTTATTTCTGACGAGCAAAGACACATGAGGCCTGGCGTTATCGTGATGAAAAACAACGCCTCGTCTGTTTGCTAATTCTGGCTATTTTCTGGGAATTTCATCCTTTAGGTTGTCTAGTTGGAAACAATATTTTGTTGAATTTATTGTTTCACCTTGCTGAAGTAGCTCATAATAAACTACCCCCTTCTAGTCCCACCAAATGCATAGCAAAACTTTTTTTGGATGTAGGCCAGGTTTAGTTGCAGTTAAAGCTTTTGTACCCTTGGTCCAAGACCTTTTTTCCTTGGATATTCTCATAGAGTATTCAACTTTCATTGACAAGTCTCTTCAAAAAAGGTTGGCTATTATGTCGTTGAAGAAGAAGATCGCATGTTGAAATACGCTGAAGTTTATTTGAGTCATTCAGTTCATAAGGAAGCCACACATCTGAACGATGTAGCCCAATTTTTTTAGATGATTGTGGACGGATGCTCGTGGAATTTCTAATGCTATGGCTATGATTAGATCTGTATTCATTTGCGAAAGAAACTTATGGGACAACCTAATAGAATAGATGATGACAAATCCCAAATTTATTGATTTCAAACTTCAACAAATGCATTATTTTTTTTAGTAGAGTTGAAGACACGCATGTGTATTGTTTATGTTTACGCGAAAAAATGAATAAATATTGTGTGATATCAACAGTGTTAGGGTTCATTTATTGAAATACAAGTTTCAATCACGCTGCGCGGTCCTGTCGCTACGATTTGAATACTATGACCCAGAATCCACTGGAAAAAACTCTTTAAAGCATTATATCTGTTCTGCCAGAGCTTCAACGTTGAGAGTTTAAGTCATCAAAGAGGGCAGCATGAAGTCAGAGTTTTAAGGGGATCGATAATGATGACATTGTCATCCAAGCATGCACAACGAGCTAACACACAACCTCATTGACTTACTTTACGGGTGGATACCCCATGAAGTTGACTCCTTTGGAATCCTTAAGACTTCCCAGTCGCTGTACTACAAGCGCTCATTAGGGTTTTAATGGACTTCCACGACGTCTGGCAAATGCAGAGTTTATTTTTAATATGTAACAGCCAGGTTTTCCAAACATGCTATCCTCCACATCTATTTATTCAAGCTCTTAAAGTCTTTCGTAAAGATCATAAAATAATTAATATCCGATCAGGAATATTACCCGTGGGCGCGATGTCAAAATTATTCTTGAATGCATATTGTGTGGCGATTATTGAATGACCACTTGATAAGTACGCCTCTTAGGCGAACGGCAATTCCTCCATCAATCAACCAATCAATCAACGGGAAAAATTCATATCATGGTAAAGGAATCATATGGAGTTTATTCTCTCACATAAATTGCAGAGCCACCACTCTGTTTATTTATTTTCTTTTCCTCTACCTCTCAAATTGAATTCCCATGTACGACAATACATTTTATAATAAAAGCGCAAGGAAAATAGGAAAATAGATTGTCGACGTCGATCCCAAATCGACTCTGCACAATGGACGGGCTTCCATGCGTACACGCACACTTCTTTTCTCGCCACTAGATGGCAGCGCCAAACAACGCCGGAAGGAAGCATAATAGTGGCAATAATAAGGAGAATGAAAATAATAATAATAAAAAATAGACGGGTGAGATGTCAAGTCCGGGGGGTGGAAACGCCGTTTGATAGATGATTCCCCTCAAAGGTTATGGCTTACCGCACATTGACGCACGGGGAAAAAGTGCGCGATGGTAATGGCTGAATATTGTGTGATAAATGGCCTGCCTTCGGAAAAGAGAAAAAAATTAACGTCAACTCTGCCCGCATCAAAAACTACTACGTTTTCCAAATTGTAATTTATCGGCGAAATATTTGACGCACGGCTCCCCCCATTGGAGGCTCTCGAAAAATCGTATATCTCTGCGCCAGTTGATGAAAATGAATATGGACAAATTATGTGACAACGGCGAGGAATATCAATAGAAAAGACAATCTAAGAATAATTTTAAAATTCATCTTCAAAATATGCTGTTACATGGACCTAAATATGCTGCTGTTTACGGTTTGGTCGTTTTAAAACTGATGATCTATTTTATTGTTAGTTTAATTGAATCCGTTAGTTAAAAGCGCCTGGTGTTGCGAATGACCGCTCGGTGCGGTCTCCGCGGCCGAATAAAGTGACAGGCGGGGACTGTCGCAGCGGCGAAGCCAATGAAATGTTAACAATGAATGCTTAACATCTTAGCGTCTCTTTACACGTGCTAGGAAAAATTGATTTGAACTTCATATGCACCAAAATCTCTATTACATAGTAGTACCACATGAATATTCGGAATTTCAGTTGGTCAAAGATGGACCATGATTGAGAAAGCAAATAAAAATATCAACAAAGCTTTAAGATAATAATTGATTTGTATTAAGATAATTAAAAAAAACTGCCAAAAAATATCAATTGGAATTATTTTTTTGGGTCACCCAAAAACATGGTTACCGGTCTTATGACGAAGTTTTTATATGATAAAGATGATATTTTTTTTCTCCATAAATAGATATCAGAGAAACTCCAGTCCTACAGGATTACCTTTACTATGATGATGATGATTTTTCGTACGTTTTTTCTTCTTAAGCTTTTGAGGAGTGAGCAAATTTAAAATCGATGAAGTCGTTGATACCATAATCGCTTTACTTTCTGTCAGCTCCTATCAGTGTAAAACAATCTTTAATTCGATGCAGCCAATTGTAAATAAGTATTGTTGATAGCATACAAGACCACGTCATTTTTTTACATAAACAATACACAATAAATCGATTCATTTGCTCCTGCTTTAGAAGGAAATGATAATCGGACAAAGACTCATTCAACAAGCAGCGACGAACATCAAGCGATTAAATAAATAAACACTGTCAATAACACACAATATTCGGTTATTTATTTGCGTAAATAAATAACAAACGTGAAATCGAAATCATTATTAGTCGATAAATTTGGGCTAAAGATCTATACAATCGTGCGATGCATGCGGGGAAGCTCTCCGTCTTTGTCTCCCGAACTGCGCTACGTTCTATCTCTGTCTCTGTCTGTCTCCGAGCTCAATGTACAAGAATGCTCTTTTTAATAGTGGAGGGGGGGGGGGGGAGTCCCAGGCCCTGGGATAGTACTCCTTTAGGGGTTAAGCATACCTTTATTGATCGCTTATATATTTATTTTTACAGATGCATGAAATCAGATTAAACATGGATTGAGATAGTCGATAGGAAATATTATTTTCAATCTCCCAAATATTTTGGGATTATAAACTGAATTTGAATTTCATTTAATAATTTGTGTAAATGTACCAATGGAGAATATTGTATTGCATTAAATGCACAAACCAACTCATTCATGACCCGTACGCACGCCTTCACAACCTCGCTTGCATGTTCATACTCATAACCATGCTTACAAATTCATAGCAATGCCACACTATTATATCTTTATAATCGAAACACGATGTTGGATTTGCCAATGCCCTCTAAATCTATTCAATTTATAGCGTATGCGATAAATCCATTTTGAATTTTTGATGTAAGCTTTACACTTTTGAGGTTTCGTACGCTTTTACAAATTAGCAACTTTTCAAACTTATGCAAATAAAGACGCTGATGTATAATTTGGAACTGATTTGATACTGAGACGAAGATCAACAAACTTTAATTTTTAAGGTCGAATGTAAGTCTAATGGAATTGCTTGAGACTTTCATGAAAAATTGAAAGTTTTTGAAATTGAATGAAAATCGTTCGCTTTAATAAGAAACGATTTTGTCGAATGGAGGGTGCTTTTGATTGATTTATCGAACGACATCATTGCTATTTTTCCATTCTGCCGTAATGGGCGCCCTTAAGGAGCATTACAAAAAAATATTTACATTGGAGGCTTCAAAACCGCTGATAGATGCGAACTCGTAAAAAAATATTTTCGGAATGTGTGTCGAGGCAGCGAAAAACAAACTTCCGTCTTGAATAAATCCATAAATAAGTAGGATAATTATCGAGCCCCCAAAAACCCAATATAAATATTGAACATCGGCCCGGGGTGGACGTTTTCGCCGGGACGCCCTCGCGCCCACTCCTACAAAGGTGATCACGTCTTGCACACTTTAAGAACTTGGGTAATAAATCATAAACATTCCGCGTATTACTCGGACGGGTGTATTTATTAAAGTTCAAGTCGTGTTAACAAACTTTGTAGAACATAAAAAATACGGCGTCGGCGAATATAGGGCGATTTATTTAACGGGCGTCCGACATTAGAGCTTTACATTTTTTAAAAGTTTGCAAATAAGCGAGCGGCAGAAAAGAATAAAGCCGGGCTTACGCGATGTATCGTAATTCGCGGTAAAGCCCAATTTGCTTTGTATACAAGAAGTTCGAACGGCGTCTGAATATCAAACAACAATTTAAGATTGAGTGCCTTAAACGACCAAAAAACATTAGAAAACTAATATAAGTTAAGAAAAGTAATGAATATCAATCAAAATGTACCAAATGATTTTAACATCGAGTGTATGTCGAGGTACATTCACGCAACGAGCTTATTTATGTAGGATCAAAAAATGCTTGTATTTAAACTATTTTTCAACGTATTCACGGTCGAGATCGAGATATTTTTGGAGTCGAGGCGCCAGTTTTTATATGCCAGTGTCATAAACCTCTACCACCAGCTCTTTTTGGATTCTGGGGCGTAATGATACACCCACGTCTTATTCCCTGTCACGATAGAGTCCAGAAAAGCTTATTCCTCCTGTGAAAAATGATCCAAAAATACACGCGGCGATCACGCGATTTTGACGGTGATCCGGTCAACCTACAAAGGGACTTCAACTACTAAATTAAGACTTTACTGCCGAAATATGGACGCTTAAAAATAGTAGCATGACTACTAATTGGCGAGCTTAGGCAACGTCTTTGGGCAGTAACTGTCTAATTTATGTATACATATATGTTTTTCAAATTGTTATATTAAGCTTTCCCTACCGGTGATGTATTTACTACACTTCGACTCTAATAATGGGAATATCGATAAGAAATATAATAGATACGAGGTTCAGAATTTTTTTATTCCCCCGTAATATAATTATGAATCACATCAAAGTATTATAGTATATAAGTATTCATCTGCAGCAATGGAAATAAATAATTTGTTAGGGAATCGGGAGTTTTGCGAGTTCTAGTACGTGTCTCAGCAAATAGGAATTCAGTCACATTGATGGTGTTATACGAAAATAAAGACTCACGAGGCCATCAATTCAAAGTAGCTTTTAAATATCTGATGAAGATACCTCCAACTATAGTATTTTTAATTTTTCTTAAATAAATAAAATTCTTTCGCCTTCAGATTATTTTTTATATTAAACAAATGGACTTATTAGTAATTTTCGATCAAATATAATAATGTAATTTTTTAAACTATTGAAAATCTCGATCTCGAGATTTCAGGACTGATCCCGGGATGGTTTAATGCAATCTCGAAATCCTGGGATCGAAATGCTTGGGATTGGATTCTTTAGTCACAATGTAGTAATTTTGCACTTACTCTTCAATTTTTGCACAAGTTCATCAGAAATTACTGCTGGTATTTCCCTGCTTGCCTAGCCGTGAATATCAATATGGCCTTATTTGAATAATTGAACCTACTTCGTGACATATTGTCGACTCATTATATTACTACTATAGCGTAAGAGTAGGGACGCATGCAGGGTAGAGCTTCTATGAGGGTTCGTTCTGTTATTGGGTCCTTATATAGCCGGGCTGATGAGATGGAGGTAGACGGGCATCGAATTACGTGAGAGAGATTTGGCCTTAGGAAGGACGTCATCCCACAGCCAAGGTTATTCAACGACTCCCGCATGACTCCCGCCCCCTGCGCGTCAGCATTTAACCGACAACAGTGCACAAACAAGAAGCGATCGTTTTCGTTATTGACACATTACGCCCAAAGAGAGACAGAAGAAATCACTGTTAATATGGTGAATTAAATCTATTATGCTACTATTGCTGATAAATTAAAAATTGTGTTCATAGCGCAAATTCAAGCTATTTGAATTGCAAATGCAATTACTAAATCACAGCATCACTTACAGATACGAATTGCTGATTACACGCATTAAATTAATTGGTAGGTATCAAATCAAACCCAAATTTAGTAATCTTGAAATCTTGAAAAGGTCAAAAATGCTGAAATGTTGGTAATGGATAATTTAAACTCACTGAGAAACGACATTTTTTATGGACACAACGATAAAATAAAATGAAAATTTGCAATATATACAAATGATATATTTGTTGTTAACTTTGAATAAAATACATAGAGCGTTCCAATTACAATGAGCGAATTAATTTCGCATAGCGACGTTCCGCTTTACGACATTTTATTATTAAAGCTATTCGGGCGTTAAGAATAATGTGTACATATATTTTATGCGAGCGATATATTACACGATATTACAGGCGTAATGTATTTTATCAGATCATTAAACCCCAATGCGGCCCTTGGTTAATGTAAATATTATTTAACAGACCTACAAAGTGCGCACCCAAGATTGAGAAACGCTGATCGCAGCAATAGAAGCCAAATTTACTTGACGCGCGTATCAATCATTATAAAATTCGGGACGCTGGAGGGAGCATTTGAAAAATGGCGTTTTAGAAATATGTCGATTTTGAAAACGCTCAAAGATCGAATGAAATGTATATTAGGGAGGAAAAAAATAGGAGAATTGTTATTCCCTGTCTATCCTGATATTGATCCCGTTTTTTCATGAATAAATTATGTTATTACAGTGCGAAGATGGATTTCGGTTCTGTCAAAAAACGCGCGTAAATATAAAATATGACATTGATAAATAGAACAATGACGCAGCGTCAGTGCTCGTATTATGATGTATGAGTACTTAAAATATATTTTTCTGCCATTTTTCTAATTCAAAACGCTTCCATGTAGAAATTTGGCAGGGCTTCCTTTTTTGTTAAGGACACGATCAGACTTTCCAAGGGAAAAACGCCTGATAAAAACTTATGTAATAACACAACTTATGGCGTTATTTTTGTGGAAATGCGTGGGGTTCGTATATATACGTCAATTTTTTCATCCCCCAACAAAAAAATAATATCTGTTGTGCGATGCGATAAAAATATTTCTTCAGAGAGCCATGGCTTTTTCTAAAGCAAATCTCATCGAGGCGATTTAAAAATACCAAGGCGAATATTTGCAGACAAATAGGAAAAAAATGTAAGCCCCCCGGAGCAGTTTCATCAGTTTAAAACTTCATTTTACTTTCCTTGCTGAAAGTTAAAGTTCGACAATCTGGACAAAGAATCAACCAGGACGTGAATCGAATGTATTGGGGGATAAAAAATAAAATAAATAAAATAGGGGAAACTTACCGCTTCTGTATGTATAGGGTGAACTGCAAATAAAAGACCAGCTATCGCTGCGAATGCTCTCTGCAGACGAGCAACAGACAGACACACTCTGGTGAAGAGCAGGCAAGCTGCAGCATGGAGCAATCCGTTGGTTAAATGGAACCAGAACGGTTGCAGTCCAAATAACAGATAGTTTGCCCTGAAAGTAAAAAAACAAATATAAATTACACTCACACATTTAAATTTTCCAATCAACCCCCACAAAAAAATCCAATAAACAACATTAAAGCGCGATTGAACTGCGAACATTCTTGTATTTTAGCTCCCGATTCAGCTTGATGAAATCAATACAAAGAAATCAGTAAAACACATTTAATTTAAGTATATAATTATGTGTCGAGTATAATGTGATCAAAACAATAACTTATTCCATTACAATATCAATGTACAGTCACAAATTACGAGGGTCAACTAGAAAGTAAGTTTACAAGGGCACCCCTACACAGTCAGTTCGTTTGATCCCGCTTGTTTATCGGCCATTTTGTTCAGTCATAGTAAATACTTCCGACGGAGACGTCGCGTACTCCCGCCAATTCGTCCGTGCGAAATCCACGCGGTCGTCTATTTTTTGACTTTGCAGAACAATAACGCCGCGAATATTATCTAGAATGCTCACACCACGAGAAAGAAGCTTTTTTGGACTCTATCCTAACGGGGGATGAGACGTGGTTGTGCCATTATATCCCAGAATCCAAAAAGAACTGATGGCAAAGATTTATTACATTGGTATACAAGAGCTGCTGCCTCAACTACAGAAATTTGTCGATCTCAATGGCGATTATGTTGAAAAATAGTTTAATATATTTGCGAAGTATCCTGTAAATTTCAATCAAATACAAGCATTGTTTGATCTTACATAAATCTTGTAACCTTACTTTCTGGATGACCCTCGAAGTTTAAAAATGTTACACCTTGTTAATTTCCCTTTTATACTTGTATAATATACTCGTATAATAATTAGCTGTGTTTTGACTGTTGATGTTTGACTGTTGCATGCGCATACGCACATAGGAAGCTGCACGCTAGGCTGAGAGCACTGTTGCTCGCACAGTGCCACCCTTGGTGTATCGATCCGCGTGTGTTCAGCTTAAATATCATGTATCGTGCAGTACCCACACTAATTTTAATTACGAGATACCACAATTTTGTTAATATTATTCCACATTTTTACTGATCAGTTTTCAAATATTTTGACGGTACTTTTAGCGTGTATCGTTTTAAAAAAAGCCAACGTTCCCGGGACTTAATATACAGCAACTCAACAATATTTTAAACTGCTTTTACTGTCATTTAATATGTTTAGATATGTGTAGATTTTTTTAACACATTTTAAATTAGATTTAATACATTATTAAGCATTCTTGTTGTTTTTTACGCAATAACTGGCTGCCGTTGCATACATGTCAACCAACACTTAGCCATCAAAATGTCATTATTACAATATCCCGCTTCTCTTCTAGGAATAATAAGGAATAATATGTTATTGATCAGATTGATAAAAAAAACGGCAAAAAGGACTCTAAACTCTATTTTCAGATGATCAAATCCCATCCTCATATTAGATGAAGTCATTTGTAACACGAATCTTTAGATTTTATCTCAAATTTTGATTTCCATTATTGCAATGCAATTCAGTTGATGTTCATTAATTGCACTGATAAATAATGATGATGAATGGTCTTACTATCCTTTAATTGTGGAATAGATTTAAGCCGAAGACTCGCTTAAGCATTAGAGATAATGGAGTCCCACAAGGAGTCCCGTCTCTATTTATTTCATTATTAAACGAAACGCCGTGAAGCGCGATGTTCCCATTGTTTCTGTTAATGCGAAATGAAAATCATGAGTCACTGGAATTTGTGACAATTGCAAGATTGTGGGAGAGGCAATCAACTTAATAGCTATGCAAAAATTGTTTCATTTTTAAGTCGTCATTTTGTGCCGGCTTGCATCCATTGTTGGTAGACTCTAATTCGTGCGCCTCGTCGATGTAAATAAGCCCGCCGGGATATTCAATTTGCAAATGCGGCTCTGCTTCGCACGAGGATTGAAAAGTTTACCTCTTCATTATTCATCATTGCAAATAAAACGGGATGCATCCTCTTCATCTGGGAGCCTCATCCCGGTAGGATCCGTCTTGATAGATAACGAATGCGACGGCGCGCTTACATCGCAGCCCGGCAGATGCATAATTTTTCTCCTGCTGAAAATGCAAATGCGATCTCAAGGAAGACGTTATCGATAACTATCCCGCAGGAATATATTACGGAGAGGAATTCGTCTGCACTCTGCTAATTTACAAGAGGAGACGTGCGAATGCAACTGCCTCTCCGTGTGCGGTCTTCCCTTTGTAAATTAGCATCGGGGGTGGATTATTGGCCCTCCCTAATACGTTTCGCATTTGCGAGGCGTTGCACACAGACCGCCGCCGACTAATGAGAACGAAGAGGAAGACATGTCTTCTTCGTTGGCATCTTTGAAAACTTTCAAAGACGCTGGCTGCATTTAAAATTCCAGCGTTCAGCCCCGGGGCGCACCATATGATGGGCGCCCGTTTATACACACAAAGCAAATGAGGCCCGCCACCACGCTAAATGTGCATAGTTTTAAGTTTCGAAAGATTCTCATAGTGGCTTTGGAGTTTGATTTAAGCGGCAAACTTGTGTACACAGCCTCCTTCTAATCCTCTGAATAAATAAACAACGCCGACTGTGAGCGAATTTACATTTGAAATACTTCGTCAATTTGCAAAAAGTATATAAGCGGATTTGAGCGTCTCCGATTGTCTTCATTTAATAACAATAACTCTGTAACGAAACAGCTCACGTTTCGAAGACGAATAAGACCCGGAGCATAACTTTTAACTATGACAATGGTAAAATTGCACAATAGGACGGGGCTTCCCAAGCGTTCAAAATTGAGGCCAAAAAATTTCAAAAGCATGGATCAAAATACTAATGAACGCTTATTGCGCACTATTATGATATTTCTGGGTTTTTATCTATTAACTGATTGAGGACGGTATTAAAATAACATCCATTATCCATTATTGGCTCTCTATTGTCTTTCCTGTATATAGCAAAATTAGGATAAACGTGGTTTCAATAAGAACTGTGGATGTCATAAGAACTTTAAATAAAGATAGAATTAATGAATTTACGTTTGCACATTAGCTTAGATTACATACGAGGATCATCTAGAAATAAAAAAAAAGTTGTCGGCCATTTTGTTCAGTCACAGTAAACTCTTCCGTTGAATAGGTCGTTGCGCGCTCCTGTTCTCTCCCGTTCGTCATCCGTTTTCTTAACGTTACAGAACAATACCATCGCGAATATTCATCAGATGTTCATGGAAATTTATGGTAGTGATGTGAAGAGTCGATAAAGTGATCACGCCAGGATTAAAAAAAAGGAATCCAAAAAAAAGGAACGGGAGCGTTCGACGACCTCTCCATCGGAAGAATTTACTGTGACTAAACAAAATGGTCGACAGACACGCGAGATCAAACAAAATGATCATTTAGATCTCCCCTATACGCCAGATGCATCATATTTTAAACAAAAAAAATCTTCTGGCATCAGGAGCAATTGTAACCTTACTTTCTAAATAACTCTAGTATATTTTATAAAAAATTTAATATAGTAAAATAAATATTTAAAAAAATAAATACATATAATTTGAAGAAAAAATCGAAAAAAATCAGAAAACGAATAATTATGCGTTGCGCAACAGAGAATGGAATTTCTTGCCTTCTTTCTTCAGTGACGAGATCAAAAAGCTTTTTATCCTATATTTTTAATGAAGGGAACTCTATGTAGATAAATAAAATACTCCATTTGTATTTTTATATATCACTAAATAATTTCTACAGCAAAATTCCTGATTATATTTGAATCACCCTCATACATTAACAAAACTGATTAAATATGATTATTTAATTCTATATAGATTTGAAATTATTTTTATTCCATTTGCAATAACTGATTGAAGCGAATCTCTGATTATAAACGCTGACTGACTAATTGATGCGGGCGGCGGTAGATGTTCAAAAAAAATAATTCATTTCACGATGTAATTAATATCGATTTTATGTCAGTCTATTATTTGATATGTAGATTTGGGGATGTTTTTGCGAAAAAATTGATGCCATTCATTTTGATCCGATCCCTTATTCTTAAGCACCCCTTTGTGCCGCATCTTCGTATTATATAAAAGCATCGTCAGCTGATATTATGGTCGAATTTGTAACACAGGTAAGAGGAAGTGGGATTAGGAGTCAACGGAGCAAAGGGGACTGCGAATTAAGCTATTATAGGAATACTAATTGAGATATCAACGGGGAAATGGGAAACAGGTTAAGTGGTACATGCTCAAATATTTCGAATTTAACGACGATAGCTTTTATTAAACGCTCCTTTCAATTGATTAAGCATATTAGTGCTTAGGAAATTCTCCGAAAATTATGGAAAAAGAGCTTGAATGTGCGTCATAAATTAAGGGTTGATATTAATATTCAAAGCTTACAAGTTGAATGCGAGTAAGAAACATCTTCAGCTATCATTGTGGTCTCATTTTATTTTCAACGTCTTTTTTGCAGCACATTCAAAGATTGCCAAGTGGGCTCATCTTTGTGAAAATGTGACATTTTTCATCTTTTTAAATCGCAGTCCCGCAAATGCAGTCGTCGAGACTTATCTCCGCCATAACTCTGAAAAATCTCATCCAAGCCGCCTACAAATTTGATTTAAGGCTTCAGCACGGCAGCTAGTTTGCATGAGATTTGGGCCCTGGTTTTGCACACGCTGGGAAAATCTTTTGTTGTGAAAATATTTATGGCTTTTCCAAGTGTGCCATAGTAATTTAAATTGAATGCAGGCCTCAACGCAGTCGGAATAAATGACAAACTTAATTGCATGCCATTCGCAGTACATCGCAGAGATTCAATCATATTAGCATTCAATTAACAATCAATTATCCTCTGGATGCAGTTCGAAATTTAATTGAATCCAATAAGCTTCAAATAATATTTCATTCCGAGTTATTTGATTCGGCCCGATTGAACGAAGCCCGATTGGTTCAATGGTCGCGAGCAAATGATATGGCAATAACACACAAGGTAATATCTCCGGTTTTGAGTTTCCGCGATGAGAAAATTTTCTCGGGAGAATAAAGGCGAGAAGGACGAGGGGTGGAAATTCGCTCCGAAATTTAATTACACAAATGTAGAAGAAACCTTTCAGGTCTTGTAAGGATCTGGCGGTGCGCCCTCTGCGTCAAAAGAAATTCAATCAGTACCAGCGGGTACTGTGGAGTTGAAACACGGACCAAACTCGATTATTTCGAGTACGTGAACTGCTTCGATTGATACCCAAATTCATTATGAAAAATTGACGAATTCCTCCAACATAAATATGCCAAAATTTACGGATGTACAAGAGCGATTATGTTCCGTAAACGATGGGTCGTCGGGGAATACGGGATTTGACTTATGGCATCCGAAGCTTGATGGGTCTTTGTGCTTAAGTGAAGTAATTTACTGTGCTTTTATCGATAGCATCAATTGAAGTTGCTCGGCATTTCAAATTTTATTATTTTGACAATCTATTTGATAAAACGTAAACGTTGGTACAAAAAGCTGGCAAACTTTGATTCACTTTAGTTTTATCCAGATTAAATTTTGACAAAATACATTTTTTCTTAAACTCTTATGCAATAATATTTAATGAATTTTGGTTGTGTATATAGAAAAAATGTAAATATTAGGGGAACCCGAAAATATTCGCGTATTTTGAGACCCTATATTTGGGCTCAGTTTGTGCCCTGACCCGGTGACAGAAACATCTTTGTAAGTTATTCTTTTTGTAGAACTATTGTTAAACATTATTTTTGAGCAAAATTTTAATTATTAAGGATAAAATCTCCATATTCGAAATTATGAGGGGTTGAATGCTGTTTTTATTAATTTGAGTTGGAACGCCACAGAAGTCAGTAAAACACTCAATAATGTTTATGGTGAAGTTGTAACAATCAGCAGATGCCAATATTGGTTCTAAAAAATTTAAATCGGGTAATAGAAGTTTAACCCCTAAAGGAGTACTATCGCAGGGCCTGCAATTTTAACGTTTTTTACAAAATACGCGAATATTTTTGGGTCTCACTAATATAATTTGAAAATGTTAATTTACAATAATGAATAACGATGTACATTATCATAGTTTTACCACAACGACCGATTAAAATTGCTATCTCACATAATGAAATCATGCTTTTACATTATGAAAATAGTCAATCGTCAATTAGATTAAGACACTTAAGGGATGTTTCTACCTTGTTGAACCCATCGATTTTATAACATTTTTTTATGCAAAAAGTATTAAATATAGAATGTTGATATTTAATGTGTTGACTAGGGGATGTTTATTGAACATAAAAATATTAATAAAGTTTGATAAAGTATGATGGTGGGATTAGAGGAGCCACGTATTTCGGTACGCGAGCGATGACATTCTTCACCATGGAAGTCTTAAATCCTGAACAAATTATTTACAGCAAAAAAATTAAACATATTTTTATTTTGTATAATATTGTGTATAACTTAGACTAGAATTAAAAAGAAATATTGGAAAATAAAAAAATAATGAGCAATGGAAAAAAAGTTTGTGTTTAAACCAACATTTTTTGTAGTTATTTGTTCATTAAATAAAAACTTTTAAATATTTTTAGATAATTGTAGTTTATACGATGAAGACATTTATTATACACGAATCTGCCAAATTTCATAAAGAATGCTCATTTAAGGCGTGTGGAAACACTTCCATGAGCTTGGAAAAACGCGTTTAATGTTTCTTCTTTCTTTAGTTTCGCGAAGTCCAGCTTCTCTTTTTCGGTTTATAACTTTGTGAATTTAAATCGACTTAAAATTTACTGAACATACTTTTAAATATCGTTTCTTTCAAATACACGAAGAAAAAAACATATTTTTTGTACCAACAATGTAGAAACGGCCCCTAAAGTGATGAATCATTTGGATTGAAAGCGTTCATAATGTTTGTATAGTTTTTAACTGCGTGAAAACACATTTATCTGAATGTTGTTAAATTAGTTAAACCCTTCTATAGCATCGAGAGACTACACCATAGAAAGTTAAGCACCCATACACCATTTGTGGCCAGATTTTTTCAATTATATTTTATGGTTTAAAATAAATCAGCAAATGATTTTTTAAATATTTTAAATAACCCTATTATATTATTAGTATTTTATCTTATCTTAATTGAATACCAGAAATTGTAAGCCTACTCTAATAAATTCTTCAGATTTTTAATAATTTTTTCTCAACATTTTATATGACCTTAAAATATGGCATTGTGTAAAGTGTATGCTGTAAAATGGATCACTATACGCAAACTTGTAGGAAAAAAACTCTATAAAAGTGTATGTTATTTAATCTCTAAGAGTAAATACTGAGATGAATAAAATGTTGCCATGTTAATAGATTGATATTGATAGTAATCATGATTTATATATCATTACAAAGCAAGGGTAGTCCCACCGCTAATTTATTGATCTTCTGCTTCTTTTAAATAATTGTTTAAAAGCTCCTTTAATATAGCTTATATTGGATTTGAAATATTGTTAAAATTAATTTGCAATACAGCACGAAAATCATTTTCCTCCGGCACATAATCCAAATGTTTAAAAGGAATGCTTTCGCATAAAGGAAAAACCAATATGCTGCGAATGGATAGCTCCAATATATGCCACTATATAATCATACCCAGCACTGGTAGATAGGATAGAACGAATTATCTATCCGTCTTTCGAATTTATCTATGATGCAGACTGCATTTATGCTCATGCATCGTTCATTCGGAATGCACTGCATATTAAGATACGTTAAGCTGTATTTAATGTCCCGGCACATTTGCTAATAAAATCGTCGAATCGCATAAATTTGAGCTGAAAAATACAGCTGGCAAGCTGCTCGATATTAAAGCGAAAGTATCCAGAATTAATAATGTTAGTGATTAAAAAGCGAATAAGTCGAAGTTTCGGAGGGAAATTTTAATAAAAAGAGCGTTATTGGCTATTTACTTGGAAAACAATACATTAAATATTCAGGGAGGATTTTTAAGTAGGAAAACTTTGAGGTAAAAAAGTAAACAGATTAATGTATTGAAAACAAAAACAAGGAATATTGTTTCGGGCAACGAAAAAGGTCTCAAGTAAAACCAATTATTCCCGTGTATTTTTTTTTAATAATCTAGATTGAATTATTAAACGATTACCCGACGGGAAATTTAAACCGACGCTTTGCTCTAAATTTGCATGCGAAAAATATCGACTTTATCGTTATATTAAGCAATAAATCTTCTTAAGTGTGCATATTATATTAATACATTTTCTAATATTTCAAAGAGTCTTTATTTCTTATTTGTATTATAAAATACACGTTTTCTGATTTTTTTATGATGTGGCTTTTAGCGATCTCTTTTATGGGATTATTGTCAAGCATTTTTACATGGTTTTTCATAGCAAATTCATGTTTTAATAATGTGGTCGCCAGCCACTTCACGCCAGTCCCTCATGTCATATTAGATTCGAGATCGAGTGGCAGCAGACCCGTCGGAAGGCCTCGATTACGCTAGGCTAATGAGATAAAAAAGAGAGTGCAGCAGGGAAACTTCCTTATTTCAAACGCACGTTACAAAGCGATTATTTTAAGAAGAATTAAATGGCACATATTCAAATGAAAAAAATGTAACATTGTATATTATATAGATTTAATAAAGATCATGCGGTGAATGAGGGAGGAGAACGCGTTCGCCTTAGAGGCGTACTTTTTAAGCTGCCATTCAATCATTGCCACGCAACATGCATTCAGGAATCGCTTTAATATCAAACTTTCGGATCATGTTCTTATTTGGAAATTGATTCTTCTATAGTTGGAATTCTAGATGAGGAGAATCTCCCTGATTGAGATATTTTTTTATCAAAACTTGAAATAAATGGTTTTGGGGAATGTCTGGTTTCTTTTTGTGTGTGATTTTTTTATGGGTTTATTAAAATAAAAAATATTATATTACACTGGCTGTTCAAGAACTCAGCATCAACTAAAGTCGATTTGCTAGAAAGAGTGGAGATCTCAATGAATTGATAAAAACGAACATCATCTTGATGATATAATTTTAAAAATATAATAGATAAAAACCTTAAGTATTTTTCTATTGCATAAATAAAATAGTAAATTAATATCGTTTATAATTTTTGTGTTATTTATTTTTAAAATAAGGTAGTTTCTCTGCTGCACCCTATAACTTAGCGAGCTAAAGCAAACGCCCGGATAGTAAAAGGTCGTCACTTGTGGTTATATCGAGATGAATGTCAATTTGTTTTTTATAATAAAAATAAAATAACTTCATAAAACTATATTATTGACTTATTGACCAATTTAAAATTGCTCTTCTTTAAATATCTTTCTTTTGAATCCAACTGCTCCTATTTTGAAGTAATTTTTAATTTTTTTTCCTATATATATATAACATGAAAATCTGTTGATACATCTTAAACTTTTATTCCATTATCTTGATACAGGTTTTTCTTGATTTTTTCGACCCAATGAAGTAAATATTGAGTTTCCTTTAACTTTTATGACTGAATTTGCAACAGTACTTCAAATTCTTACCTGTATTCGAAA
This sequence comes from Stenopsyche tienmushanensis, assembly GCA_008973525.1. Taxonomy (NCBI): domain Eukaryota; kingdom Metazoa; phylum Arthropoda; class Insecta; order Trichoptera; family Stenopsychidae; genus Stenopsyche; species Stenopsyche tienmushanensis. The sequence goes on along the minus strand of WACJ01000110.1, from coordinate 251,273 downwards.
GGTTATATAGATTTCATAAAAAAGCTCAGTAATCATAATATGCATCCAGATTGTGAGAGGTAATAGGGATGACTCTAATTCAATATGCATAAGCTTAAAATAAGAATATGAATGCTTAAATTTCCAATGCATACAAGCAATATATTTCAACAATTCATCGAGCAATCAATTTTAAAGAGTTCGAAGGCGATTTACAGCAAAATTTATTTGCAAAGCACCGATTTCATATCCTCATCCTATTTTATATTCATAATATATACGTCCTTACCCAGAGATATCCTTTCGCCCGTATCCTACTTAGGGCTCCGTATCTTTGAAACTTCTATTAGGGAGTTGCTTACGCGTGTATCCTCACTTCTCCCGGGCGTAGTTTATACTTTCTTTCGTGATTTATATACGATTGTATCCTTAGGTAGTTTGCTCGGTTCTTTAAAATTGTTTTAGAAGTAGCAATGTGTTTGCAGCTTGTGCTTCGTTTATGATTTACGAGCATTAAATGTGTGTTAACACGCAAAGCCGTGCCGCTGATGTAAAACGAATTGACGTTAAAAAGTTATTCGCATTTCATATACTGAAATTTAAATGTAAATGATTTATTCTCGCATTGCCCCCAAACTATGTAGGGATGAAATTAAGTTTCGGGCGATATTCAGCTCAAACAATCTAACGAGTTGCTCGAACGGGATATTTATGAGTATGGCTACAAAAACGTATAACAATGGCTCAAATAAACGTCGTTGCGGAATATATGAGAATATTGCAAAATTATAACTCATTACTAATGCAATAATCTAAAGCTGAGTGAATTTAAATGAAATTAGCATTGAAATTAAGCAATTATAACAACAAAAATGCAATGAAAGAAAATTTTTTTGGAAGGACATTTGAAAAATATAGTGATTGGATATTTAAATAGGGGATAAATTTGAATCGTGATGATAATCGAAAATATTAATGTTTTAGACCTTTTTAGATATATTGATATGGTGAATATTTCTTTCTATCTAAATCTCATTTTTAAAAATGACACTCTTATACATTAGACTTTGACGAAACTTTATCATATACATGTATTGGGATGTCGGACTACAGGGGGCGCCGGATTAGACTGAGGCCGGATTACTGCGGGTCTACTATAATCAAAATATCTATCGACACAACTTTGAATTTGAGAATTCAGTATATGATGGTAGTACAATAAAACCTGATTAATTTCAAATAATGCTTCTCAATGATTTGTATGAAATGTATAGTCCCTATAGATGCTTCGGCATATATTCACATAGTCTCGTTATTTAATAGCCATACCTCATATAAGATATAGTGATCAAATGATTTTTATGTGCATTAATATAGCCACGATGATTGAATGATTCGTTGTAGTTGTTCAGATCCTTCCTGGAAAACCTGTTTTTTTTAAATGGTAATTTTACTTAACTCAAGCATTTTCTTGTATTATTGTGGGGGATAAAAATTTTTCATTGCAAAGTTTAAGATGTAGATAATTTTACATTGTTTTGAAGTAATTAGGTGATTTTCATTCAAGTGATTCTCAGAATGAGGCCTTTAAAATTTTCCCATTTGGCTTGAAGAGCTTGAAAAATATTCTTAATTTTAAATGTCATGGCATAATGAAGGTCCGTGTAACGGAAGTTTTACGTAAGCTTTCCAATTACATCATCATGTTTTATTACTTCTTCCGTAGCCAAGTCCTAGTATTTATGTTGATGAAAAAAGAGCTTAATTGTCAGGATTTTACATTTTGTATTAGGGAAGAATTTTTTGCTCCCCCGCAAATTTGTCGAGTAATCTCAATGGTTGTTAATGAAATTAAGCCAGAAATAAAATTATGAATTCAGCTGCTGACTACCTGCGTTGAGCCCATTCCAGGACAGCAATATTAATGTATTCAATTTAACATAAGAAAATATTGGATTAAATTTTCAGGTGGTCCAATAAATATTAATGGGGGGGTCGTTGTTTGGGTTTCTGAAGTCGATGGGGTTGCGGGGGAGAACAGGAGGGTCTGTTGCTGGAGCGATTTGGGTCACACACTCCTGTAAATCACACGCCGATTCAAATAAAACTTATAGTGCTGGTTTAACGATAAATGCATGGCTGCCGGTTGCAAATTTATTGCAAGACACAATCTCGTTTCGATTGTCACGTTCAGGAAATATGTTCCGATGTGTTCAACCAGAGCGGGTACTTTGAACGGAGAAGCGAGAATATTGAACAGACATCGATGCAAAGACCAGGAGATGGACAGCTACCACGGTATTTGAGACCCACAATATAAGGATTTTATTTACAAAGGCTTTCGTTTTGCATTCAGGATCTGGAAGAATAGGCGAATCGTGCATTCGAAACAATGATTTGTAATATGAATTGCTATTTCACGGAACCCGCATGGCAATATGTGAACAGCGTTTGCGCTGGAAATTCCTGTTCTCAATATATTCTATGTCGTGTGGATGATAGTTGAAAAAATAAAGCGAAAATTGCTATCATATTAGTAGTTTTCGTTCACCTTAAAACTATCAAGCTTATAAAGGATTTATATGCTGTTAAAGATAATTTTTCATATGGCCTTTAACAGTCAAGTGTTAACAATATCACATAAAATTGTAATAAATTGACAGGTTAGTATATTACAAAGCAATCAGTTTTTTTAATGATTAAGTTGAAGATGGGTGTCAGATTAATACTTTAGAGTGGCAAGTGACTGAAATAAAATAAAGATATGCTCAGGTCATAATTTATATCAGAGGGATCAAACAATTAAAAAGCTTAAAATTTAAGTAGCACGCAAAATAAATCATTATTTTTATAGAAAAGTACAGAACAACTTGTTTGCAGATTTGGTACTTGAAGCAATCGAAAAAAATTCTTATTATGCAGTATCAGGGCAGAGAAAGACCAAGTTTTTTAATTGAAAATTGGGATTTCAATCACGACTTCGACAGGTTGCATAAACATAAAATCATGTATTTCAAATCTATAGACGGCTGTTTTTGAAAACATGCTGTCTAGAAAGATATTAAAACCCATTAAATGACACAACTTTCGCCGTCCCCGGGCGGCTCCCCGCTCCTCATGTGCTCGTCGGGATAGCCACGCTAGCGCACGGGTCTTTTATTCTATCGGGCTGTGATATTGCTGGATAAATGGATGGGAATAGACGGGCGTCAAATGGAAAGACTCTCTTCTCTAAATAACTATTTATTCCACACGAGAGAGAGAGAGAGAGAGAGATTTGGCTGCAGGAAGGACGAATTCCCGCAGCCAAGGCTAAACGACGACTCTTCCGACTCCCGCCTCTTGCGCTTCACTACTCAACCGGTAACGGTGCACGCGCAAGAAGCGATCGGTCGGTATACAGATGCAATGTCTCAGCAGGGCCACAAGATATGGCGTTGTTAAAATGACACATTGCACTTGAAGAGAGATGGAAGATATCGCTGTTAACAGCACTACTACATGCGGATGGTAAATCGCCCACGCTATATTCATTTTTTCGAGCATACCCAAAGTCAGCTCAAGAAGAAAAGATAACTTTGATTGTAACTATTTGAATTGAAATATCAAGAATTCTGAATCCAAAAGATCCATTAGATTTTTTCAGAGATAGATTTTTATCAAAAAAGTTGTGTGCAATATAGACAGAATAAACAGAATCGTCATCAAAATTAAACCATTTTTTGTAAAATACCCTTGTTTGCGTGCAACATATTCATTACAATACTCAACGCCATCACCTATGTCAAAAGTGGCTTAGAAGAGTCCTCCAAATGCAGCGCCTAGATGTCAACTCTGTATAAAATTTACAAGTGACGTCTTTTCGAATGATATAAGCCATTTTGTTTTAGTAGAAAATAGTACAATTTTGATCATGGAAAAATAAATATTGTAACAACACGTTTACATTATTATTATCGAACAACAGACGAAAGATCTAATTTTTTCAAGTAAAATTTTGTTTAGTGATAGAGCTCATTTCACACCACAAATAGTTAATTTGAATAATATGCATTTATTTGAATAGAGAGTAGAAAATAGAGTTTGAATGAATATTAAAATTTTATTTTTTTTGCTGAACAAATTCGACAGTCACCCCTAATTTTACATATACAAAACAATCAAAGAGCCACTTTTATCTCCAAACTTTTGGGTTTTTGGCATTTTGTATGGGCCGTTCACCAAGCTGTGGGCCAATATTGAAAAATGTTTTTTGACACGGGGGCAAAAAATCGAGTTTAGCGAAATTCCTGAAAAAAAAGCTCCGAAACGAAGATTTACGCACATGTGAAGCCAATGATTTATTTGATGATAAAATCGGCCTCATAAATACAAAGTCCTCCCTTAAATCTCGCAGCGCGATGTTTCTTTTTAAGATACTAGCAATATCGGTTATAATCTGAATTTAAAGTAAGGGTAAGGTGACGCGTGCGGAGAAGGCCATAAATATTAATACGAGGAAGGCTGTATATTACGTTTAAAGCAATCTTTCGCCGATAATACAATACGGCGCATACGAATGATATGAATATCAGACGCTTTTTACGATTTCGCGCAAAATTTGCGATGGAATTCAGAATGTGCAATTTTATGGCAGAGCTGCTCACCATCTGGCCCGCGTGCGCGAAATAAAATTTGTGGCGGTTGCTGATACCAGCCAGCCGTCTGTGGGCACTTATTGGAACTATGAAACTAACTGCCTCCGTGTCTTTATGGCTGTCGATAAATCCTTTTTTTCCTGAATTAAATTCATAAACATTCATTCCGAATACGAGCCCCCGCAGGACAAATACATTCAAAACAACATAACACAAAAAAACTTATTCTGATGAAGATTTATTATTCATCGATGTCAGTATAAATACTTGAATTATTTGGATGATAAATTATTATTTGGATGTTAATGAGGTTGTGCTGTGTAAAATTTTGAGAATATTATCCCGTTAATGAGTAATCGCGCATATATGCGCTTGGATTCGGGTGATACAGAAAGAGCGTTCTTGCACGTTGAGTGCTGAGATTAGTGAATCGGAGACAAAGACAAATACGGACAGACACACTCGTATATCGACGACAAGATCGTGCTGTAAAGTTACCCCTACATTCTATTTATAATATTTACTTACTTATTTACTTAATTGAATTGAATCATTTTTATTTCCATAAAGGAATGCAATATTTTAACCATTTTATTCCATGAGCACAAATAGAAAATCATCACATAAATTATCAATAGATGACGACAAAAAAAGAAGAAATTACTAAAATTAAAATTGACAAAATTATAGTATTTTAAGCTGTTAACATTTAATCTGGCGGATTTATTTCAGATTAAAATTATGACGATGAAGATTGTTGCAATTCGATCAATCATATTGTTGCGTGGACCAAAATTTTCTATCGTCGACAGCCTGGTCGGCTTTAAGCTGGCCATACTTTTGATGATTAAGACCCGCCCGGGATGAACCGGAAGGCGGGCAAAATAAAAGAGTGAAGAAATAGCCTTGGGACGAGGACGACGTACATTTTGGTCCCGCGACAGATCGCCACCTCGGATGGAGGCCACTTGCCTCGCGATCGTTGGTATCCATAATCCTTCCTTGGAGTTCTCCTTTTGTTGTTGCCCGACATATCCTGACCGTCGTCGTAGAGGGTTAAAGAACCTGTTGTCGATCGGTCTCCGAGACCGGCGCTGCGCGCGACCCGCGCTGCGGTCTTCGAGACCGGAATCACGCCACGGCTGGTAGCCGTGACAGCGGCGAACGCTCGCGAAGGTGGCGGCGCCCCCAAAGCTGTTACAATATCTTAAAATCACATAATGGATTTTGAATAAGTTCAATGATGATCCTATCATAATCATGGAGGCATATGAATTCTTTACGATTTTGATGTCTCAATCATTTTGAGTTTAAATCCTATAAGAGGTATTGCTGGTAATCACATTTTTAAAATCATTTATATGCCATGAAAAACCATATCAAAATGGTTGGAAAATGGTCCCATAAAAGGGATTGCACACAAAAGAATTGCACATAAAAGGGATCACAAAAAATATCAATAGTTCATTTGAGTCATTACCTGCATCAGATAATTAAAGCAAATGAAAAAATAATATTAGTGATTTGTATGGAGACTTTTTATGCTTCAAAGGCATAATAAATGGACTAAAATAATATAAAAACGTCAGTTGAAATCTCTGAAACGCTCGTAAATAGAATGGGAAGACCCATTCAACAGGAAGACCTCATAGATGGGATGATGGTGTGCTGAAGTAATTACCGGAATCAGATCCTCGCAGAACAATCGGGTTATTATCAAATAAGCTCGGTTGTCAACGGTCAATAGTTCAGCGGCAATTTCATCGCATAGGGAAATTAAATTTGGTTTCGCAATGAATGGTCGCTAATCGCATTAGAGTAGTGAAGCGTTATCCGAAGTATTTTTGTCTTTGAATCTTTGAAATCTATGAAAATCATTGTATTTGGAAAACGATATGACAAAGAGTTCCTAAAAGAACCATATTTATATAATCAACAAAAATAGAAGCGCTTAAAATATTATATACCCAGATAAATATATTTACGCGAAAATTAACGACGTCGTGCAAAATAATTCAACATATTAAAATCATATGCTTTCTAAAAAAATTTTTTTTTTTGGATATTTTTAGATTTTTGTGCAAATTTTTTGGAAATATCCTTAATATTTTATTTTGTAAACTTTTACAATGACTATTTCATTTTTTTAAGCGAGACTCTCCTTGGCATTGCTTTATTGGGTACAAATATATAAACCATGTTTTTTTTATAAATAAATTATAGGTTATTTAATTGAAATTTACTTTTTTCTTAGTTTGGTACAGTGAGTGGTTATGAAAAAGCGAGTATCCAATCAGGTCATAATTAGGGTTGCAATGATTGTTGTTGATTTATAATCTGTGTACAATATATTATACATCTTTATTATTTAAGCAATATTTGGGTTTATAATAAACGCGTTTATGTTGACAAAATTCTCGCTGTAAATTGGATGCACCACCTACGTGCATCCTAGAAGTTTTGGATGCAGTAAAGGAAGCCTTTTACAAACTTCTGGAGTTCCTCGGTCGCAGTTCTAAAATCGTGTTTGCCTGGAAAGTGCTTAACAAGTTCGACCATATCCTAAATAGGAAATTTATTCATAAATGTGATCATTTATTTCCTACGTAAGCTCACCGACATTAACATATGGAATAGCAAATGTGCCAACAACTTTTCGCCCTAATGAAAAACAACGTACATAATAAAAATATAGTAAACATGCTGGGATTTATTATGAAGAACGAAATTAGTTTCCATATTGCTTACAAAAAACTTTGATAAACTGAATAAAAATACTAATGTTGAATTATGAAAAAAAAAATCAATGTTTTGTTATTAATTTTTTTTTATTTATTAGGGTTCTGTAGAAAATGGAACAAAGGCTCCTGAGGCTGGGAGATTTTTTTAAATTTTAAAGTTGGTATATCTGGCGTGTATGGGTATCCTAACAATCAGTTCGTTTGGTCCCACGTATTTTTCGGCCATTTTATTCAGTTACAGTAAATTCTTACGATGGAGAGGTGTAAAAATGTGTGAAATGACTACCGTGTGATACTTGATAACCTTCACGAAGAATTTCTTGATATTTATCGAAGTTTTCTTGGTGATATTATGTCAAAAAAACTAGGTTACAAGTAGTTGTGTGGGTGATAGGTGCACAGAATGCTCGCGCCAGAGTATCGTTAAAATTTATGAATCATTTTGCATAGGAGGAAAAAACTTTTCTGAGCAAAAATATATGACACTGTCATACAAAAGCTAGTAACCGACTATAGAAATGCCTCGATCTCGACTCTAGTCTTGGCTGCGGGAAGACGTCCTTCCCACGGTCAGATCTCACTTTCTTTCCCGTCGGAGTAAAGAAAACAGTTGAGAGTATTTATATTCGCACTCGTTCGTATCCATCCCACTGCATGACTCGATCACGACCCGATAGCGTAACGAACCCGCGTGGCCATTATGAAGAACATGTGAAAGTCGAGAATGGTCCGGATACTCCACTTTAAAATATTTTTACCATAGATGGACGGCTTTTTATGAGGTGGTTTCCTGTTGTCGTACATTAAAAATGAATTGATCGATTAAAAAAACATGGACGGGCCAAAGGTCAACAATTCAACCCTGTACATTTTACCTCCAGGCATAAAATGATTAAATATTTTACATGAGTTACTATACTTTTTTTAAGGGTTACTTTTTGACTTGTACTCGTGTAGGCGCCAATCATTGTTATATTTAGTATATATAATATTTTTTAAAAGAAAATTCTTGCGGCGAAAATGTTCTTTGGTGGTTTTTCTACGTTGAATATTGAAATTTTTCATAAATTCACAGTCTGAATATTCAAAATAGCCCAATGCAGATGAATAGAAAAGTAGCGTACATTCTTTTTAATATCTTAGGTTTCATCATGAGCAATAAAATAGCTTTCAAGCGAATTGATGCAAAGCTTTCTAGTTACGTCTGTACGTTTAACTGACGTCAACGCTGTGTATATGATGTACTAATGTACGTTTAAGTTGAGATGTCTTTGAATATTTTTACGTTCTTCCACTCTTTGGAGCGCCTTTTAAAATCTGAAATAAATAGAGCGAATCCACCCAGATGTGAAGATGGCTTTCATTTGATTACACCGTAAAAATGAATTTTAGTATGAATATACGTGAAGGCTTTCACCCCGGCGCGGACGGATTACCAGCCCCAGGAGTAGGTAAGGAGGATTTCATGCGAAGTCAAGTGTTTAAATAGTGACTGAATCGGACAGACAGGCAAACTTAAAAGCTTTCCTCGCATTTAAATACGACCAAGGAGAATGTATGATAAAAAAAATCGCCGACGCGTTTTTTTCTTCCGCCGGGGTGGTTCGCACCCCCCTACCGAAAGCAAACAGTGTCGGCAGTGAATCATATTTCAGCTGAGTCGGTCCTGTCACATATAGATAAAGAGTTTTCGGACAATGGAGAGATATACGTACGTCCATGGCCGAATTTATAACGGTGTAAAAATCTGGGCTTCCACATGACCGAACGTAGCCCATAAAGGAATAATGCACAAATAATATTATCGCACGTGTCTAGGGTGGTCGTAACTCAAAACGGAGTACGCTGACGTCACATGCCGCCAACTATATGGGGAGCAGTGTTAATTCAATTATCACTGGACTATGGGAAAAGGGTCCATAAATAATAAAAATGTGGAAAACAAGATCCTAGAGCTTTTTTCCGAAGCCCCTTTAACATACAGCCACATTAATCGCCATTAAAATCGAATGAGAGAGGCTAAAATACCCAGATATATAAGTCACATTATTCATGAATATCTAATTTTGTAGCTAAAACAATATGGAATAGGCTCTCAACACTGCGTCCAATGAAGCCATTTGTCAAAATGTATAAGCCTAATTGTTAAATTTATTACAATTTATCAATAGTTTAAGAAGATACATTAATAAATTTGATCAAAAATTACTAATAAGTCCATTTGTTTAATATAAAAAAATAATTTGAAGCCGAATGAATTTTATTTATTTAAGAAAACATAAAAATACAATTCAAAAATAGATAAATCAAATACTAAAAAAATCAAATATTATATTGAAAATATGCCTGAAGTAACATAAAACATCGATTTTTTCGTCATTAAGTCTGGATCTGATTTTGGAACCCAGGCAACTTTGGAGGTATCGCAATCATATATTTAAATGCTAGTTGGAGTTGATGACCGCGTGAGCCTCCATTTTCGTATAACACCATCAATGTGACTGATATTTCTATTTGCTAAGACACGGACTAAAACTCGCAAAATTCCCGATTTTCCGGCAAATTATTTATTTCTATTATTCACTGCAGATGAATACTTATATACTATAATACTTTGAAGTGATTCGCAATTATATTACGGAGGAATACAAAAAATCTGAAGCCCGTATCTATTATATTTCATATCAATAATCCCATTATTAGAGTTGAGGTGTAGTAAATACATCACCGGTAGGGAAAGGTTAATGTAACAATTTGAAAATTTCAATCCCGATTTTTTCGGGACTGCGTTTACTAATCCCGGGATTCATGAGCACTTAAAATTGTCCAGGATCCCGGGATTGAATTCTCTAATGTGAACAGATATTTTGTGCTGTGTGTGCGGGATACGTGAGAGGCAGTTGGTTCGATCGACAAGTCACTATGATTTACTTATATTTTTCATGAAATTTAATATTCTTTGATGCTCTGGGCACAAAATAATGCTAAAATGGGCAATCTTATATTAAAAAAAATAGCTGGTGGCCCGCTTTGTTGCTGCTTGTGTTACTGCAATCTCAAAGACGCGAAATTAAAATACGGAGCCTTTATGAGTTTGGAAATATTAAAGCATAAATTTCCCAGCCATCTTTTATCCTTTGACCAAAGGAAATGTAAGGATTTCCTTTGTTGCTTAATTTAATGCACTAATTTACTTCTGCATTTAATAACGATTATGAAGTCGAGCAAACATTTATTTAGCGTTTTTATGTTAAAATTAAAATGTGCACATCGACTCAATGAAGACTTTATTATGCTTAAAAAAATATTAGTTAGTATTTGATATTTTGAAATGAAAAATATAGCACAAAAGTCATGTACTATTTTGAACAGCGAGTGGCCATAAGGAAGCAAGGACTTATTCCGGTCGCGTTGAACATCGAATATATTTCCCTTGAAAATGTCTGCATAAATAAGATATTTTATATGGCTTAAGGTTATTTAAACTAGTGCGTACCTGGCATGTATTGTAATGATACTTGTGCTTATTAATTATTTGAAAAGAAACGAATTAGTATAGCTATGTGATTTATTGCTTCAGGCCATTTTCGACCCCCACTTCAATTCACCAGACCAATATGAGCCAATATGGTGCATCCGTCAAACGTATTGAATGTATTGTATACAAAAATACTTCGGATATTACAAACAGATATTCATTTTTAAATCTATAAATATGATTTTTTTTTTTCAAATCTTTTGCATTTTTAATCGATAACATTTGGTCTGACAATAATTAAAATATCTTTCTTGGGAAGGGAATAAATTCACCAATTAAACTATTATATTACGCTATACAAAACGACATCGAAGACTGGCTTTAGAATTAGCATTAAGCCATAAATGGCATTCTAAGGATTCGAATTCTGATATGCAGTAGTTTCCATTAGCAGATTAATTCATTGTTTCGAACATCAGTCGTACATTCTGACACCGATGAAATTATATAATGCACTCGATTATAAGCATGCATGTATATTTTCATGCACACTGCAGCCATAAAACACAATCTCTCAAGCTTTTGTAATAAATTTAGCTGCTTAATTCATATTTATTCTCGATTATCCGTGCATAAAAGTGTATCAAGAGCGCGAGCGGGATTTCCAACGATGAGTGCAAAAAGATATATTGCCTTCGCAAAAAATAAAAATAAATCCAGAAAATAGCGGCGGAAGTGGGAGCTCCCCATCCATGGCAGGAAGTCGCGCGCAAGCCGCCCTGGTCAGCCCGCTTCCGGATATTAAGTGTTAAGCCCGGCAACTCGCGGCCTTAATTATATTATTGTCGTGGCATAGCCTCAATGGCCGAGCCAGCCGAGGATTAAGGAGTCGTATTTGTTTGCGAAGCCGACTCCTGTTTATGGCCAGGACACCTCTTTATTTGTTTTGTTGACCCTTAAGCGCTCTGCTTTGAAGCCTTTAATGGTCGCCATAAATATAATAATTGCCGGCAGATCCGATCTATATGCGGGATTAACCAAACGACACCCTCATGTGTACCGAAATACGGATGTTACATTAGATATAATTTAAGCAATTTATGGACGGAGTTATGGTCGCGATACGTAATGCCTTTATTAGCTAAGGTAGAGCCAATTTAATTTTAAGGTTTTAAGGTAATGGACTTTGGGTCCAGTAATTTTATCAATTACGATCATGAAAAGCGGGTGGATTGAAGATTTTTTTTGGGGGAAAGAGATTTTATTCGTTTTTCAATTTGAGAATTGAATACTCATGAGAGATATTTAAACGATACGATGCCAAATATCAAATTGAATTTTTGGTGTTTAAGTCAAGTTTTAAGAATACGATCCTGGACTTCTATAATAAAGTTTCGTGTTTAGATCCAGGAATGAGGTGAAACATCAGGTTAAGCCTGATTTCCTGGATCTAAAACATTAAATCTGATTATTGGAGTCAAATTATTCTATTCTAATTTTAATGCACATAGAAGGCAAATAAAAAAATACGGATGTTATATAAAGTTGTTTTGGCCAAAATTCAAATAAATGCAAAAAATATTTTAAAAAAATGTATCCATCAACTCATTTTATCATATTGTTAGCATTACGAAGATCAAGATAGTAAATTTAAATATATAAAATATTTTTACCATATTAAAAAAATACACTATAATTGAAAATATCCTACAGGAAACATAAGCCGTTGATGAGGAATCATTCATATACTGCGAAAGTAATCGAGTGATAAAAAAAGAATATTTTCGTACATTGAGTGCGGAGATCAGTGAATCGGAGACAGAGACAAAAATAGTGTTTTGCGTCTCATCAACTCGTACATTGAAGGTAAGATTGTGCTGAAAAGGTACCTCTACACGTCTAAATATTCTCAAATATTACGAAACGCGATCAATTAAATACAGATCAAATACAAGGATGTGGTAAAGCAGGCGCCCACCACGGGCGCAACTGGGCTTGGGTTGAGAGTTTTACTTAACTATTCTACTTTACATGAATCAACACTGATTGACTCTGTCCGTTTTTATAACATATACTTAGTTGTCTAATTCCTATTTTATTCGATATCGTTTAAGCATTTTCGTTTCTTAATGAGAGTTTGTAATCGTTCTGTAGATATGTTTGGGTATAGAATCCGATCTCGAGGCAGTCATTCGTTATAACAGCGGTCCGAAAAGCGGACCGATTGGACATACAAATTTGTGGATACTTTTGGGGCTTTTTGCGGCATTCTCTATGGTCTATACGATCATGAAAGCAACGTAGCGTCTAAACACTTTATATCATGGTATTTTTTTAAAACAATAATCGTCATCTATACGTTAGGTCGGATACTTTTGGGACAATGCTTGTATATTATTTTAAAACAAACATTATAATAGTATTTAATATTTTGCGTTTATAATAGTATTAGGTTTATATTTTTATATATTTAATAGATTTCCTGTTATTAAAAATGACTATATTTGAAACGCTATTGTATCGATCGGCCCATATTTATCGATTTTAAGCTTCAACAAATGCATTATTTTGTCATTAAAATTGAGGACACACATGTGTATAGTTTATGTTTACGTGAAGAAATGAACGAATATTGTCTGCTATCAACGGTGTTAAGGTTCATTTATTAATATACAAGCTTGAATCACGCTGCGCGGCCCGGGGATAAAAATGAATTTGTGTGGACAAGTGTTGAACATACGAATATAGTATTTATGTTTAACTCAATTTAAAATTAATCAAAGGGTTAAGAAAACATATTTGATTTACGAGTAAAGTATCAGGTAGAAAATATGCGGAGAGATTTTATTGAAACATGGAACTATTTAATATATTATGTATTGAATCTAAAGTAAATTATTAATATTTGAAGTCTATCTACAAAGTAATGAAGATAATAATAAGATAATACTTAACAAACTCTATTGGAACCATGAGAAAGTCTTTGAATTTAATGAATGATGACAAATATGGGTATACGTTGATAGTCCAGAAGGAAAAAGGCAATAGATTCCTTGGTCAATACTTCAAAACCATAGATTTAAAGACACACCGTCATAGATTTGATTGATCAACGCCTTGATGCAAAATTTTCAATCAAAATTGTTTAAAAATTACTAATCATTTATGCATCATCCCCAAAATTCACGAAATATTTACTGTGGTAAGCCATGTATTTTGAATGGTTATTTAAAAGTGATAGTCAACAGCTATTTTGAATGGTTTTAGGAATCACATTTCCAGGATGGGATAAAAGCGCTGGAACATTGATGGATGAAGGGCGTTAAATTTCAGGGGCTTATATTGAAAATTTAAATAGAGTTTTCAGTATTTTTTAAACAATCGATTAAATAATGGCACACACTCTCTAGCATTAGTGTTTTCGTAAAAGCTTAATTTTTGATTGACTGCAATTTTTTGCTCTGGGTGTGAATTTATATTTCAATGGAAACATAGAATATTTATGATATGCTTCGTTTTCAATTTGAACAGAGATTTTGGTCAAATCCCATAAAATTCATTCATCTGGAGGCATATAATGTAAATTTTATAGGATATATACATGTTTCTCAGTGATTGATTCTTTCGCTTAAAACACAGAGGGATGAATCTTAAAAGCTCAGCGTTTAGGTGTTAGATATGGCTGCCGTTGCATACATGTCCGCCAAGGTAATTTTGATTTATTTTTAATCATATCGATTCTTTTTTATTTCAAAATTATCAATTGTTACATCATCATTACATATAAGAGTTAATGTGTTTGTAAATTCCAAATATTTGAGCGTTTCCATATGTTTTTTATATTATACGAATTGCCTTCATATAATATTCATAGTTCGTATGAATTCTTTCTTATGGTATCTTAAAGACAATTTTAAAAATCACATCTGAGTCTACAAATCGTTTCACCTTTCAATAAAAGTCTAGACATTTTTAATGGATACAAAGCCCGATGCGATCAGAAAAATTCAAGCAATTCCTCTTGGAGCTCAAGTTGTATTTTCGCGAAGGTCGCATGTCTCTCGCATTTTCAGACGTCCCGAGGAATCTAGATTATTCCCAGAAATCAAGACCTCGTCCTCATACAAATGCTCCGAATTTTCATAGATGTATGCTTATTTGCTGGAGCGAATTCGGCACGTTCCCGGCACTCAAGTTCTACCTCAACCCTGGATGTTGGCTTTTACGGTGACACAGATGTATGTCATCTCTGATGGCTCTCCGCTACGTGACCGGTTCACCCACTGGAGATAAATCTTCACTTTTGTGAAGCCCAAAAAAATGAATCAAATTGGATAAAAAATATAAAGGAACGCATGAATCCATTTTGTTTGCGCGGAGTCCTGTGTGAATTTCACGACATGATTAATGCATCCACACAAATTTCAGTCCTTGTCGAATGCTAGATGCTTTGATCGATCCATAAAAAATATCCAAAGTACCAATGCCACCTTGGAATGAACGCAAATTGTTCCCATACGGTTACCAAATCAAGTGTTACTTATTATAATCGCCATTAAGCAATTAATATGTTATACATAGACTATTAAGCATTATGGTTTTGATCAATTCAGTGTAGAAATAAATTTGAGCTATGGTTAAAAAAATGTATTCTAAATTAAGAACTGGGCGGGTATTTACTATTTCATGGACACTCGCTGTTCCAAAATCCAGATTATTTTGGTTGTCGAAATATTTGGATTTCAGTGCCTTTATTATTTAAAGGTTTTGACACATTGACATCTGACTCTTCTCAATTAACAGTTTAATTATTTATATTACGAAGGGGGTTCAAATATAAGCCGGAAATTTGTTTAATAAAAATTATATTTTTTTATATCACTAATAAATTTATACAGCAAAATTCCGGGTTATATTTGAATCCATCTTGTATTATACAAATAATCATTTTAAAAGTAAACACGTTGTTACACATTGTTAAATAGATATAATGGAATAAAGTTGGTAACAGTTGGTCTGGTGAGTCACATAGAATTTCCTGGATGATGCGTTTGAAGTTTCATTTATATATTAACGAGCAAGCGAATTTCTTATTCTATCTTCTGCAATTGGGCAGAGGAGAGGCTATGAAAATTTAAAAAGTAGGTTTCCTTGTCGTCGCCCTTCTCAGGAAAAGTCCTTTAAAGATCGGTGATATAAAATGTGCCTTGCTGATAAATAAAAGAGCAACAATAAATGTCTGAACAGCCGTTTGGAGGGGGTCAGTACAAAGTCGCAGGAAGTCCGTATTAAAATAGATGGGAGGCATTCTTTGAGGATAAAGAGGATATTTATCATGCAAACACATAAGGTATGCATGAGCCGGCATTAAGTAAGAACTTTTCTCGGTTGGTATTCGGCAACGGCAAATGTGTGCCTCCTCTGGTCCACATTCAATTTCATGCTTCCCGGTCTCAGGACCGGAACATTTAATTAGCTTATTCAAAATGGAAAGGATTATTTCGGCATTTGTTAGGAGGAGCGTCTCGCAAACGGCTTGTGAACAGAGTGCGCCCAGTTTAGGGGTGGATTTGGCAACTCTATGGGATTAGGGAACGCAAAAGGCTACCGATGACGATTATGGGTCAGTTTGAACCATAAATGGATTTAAATGGGGCTTTTAAGCAATGATAAATGTTTGACGCATATCGTAAAAGAACGGGAGGACCGCAATATACCATTTTGTCCCTCGTCTATACACGGTAAGGGCCGTACCTTGAAATAGTATGAAAAAGGTCATGCTTTTCGATCATAATCCTTTGTGTATATTCAAAGGTTACATGGACACACGTACCGATTCTGTTTTTGAAGCGAAAATATATTTATGGGCATTCTGCTTGTTTAATGCTATTCTATTTGTTAATACAAAACAACACAATGATTTTTTATGTGGCGTGTATTAATAATTTATTTACAAATAACGATAATATCGGCTTTTGGGGTTGACTTTAAAGTTAACAAGGCTTTCTAATATTCATAATGTGTTTAAACATTATTTGTTTATTTAAGTGGCGAAATTATCATTATGTTTAAAAGCGTTGTAAAATTAATCAATTTCTTCAAATCTTTCAATTTGAAGCGGAGTGCAGTTTCATGGACCAAAATGGAAGCGGTGGCGAAGAACCAGCAGACATTCGATCCGCCGGAATAATTAAAAACGCCAACTAACTAACAGACTTACTCCTATATTTGCATAAACCTCCAGTGAGCGCAATCCTTATAACATTTTTAATAACCATTTTATAACATTTATTATGAAACTTTACTCCACGCTAATATTTCAAAATAAAACAGAAATAAGGAGCGCGATACATTAAGCCAGGAAATATTAAGATAGTTAGAGCCAGTTAAGTCTTAGGGTTCGACCGATCGTCTTGGCCGCGGGAAGATTTATTTGGTCTTTTCTACGAACCGATAATGAATTTACTCAGAGAGGCTATTTTTTTTGGAATCGGAGCTATTATTATATGAATTATCTGAATATTTTAGCGAAGCTGAACGCAGCGAAGAACGGCAAGCAGTTAAATAGACAAACACTCTCGATAACACACAATATTCGGTCATTTCTTTGCGTAAACAAATAACACACTTGAAATCGAAATCATTATAAGTCGATAAATTTGGGCTTAACGATTTATACAATCATGCGATGCATATGAAGAAGCTCTCCGTCTCAATCTCCCGAACTGCGCTAAGTTCTCTCTGTCTCTGTCCGCCTCGGAGCTTCAATGCACAAGAGTGCTCTTTCTGAATAGTGAAGGTCAAAACGGATATTTCCGTAAGTACTCCCATACAGGTTAATGGTAAATTTGGTTCCACATGTTTGTCGGCCATTTTGTTCGGTCATAGTAAATTCTTCCGATGGAAAAATTGTCGCGCACTCT
Source organism: Stenopsyche tienmushanensis (assembly GCA_008973525.1). NCBI lineage: Eukaryota > Metazoa > Arthropoda > Insecta > Trichoptera > Stenopsychidae > Stenopsyche > Stenopsyche tienmushanensis. The sequence continues at coordinate 233,515 of WACJ01000110.1, read as the reverse complement.
CACCATCTTTCATTTGTACGAGATCCGCGCCGTCATTCGTTTTTTGACTTTGCAGAACAATATCATCGTGAATATCCATTGGAAGCTTGTGGAAGTTTATGGTAGTGATGTGATAAGTCGACAACATGTCACAAAGTAGGTTCACGACAAGGCAAGGAATGGGAGACTATCAGTGACTTATGACGAACTTGTGTAAAAAATTGCAGAACAAGTGCGAGGTGACCACCGTGTGGTGCTTGATGACCTTCACGAAGAATTTACTGATATTTCTTAAAGTCTCCTTGATGATATTTTGTTGGAAAAACTTGGCTATAAGAAGTTATGTGCAAGATGGGTGCCTAGAATGTTCACAAGGGAGCATTTTTGGTAGCATTTTTAGATAATTTTGTATGAGGGAGAAGTTTTTCTGGACTCTATCGTGACAAGGGATGAGAAATAGGTGTGTCATTACACATTAGAATTCAGAAAACAATCCAAAAAGAACTGGTGGCAAAGATCTATGACATTGGCAGACAAAAGCTGCTGCCCCGACTACAGAAATGTCTCGATCTCGACGGTGATTACGTTGAAAAATGGTTTAATATATTTGCTATTAAAGCATTATTTGCATTTTGCGATTCTATATGAATGTTGTAACCTTATTTTCTGGATTATGTTATGTTCAGTAGACAAGGCAGAACTGACCGTTGATAATGCTCCTAATAAAAACGATATATTTTCCGGTGCTCCTTAATATTCGAAGTATGCCGGTTTAGAGCAGTCATAACATCAAACTTAATAAAGCATTATACATCAAACATCCCAAGCAAAAAGGTTTGATGTCATAGAACAACCGCACGTAAAGTTCGCATGAACTAAATTAACCCTCGTTTGTTTAGCTCGTTTGTGTCACATTGTTTAAGAATGCTTTGTGAAGATCCACCCTTCCGTGAGAAGATATTATGGTCACATGCCCGCCCTCCTTGTCCCTTAAATATTTGATTATACGATTATGTCAGACGGCAACAGGCATCGGAAGAGGTTTATAACCGCGGCCGGAGCCCATGATGGCCGATAACAATGTCCACGATGTTATATGGGCCGACCGTAAAGTTTTTACGCGACGTATAATTCGGCAACGCCGGAGGATACATTCGCCGGATAGGATTTAATAATTCAAGAGTCCGTTGTTATGTTAACGGTTTGTCGTAATGTTACCTGATGCCAGGCGGCTAAGCCTTCCGCAGGTACGAGGAAAAAAGCTCGGAGGCTTCTGCGCCAGCGTCTTGAAGTTATGTCTCTCCTTTTATATTGTGCAAGCTTTTTACGACGGCCATGTTTAAAGCTTAGTTTATGAAATAGCTCCGCCGCTTAATATTTAACTGCCGCTATTGTGCACAAACCCACGAGGAATAACGTCCCGAATAAACATGATTGCGTTATGAAAATGCGTAAACGGCATAAAAGTCGGCCCTGTCCGAAATGAATCAGCCTTATTACAAGCAACGTGTTCCACTATTCCGCGGGAAATGAGAACGAATGTCCCAAAGGCAAGCAATGAGCATTTTTTTTTTTTTTCGAAACAAACGAAGGGAATTCTGCGACGTAAGCGACATACGAATTACATTTTTGTTCAGAAAAATGACAGCCTGCAACATTATGCTAAAATATACTAATTACGTGTGGTTATATTTCCATGGGAACGCTTAAAACCACAAAAAAACGCATAAAATCGACATAGATATAGACAATTAATTTTGCCCCAATTTAATAATACAGTCAACCTCCGCTTGTTTGATTTGAATGAAATTGGTATTCAATGGTAGTTTGCATTCTTTACGATGAATTAATTAATTTTAGATTAATTGAAAAAAAAATTGAAATTGAAATAAAATTATGAAAAAGGTTCAATTCCATACATTTATATCGGTTTGGTTGCAATTTTTGTTTCGGGGAAAATAACTGTTTTTCCAATTTTCCTTTTTCCTTTTTAACCTTTTGAGGAGTACAGCCGGATATTTGCGTTTAAAGAGAAAGAGACGAAAAGAGTGCATCTTACGATTGTATATATTAGGTTGTCCCATAAGTTTCTTTCGCAAATGAACACAGATCTAATCATAGCCATGGTTGAAAAAAACCCGCGATATACTGTTCGCGAAATTCTATGAACATCCGTCCATAATCATCTGACAAAATTGAGCTGAATCAATCGTTCAGATGTGTGGCTTCTTCATGAACTGACTGACTCAAATAAACTTCAGCGTATTTCAACATGCGATCTTCTTCTCCAACGACATAATAGACAACCTTTTTTGAAGAGACTTGTCACTAGAGATGAAATTTGGATACTCGTACTATGAGAATATCCAACGTAAACGGTCTCGAACCAAGGGTACGGAAGCTTTAACTGTAGCTAAACCTGGCCATTATGACTATTATTCAATAAATTTTGATATAATACGAATTATTGTTTTTTTTTCTTAATATGAAAACGAAAGATACTTATGGCAAACCCTAATATATAGCTAAAATTAACCAATTTCAAGTGTATTGTTTGTGTTTATGCGAAGAAACGAACGAATATATTGGATGCTATCAATAGTGTTAAGGTTCATTTATTAATATATTGTACAAACTTCATTCAAGCTGCGCGTAACTTTGAGAAAAGTGGATTTATTTACAGACAATTCTTTCTAAAAATGCCTAGAAAAATGCAATATAAATCATTAATTCCCAGGTTGGAGTACACAGCACATGTTTGTCAGCCATTTTGTTCAGTCACAGTCAATATTTCCGATGGAGAGATGGTCGCGACCACGATGACTTAAGATTACGAGCTCGAATTTGGCTCGATAACAATACAATCCAAAAAATTGATTTAACAGGATGAACACAATGTAAATATTATAGTATTATCCGATTAACAAAAAAATAAAAAACCGATATTTTCGAACCGGTTCAATTCCGGTTTTAATTCCTAAAAAATAATGGTTTTACCGGGTTTCGATCAAGTTACGGTTCAAGTCCCTGATTTTTATAGTAAACAAGGAATATAAATTTTTAGTAAAAATATTTTAAAAATTGTGTCTTTATAACCTTAACATAATGAATAATATGGAATCTTTATTGGCAGATTTAAAAGAGAAGATGTTCTTTCTGAGACATGATTTGTTGTTGATGTTGAGGTGGCTTTTAGCAATCCCTTTTATGGAACCATTATCAACCATTTTGTCATGGTTTTTCATGGCGTATATATGTTTTTAAAAATGTGGTTGCCAGCCACATCTCCTGTAGAATTCGAACCCAAGATGACTGAGTTTAACGCACCTGAGTACCTGTAGGTAGTCAAACCGTTTAACGTGGGACTACCTGCAGGTACATGATTTGGATGGTAGCAATTGGCAATTTGTTTTCTACATACACAAATATATAAATGCGAGTTTTTAGTCTATGAGACTAATGCTTAGTGATCTAGGATTAATTAGAGATCTTTTTTTTTAAATCAAACGATCAAACAGAAAACCATCAGATAAAAAAGTTCCTTCTCAGAGAAACTCTCTTATATGTTATATTGTCTGCTAACAAAAATTTTAGCATATATTAACATTCCTCAATAACTTTTGCCTGTATTTAAATGTCCACATAAACCCACTTTTCTTTCAGGATCGCGCAACGCGAGTCAAGTTTGTATATTAATAAATAAACCTTAACACTGTCGATATCAGACAATATTCGTTCATTTATTAGCGCAAATATAAATAATACACATGCGTGTCTTCAGTTTTAAAAACAAAATAATGTATTTATTAAAATTTGAAATCTATAAATTATGATTCTAAGAAAACCACTATGTGTTTTTCCACAAAGTTTTGGTAACGAAAAAATGCATCTGTTGAAGCTTGAAATTCAAATCAGATCACTTAATGATCATATAAGCGCTTTACCAAATATTTAGTTACTTCTGACATCTCAGTGGCAATAATTCCATTTCGGACATGATTCGTGATCTAATTTCGTCTCTAAAATGTGATTATCAGCCACAAGCCTGATAATGTCGTTGATCGATCAATTACATCTACATCCGATAGAATAAACCGCAATGTGATCATGGGACATTGCCAAGCTAAAATTATAGGAATAAATTTCGATCTTGTATCAAAGCTTCCAGTTTATAAAAGTTTCTCATCCTTGATGGATCATAATTGTGGATGATGAGTGCTCAATCCTGTATTCAATACAGATGGTAGCGTTCATCTTGACGCTGTGGATATTATTTAAAAGAGTGGATATTTTCCACGACGGCGATTTCGATGGAGATATTGGCATTGTGCGTGTGCTCTGCAACATATTGTATTGGGAGCATTGAGTTGGTATTTTAGTTATTTATTAGGAGTGGTATCTTCACGGGCGGTTGGGTTCAGCCCGGGGCTGGATTTGGAGGTTTCGATCATGCGCGAAAGCTCTGGATAAACACTCAGGGCCAAGAGCGACGCCTATATTGTTTTTCGCGGAAAGCTCACCAGTTAATTAAGTTCGAGCGCGTAATGCGGTTAATGCCCGGGAAGAATCTTTGGCCGACTTACGGGGGCCCATAACCGAGTTATGACGTCACACAAATTTAGCAGTTTGTATTGACAGTTTGAATTTAGAGTGTCCCGAGGAGGACGCGGCGCTCTCCCGCCATTTGCATATATATTACCTCTTCATCCAGCTGCCTGTGTTCAACTCAAACAGACGAAAGGCAAAAGTTAACATCCTTTCTGAATAATGATTCGGCATTGTAATCTCGCCGGCCGTGTTTATACGTAATCGAATTTGTATTAAAATATCTGGCGGCGACCTAGGCTTGTACGTTTTAAACTTCGGGATGAGCTATTCATAAATTCGATAGAGTGTTTTGGAAACTTTTGCAGAGGAGTGCTTACCGAGACGAAAATTTGGACTTAGCCGGAAGCTGTTGATTAAAAGAGAAGAAATATTATGGGTAGCTGAACTCCGAAATAAATATTTATAAAACGAAATTAATCATAATACGAAGAGAAATTATGTATGTAAAATACAGGATCCATCAAGCCTAGTGTTGCCAACTTTTATACCTATTGTTTACAACATGAATACCTTATATTTAGCTAGAAAAATATTTTATATAAAACACATGAAAATCTTTCTTTTAATTTTTTATATAAAAAGTATTACATATAGAATGTTAATATTTGGTGTGTTAACAAGGCGACTTTTATTGAACATAAAATTATTTTTTAAAGTTTGACAAAATATGGAATTGAGAATGGGGGGAATTACATATGTCTTGGACAAATAATTTTTAGTAAAAAAATTATACATATTTTTAGTTTGTATAATATTGTGTATAATTTGAACTATAATTAAGAAGAAATATTGGAAAATAAAAAAATAGTGAGCGATCGAAAAAAAAGTGTGTTTTTACCAACATTTTTTGTAGTTTTTTGTTCAATAAATAAAAACGTTTGGATATTTTTAAATAATTATAGGCCAAACTATGAAGAAATTTATTGTACACGTCGCTGTCAAATTTTATAAAAAATACTCATCTAGAATGGTAGTAGAGATTATAAATCTCGAAAGATAAGGGACTAAAAATATTATCTTGGAACAAAAGTAGAGTTGTACAAGGGAGATTCAAATATAAACCGGAATTTTGAGTGTGATGGGATCAAAAAATTCCTTTTTCGATGAAATAAGTGTATTTTTAATAAAGGGAAATATGTAAAAAAAAACAATTCCAGGTTAAATTTGAATTCTCCTAGTATATTTAATTTTTTAAAAATATTCTTGTGTGCATTTTATGCAGGTGTACCGTTAAAGCGGGGGCGTTCTTGGGGGCAGATTACTCGAGCGGCTCCCCGCCCCCTCCATGTTCGTCGGGATGGTCGTGATAGCGCATGGGTCCATTCTTCTATCGCACCGTGATCTTGCTGGAGGAATGGATGGGAATAGACGGACGTCAAAAAGAAAGACTCTCTTTTCTAAATAAATATTTATTCCACATGAGAGAGAAAGATCTGGCTGCAGGAAGGACAATTTCCCGCAGCCAAGGCCAACCAACGACGCTCCCGACTCCCGCCTCCTACGCGTCACTACCCAACCGGAAACGGTGCACACGCAAGAAGTGATGCATCGATATGTAGGTGCAATGTCTCAGTAAGGCCGCGAGAGATGGCGCTGTTAAAATAACACATTGCACCTGAAAAGACACGGAAGATGTTGCTGTAAATCTGGCGAATTAAATCTGCTCAGATTACCAGGGCTACTACGTGGAGATGGTAAATCGCTCACGCTACACAAGAATTCCATGGCAGTCATATTTCGCACATCAATTCGTTATTGGACCGTGGAATGTCCAAGAAGTAGATGGTCAATAAATAATATAAAGTCGATGCTATTCGCCAAGAACCATTTTTTGCAAAGAAACACCAGTTACATAGTTAAAAGCGATGTCGACGAGAAGAATACGTTTTTCTGCGGCCAAGGCTATTGGTCGACTCTCTTTACGTTTCGCCGCTGTCAATCTCGCGAATTGCATCTGCGATGATTAACAGCCTCTCAATTGATCATCCAAGCCCAAATCCAGTGTATCTATCTCACAATCACATATTGTTATTATAATTCAGGTAAAATGGCGCTGAATCATATTGGATGTATATTGAATCTTGTTTTAGTGCAGTTGCTCTTATTGTTGCAATATTTGAACCATTGATCTGATGTCGATAGCTAGATGGGGGCAATGTTATTTCATGACTGTGGTTTCGATCAGTTTTGATTGACTTTATCGTTTGAACTTCCAGCTCTTGCAAGAAGCGGACCGTGTGCTCTAAAATGGCCATAAAGATTCGTCTGTATCAAATTTGTATAAAAACAGTTCATGCATACCATACCAAGCTCTTTTTGCGACTTATAAAAAATGCAGGAGGAACTTGGCCTCTCTTAAAAAAATATGAAGGAGCTTTTTTGGCGTAACATTGAACATTCAAGTTGGCCGCATTAAAAATGAAATAATCCTGTTAGAGCCGGTCGTATCCTGTGTAGGTTACCCTTTAGCACCCGGAGAGAGGTTGTTGGTTTTTTTTTGTTGTTTTGCTTTGTGTTTTTGCATGATTAATTTTGAGTCGGCTACTCTTCTGAAGTTTTAACCTAATTAGCGGAATTACGTCGGGTAAGCTACTTTTCTTAATTGTGTGTATAAATTAATTAGTCGTTTGGATTCACCTACTTTAATCTTCTTCTAAAGCGTTTTTGGAGAAAACAACTCATTTCTCATGCTGGCATATTATTATTTTACGATTTCTATAAAGCTTGTGTGAGTGGAGATGTAAACTGAAAACCGAGAAAGGGTCAATTTAAAGATTACCATTTTATAATTATGAAGTATTTATAATTAACCTATAGAGTTTCTTGGCCTTTTATAGTGATTTTCTTCTTTATATTATTTATTGATGTGGTGGTTTGATATTTAGACTTATACTACAAAGCTCAGAAATCATTTTGTTCAATGAAAAGAACAATTATCATATCAAGTATTAATATTTCTAATCAATAGTCTTGAACCATCTGAACACTGTTTTTATTTTGAAATTGAAATTGAACTACCAGATGAAAATCCTCTATTTCACGAGATCACTAAGTTAGATATATGATATAGAACCTCTCAAGTATTTATATTTATTTGTAAATTTTAAAAGATATTAAGCTTCCTTGTGTTCAACAATAGATATATATCTCGAAACATTTAGGAAAAGCACGCAGAATAATGTCGACTGGCAATGTATTCATGAGTCATTGTGTTGAATAACAACAAAAAGTTTCAACTGCAAAGTAAGAGCATTATTGGTATAGTTTGCCAGCACATTCCCGAGGCTTCCTGCGTCAGGAATAAACTATTTAAGCTCCAAAACAAAGGTCTCACCTTCCCCAAGTCTGCGGTAGCCAAGTTGGGAGTGGGCTCTAGACTATAAAATGGTGGCTTGATATATTGCTGCAGGATTAAACGGGCCACATGTGCATATAATATTCATTTCATTGTTACGAATCGTCTCATATAAAATTGGTACGAAGGTCAGGAGTGAAACTGCTCCAGGATTAGCACTCAAGGCGTACTCGTCTTTCGGCAAATAATGGAATTAATTATTGAGCCACCTCCAAAGGGTAAATATTTATTGGGCGCTGGTCGCGAGCGAAAGCCTTTAAATCTGAAGACAAACAATCGAAACTCATGTATTTTCAGCATTCGACGAAGGCGCCTTTAAATATTTGCTCTGAAACAAACAATTGTCCCTGCGAAACGAACTCGTCCGCTTTTCATGGAGATTTCCAATGGAAGGAGACGTTTTTTGTGCGAATCTTTAAAACTATGTCCTGCTTGAAATTCAAATATTTGTTTAATGAATTCCAATAGAATTCATTCCAGCATCGCGTGAATGCTGATACGTCAACAAGAAATATTTGGAAATGATAATAACAAGAGTATAACTGCATCTTCTGTTATCTGTGTGTCCGTTAAAACGCTCGAAAAATATCAAATTGAAGATTAAACCGATAAATTGAACCTTACGTCATATTGGAAGAAGCCAAATAAACGAGCCTCTATCCAATGATATTACAAGTTTAATGAATCGCTGGCCATTAGCAGATTTTCTTGCTAACAATTTTAGCGCCATAAGAAAGTAGGATTATCATATTGTACCGGTATTTGTCAATAAATATTTTAAAAAATATATATATTTCATGACTTTTGGGACACATCCTGTATGGTACTCTTCTCTGGCACAAATCCTACCCATGATCTATGAGGATTATCGACATGATGACAGCATCTTCTATGAATTTGATGCTTTTGAATCCTGATGATCTGGAAGCAAGACGCTTCCTGTAGCGTCTGTTCTAATCAGTAATATTCGACTATAAAAAGCTTAGCAATGTTTTGGCAACATTTTGTAGATAGTGCTAATCTCTCTTTTGGGCGGTTTAAGGATATAATTCATTACTTAATTATGTAAAATGATGCGGGAAATCCATACGATATCAATCTTTTTGCTAGCCTCTGATCAAATATTGCGAATTTAAGTGCTTGTGGACTTTGCCAGGGAGTTTGCCATTTTATGTTGATACGTTGGAAAATTATAAGCATCCTTCAGCTTTCGACAAAGATGCACAAGAGATTTTAAAGCCACCATACGAAGATTTATCTTTCGATGATTTATTACAAAGGTGCATCGGCGCTAACAGCAACAAAGAGTAATTCACGTTTTTTTCGATACAACGTTTTTGAACTACTGGGCATTCTAACAAAAAAGCGATTACATCTATCAAGTTGAAATTTTGTTGGCTTATTCTACACATGTGTAGCTATTGTATCGACTATTTGGTTATTTTTTTAAATTCATATTTAATACATTTTTTAAACAATTTAAGTTGAAAAAAGATCAAAAATATCAAATATCCGCCATTTATTTTTCTTGTCGCATATGAATAATCATACCTCACACCATAGCGACAATTTGACTTTTTACTAATTTTGTAACTTTTTTCAGATGGTTCAAAGTTGAGATATCGTACCTAAAAGATTCAAGGAGGGGTAACATCAGGTGGGCATACCAGCAAGATTTACCATAAAAAATAAATTTAAAAAAATGTCTGCATTACCTTAAAATCTACTCTTTTATGTATGAAAAGTTTGAAACTAAAAAATCTTGAAAAAAGTTATTGAGAAGACAAACTCCCCCTTTAATATAGTCGGATAAAAAACTATTACTGAAACTGTTATTAACCAATCAATCAATTTATATGATACAACTGCCTATAATGCGATGATTTTCTGGCTAATAAGTGTTATACTAAATAAATTTGAAATTATTGATTTAATATTGGACAGCATTTTTAACAATGTTAACACATTACGTACGGGAAGCACATTTTTATGCCTTTTTATGTTTTTCTTTCTATTTGTTGATTTATATTTTTAACAACAGATTCCTCCCATTCCCCATGTATAATATATTCAATGGTAGAAAGAAATAAAATATTTCGTTGAGTTTACGACGTAAGAAATTCTGCGTCCATTTAGGATTAACAATCTCTACATTGTGCCAGAGGATAAAATATTTTCCAACCCTTACAAATAAATTTTAAAAATGTTTAAAATGAGACTGTTCATATATCCTTAAGCTTGTATTTAATACTCTCTAAGAAGATACTATTATGCTTCAACGAAGTGGTTTATTTATTTTCCATTTGTGACATTATCATACATTAATCTTACGATGCCTCCCCTAGTTGATGTAAATATGTTGATCTAGTACATCTTAGGTTCATATCAAGTAGCGAAATTACGGCGACGATTTGACATAGACCATTTACGTTTATCTTTAGACGAACATATATATTTGAATGTGACCCATTAAGATTTGACATATACGTTTTCACGGCTCCGTGCGTATGATTTATGACATGGGCGAAGTATTTACGCTCAAAGCTACCAAGCAAAAGATATTAAATTTAATACAACAAAGACAACTTGTAAATGATTGCAATTTTATGGAAATCGTCATGCCTCTTGCCGCACCGAAGCACTGAAAGTATCCCAGACTACCCGAGGATACGTTCATATAAATCATTTAAGAAATGGAGTAATAGTCTAATGGCTTATCCTAAAAAGTATACGATGGCAATCTCGGGCAAATGGCGCTCTGTTGTCAAAAGCCTCTCCGTTTGCGTCGTTTAGGACTTCCATTCAAATCTGGTGCAAGGATAAAACAAAAGGATTAATTGCGTGAAGCTTTCATAATAAGATGAGGCTTTTACCGGCTTTCACGTTTATCTCGATTGTGAATTGCAGTTTTCCATTATTTCGACATAATAACGAAATCTTAGAAGAAAGGCCTCGCTAATGTATACAAACAAAATTGGGCTCGAAATTTCAATAGAAAATTTTGTCTAGCAATTTCATGTTGTTAGTACAAGATGAAAATATTTTTGCATCTAATTAATTTATTCCATCTCCCTGGATTGGCATGATTTTTAATTCAGGCGATGACATCATGCACTATTACATTCAACCCTTTTATAGCGTCCACTTCGTTTGCAGCATCTTTTATATAATACATAAGGTCGCGCACATTAATCACTCGTACTTGTTAACAAACTAAACACGTTAAAATTTTGTGCGGGTGCCTAATTTTTTATAGCGTTTTGTTTCTATAGCATAGTCCCTATCTCGATGCTGTAGAAGGGTTGACTGGAATTCCCAAATATTAAATTTGTTCGATATTGTGAATTAATGTGTCTTCAATCTTTCATTGACATTGATGATCGTGCGATTTAATGCCTTTATAATTATTTTTTTAGGACTATCTTAAACAATAGGTCTATGCGTATAAACTAGAAACGATTAGAACTCTTAAAGTCAACACAACGAACGCCATACAGTAAATTCAGCTAGATTAATGCAACAAAGTCATCGAAAATTATACCTCTCGAAAACGTTTCATTAAGTAAAATTACGGCAAATATTTGAATAATACTATATTTTATAATTATTGCCATAAAATATTTATTCAAATAAAATAAAAAATAAGTAAATATCTCATACATAACTTATTATATTTACATTTAAATATAGAGCGTCTTTATTGAACGACATTGTATAAACAAATAAAGCTGGATTTGAATGGATTCCCATGGGAATCCCCCACATACGATAACATACATGGTAAATTTTAAAAGAAGAAGAATAAATTTTGATTTTGTAACTTGAAATTGTGAAAAAATTAGCTGTGGAATAACAGAGGCACGCACATAGAATGAGAATATTACACACGCGTGCCTTCATTTTAAATACATTTATGTAAGATAAATTCAACTCGCAAAGTTATTTTATAAGCAGAATTAATGCGGGATGGACGAGTTGCTTATTTGAGTACCACACAAAGGAATATCTTTATTTAGTAAATATTTTCTTATCATTGAATTAAATGTATTATTATGCTGAACTACGTGTACTGCGGCCCGAGTGTCGACGAAATTCGTCGAGCGTATCCCTTTGAAGAACAGGCCTGATAGTCAAGAGTTGGGCCAGCTTCGAGGTGGGCGGTGGGAACGGGTGCCACCTTCGGGGGACTCTCCTTGGACATTAATTACTTTCGGTGGTGGTTGCGGGTATCTCAATGTCGGTGAGATACTCGGCGTCATGCCGTAATCTAAATAGCTAAGAATTAACTTTAAGCAAGTGGCGTAATCGACCCCCCGAACCCCCAACGGATAGTTGAGCAGGGCTCATCCGCACGTTACGCCTAATGCCACCCCTAATTTCTAATGTACTACGCGACGACATGAAATTTGAACAAGCCAAAAATACAAACGCTAGTGCTTATCGTCGTAATTATTTTACAAACAAAATCAACCCCCGCCGTTTTCCTCGGGAAAACCATTTGACCTTAGATCGGCTATGGCGTATTAGCGCACAAAACGGATTTTAATGACATAAGTTTTGAATGTTGTTCGATAAACCTCATTTGTCAGCTTTTGACATTGACATGATCAAAGCTCTCTAATATGTAACGTGTGTGCGTTTCTTATAACCCAAACCAACGCAGAAACGAGCCTTGAATAATTGTCTAGACACAGACGAAAGCGTGGATTATTGCAATTTGAATTTATTGGTTGGATTTCGATTAAATCCATTTGTAATAAATATAACCTGGAATTATAATTTGGCTTACATTAATACGATTTTTTAAAATTTACAATCCAGAAAATCGATCAGAAATATTTGAGCTTTCCATCTACAAAATTCGTTAGTGCAGTGTCATTTTTCTTTCAATCCGATCCAAAAAGCTTCGTAGAATTCATGATCAAATAGGTTTTCATTCGTTTCCATATCCGAATATGAACCCATTACGATTACCTCTCTGACAATATGTAATCGAAACCTTGTAATGTTTGTAAAAAGCAAGTAAATTTTCAATTAAGACAAATCACATATTATAATCACGTATCTTATATCACAATCTTCTATCTGAATCAATAAATGAATGAGATTAAAATAAATGGATGTACAAAACATTCGAGTATCCTCAGTCAGATACTCGAGTAATTGAGAACAAAGCTTTGTCTTCAAAGCAGTTTTTTAATTATATGAGCTCACATTCTTCAATTTATCAATCAATACAGACTTTAATAATAATCAAGTATCTTTAATTTAGTTAAAATGTGAGATATACAGGGATTGTACTGAAAGCGCTCTAAAACAGTATTTCTGTGAACTGTTCGTTTCATTTTGAAGCCAAACTTCTATGGACGCAATAAGGCAAATTGTTTTGAACGTCACGAAAAGTGAAACTCAAAGCGGCATTAAGTTAGAAAAATAATCTTTTGTAGTCTTTCCGTCTCCGTTGCCTATTTTATTATATATTACACAAACACAGATTCATCTTTTAGCTAATCATTTTCGTAAGCAAATAGTTAAAAGCAAGGTATAAAATCAATTTTTTCTATGAGATTTAAATTGAATCGAAATATTAATTTTTCGTTCATATTGAGATGTAAATATACTCACCTTATGCAAATTAGTATTCTAATTTAGAGTAGGAAGATGTTCGTATAGATGCTCAAAGTTGGCTTACCTGAAAAGATAAAAAATACTATTAATATATGCATATATTACAAAAATGGAAAGAAATTAATAATTTTATAATTTGCATTAATTCGCGAAAAAAATACTTTTTTTTTAAATTGAAATTGGTGTTTAATCCTTTTAGTAAAAAGTTATTTTTAAAATTACTTAAAGGTAATTGCTATATTTGTATGTACGCCACTAGTCGTTCGTACAAATTCACTTATCTTTCAGAACCGCGCAGCGTGTATAAAGCTTGTACATCAATAAATAAACACTGTTGATAGCACACATTATTTGTTAATTTCTTCGCGTAAACATAAACAATATACATGTGTAATTTAGGTTATCTATACAAGTCTCTCATTAACTATCTCCAAACTCAAATGCAAAAAAGCTCTTTCTGAATCATTGGAATTCGATCGCAAATACGCGATTGTACTCCTTAAAAGGTTAAAAAACGAACAATCTTATGCCATTAATATCATTGCTTTACTGCTGTTATTGTTTGAACAACATTCAGTGCTATTGATAATTTAGGGACAATTTTAGTGGGATTTATATGATGATTTTTGATTCAAAGTGATTAAATATATTTGTATAATACCTACTTTATAATTCAGTAAAAAAATAGAGCCGCTTACAGCTATATAAGGGAAGTGCACAGATTGTTCTTTGTCATCCTAATGTGATAAGCAAAAATTTAATGGAAATTCTGATCGGCATTTCTAAGCTATTAGATTAAGCGGAAAGAAATGTCATTTTTTTGGTTGCGTCTTTGACGTCAGATTGCCACGAGTTGCTGTAGAGCAAATACGTCAAGGTTGGTGTCATTTTGAAGCTCTGTTTTTTGTCTTACTTTTTCAAATATTTTTATATTTTTTTAGCCATAGTGAAAATGTCTAAGCCAGAAATGGTCTCATAATGAGATCCATTTGCGATCTTGTTTACTGTTTTTATTCGGTAAAGGATTAAAAGCAAAAAAATCTACTCAGAGCATCTGTGATACATATGGCAACATATTGAATATTCTAAAATGCCATAGATGGTTCAAAAAATTCAAAAGTGGCGACAGAGATTTGAAAAATAAATCAAAATCAGGATGACCTCCAATAATCGATGACGACGCATTAAATTCTTTGGTAAAATCTGATCCTCGAAAAACAATAAAAGAATTATCGCTAGACATTGGCTGTCCTTGGTCGACAGTAAAAGACCATTTGAAAAGACTCGTGAAAAAACATAGACATGGAATTTGGGTACCAAACGAGTTGTCTTCAACGATCTTGGAACAACGGATAACCATTTGTTCATCGCTATTGTCCAGATATGAAACCGATCCGTTTTTAAAAAGGATCGTTACTGGGGATGAGAAGTGGGTCCTCTACAACAGTTTGAGAAGGAAAAAACAGTGATTTTCTTCAAATCATGTACCTGTTTCTACCCCTCGGCAGTCGTTATCCTTGAAAAAGGTCGTCCTTTGTGTTTGATGGGATTTTTTTGGCGTAACCAAACTGTTGTCCAGAACTCATCTTTTCTCCCTTTTCAATCCATTGTTTTGACTATTCATTTGACTGAATTTTGACATGATGGACCCATACTTCATCTATGGTTATGAATTGACGCAAAAACTCTAATTTATTGCAGTGAAACATCACCAAAGATTCGTTTGAAACATTCTCATAACGTTGTTTTTGTTCTATTGTGAGCAAATGCGGTACCCATCTTGCGCACAGCTTTCTCATGTCAAAATTTTCAGTCAACATGCGATATACAGCACTTAAAATGCAATTGATTTTTTAAAATGCCCATCATGTCTGCTAGCTCGCGCGCTTTCAAACGATGGTCATCCAATACCATTTTGTGGATTTTCTTTAGCATTTGTGGGGTGGTTACCTCATTTGGTAGACCACTACGATGTTGGTCTTGGCAGATTGTTTTTACTGTCATAAACATGGAAACAGACTCTCCCAGAGTAGAATCTCGCTCGATTTTGATATTGATTGGACTGAGACCTTTCAAATAAAACGATGATCAATTTTTACCATGCTTACAAATTCACTGAGAACGTTCAATATTGATGACTTCCTAACAAATATAATACTAAACAACAACCGCCATTTACACTGGTTGGGTACTTCTGGAACTACCCTCGTTTAATATGGTCGTTGACAACATGGTTATCTATCATGAAAGCGGTCTGAATATGTAGACATTAATCATATTTATTCTTAGTGTATGTTAATTAGTATTTAGTAATAATTTATGATTTTCAGCTCTTGTCTTTCTGGAAGCTTTGTTTCGACGGCCGAGGCGAGAGCGTCGTGCGGAGTTTCGAATAACCAACTTCAATGCAGTATCCTCGTCAACAATCCTGATGATTATCTACAAGTGCGAAAATTGCTCAAAGGTACGGCAGAGTGCTCAGTTCAATTACACCGAAGGATAAAAGCTCTGCTCCTGTAAAAGGGCCCCCCCTTGCATATTTATTACGGACTCACGCCTAGGGAATTTGAGTAGCTTTGCGTTACGTTCCGAGCAAATAACGTTTCCCAAAGCTTTGTTGTGACTCTAAATTATTTAGCAAAACTCGATCCCAGGCTGTTATAAACAGTTATAACCTAATTACGCAATTATGCGGAGATTTCGGGATACGGCGTTAAAGGGGATCAATTACATATGACTTATGGATCATTTCGAAAGCACATTAGTATATGGAACAATGCCTCTCAATATGAGCACTTGAAGCCTTGACGCATATTTATTTTCACTGGAATTAAATTCGATTGCGACATGTATTTTAATTCGTTTGTAGTATCGCAACGTGAATTCTAAATGGGAGCATTATTATCTAAAAGTCATGCTGAAGTATGAATAATTTATCCCGTGTAGTAGTTTGATCGACGGTAGAAGATTGAATCTGATTACAGTTTCTTAAGTTTGTAGGCATAGTTTTATAAGGCGGCAAACTTAGTCTGAACTAAAATCCAAGCAAATTGATTATAAAGTTAATTTTAAAGCGTGTAAACTTATTCGTCAATCCATGAACATATTCTTCGATTTTGAAATATGTATCTGATATGTAAGTATGTAAAAAATAAATTCTGTTTGAAAAATGTCTGATCTTTCATTCGCTATAGCCAGAATATATCCTATTATAATTTTTATTCTTGAAGTGTCATATCTGCTACCGTAGGCGATCTCCAGAGAAGACTTTTCCATGGATATAAGATTTTTATGTGGGAGTTTTCCATTTTCAAGATTTTTTTTTATTGGAAAGGATCTATGAATGAGTTTTGAAATTGATATTAATCAGTCAATCATAAATAGTCCTGCCCAACTTTATTAATCACTTATATATTAATAATATTAATCTTCCAAATTTAATGATGTGCTAAAAATTTATTCGACAAGCTGTATTTGAATCAGATTTTTTGTAATAAAAAATCAGGATCTATTGTGCTTTAATAATACCTGATCATAGTCTATAAATCACTATATTATTTTTATGTATAAAAATGAATGTCTGTGGTATGTATGTTAGTTTGTCCAAGGCTATACAAATAGAAAAACATTTTTTTACTGTATTGTGATGAATATCTCTGGAAAACGTTTAGCGTCACAAAATACGCAATAAAAATACATAAATACAAAAAGATCATCACAAACATTATATGAAAAAAACTCTATGGGAGTGGACGCTAAAGAAGAGTTGACTGAATTTGATTGATATGTAATTTTTAAGATGAGTATTTGAATCAATAATAATATTGGATTAAAAATACAAGCTCTCTGGATCACTTACGCCACATTGGCGTGTATACTCATCAAAGGGTTATGCCTCTGATAGTAGTGAGTATATTTTTGGTTCTTCATTAATTTATTGTTAGAGCATAATAAATACTGCCTATATGGGCAAAATGATTGAAACTTTTACTATAGTGATCATAAGAAAGCTACGATCAGTTTGAGTCATAATTAAAGTCTCATTGACCGCCGAAAATTTATTTTTTATGTAAAAAATATGCTTTTGTAGAGTTTTTTAAATACTTTGAATAAATCTATGAATTCAGATGAATGAAGTAAACGATCATTAATTTTTGAATTGATCTGATTTTCAGACAAATATTACGCGTTTTATTATATGCCCATTGGCAAATCATAGGGGAGTGTTCATTGCGCCCTTATAAACATTTACTATTACAGTTATTGTTCCGAATTTATAAAACGCCCTGATTTAAATATAATCAGATTTAGGAATGACCGGCACGTTATATGATTACATTTCGGAAATGATTGCAGATAGCAAAACGCATTTAAGCCGTATCACGGTGACCTTGTTTAATGGGGGTTGCGTCGGAACTTTATCACGCCCCATTGTTTGAGAACAACGGAACAGGATAAAAGCCCGCGGCTGCAAGGAGCCGACCCAAACAAAGGAGTGAGTACATATTTTTATTATAAGAATAATAACCTTTTAAACTTGTAAACATGGCTTAGTGCTGAGCAAAGTGATAATGAAGTTGGGGGGCTGCGAAAGGTAATTTCATTTTTGAGGGGCGCCCGGCAAGCCCCTTTGTAATCTTTAATTAAATACAAGGGTAACTATAAAATTTAAATACGCACCTTTAAAAAGGTTCGCACTCTGCTGCGGCCCAATTATTTTCCAGGGCAGAAATAATTTATTGACTGCAAGTGGGTGCTTTGTATGAAAATGGAGGAGCGTCGGATGCTGTTGTATTAATACTTTTAAAATCAACAAGGGCAATCAAAACGGAGAACGGAGGGAATAGGACTAAGGGCAATTTTCAATTACTCTAGCACTCGAAGGCTATTATTATAGCATTTCCAAAAGATCGCTTTCAATTATGTTAAAAATAACACCGGAAAGGAAACCCGTGGCTAGTACGCAGTGTATGAATAGCCATTAAGGCCTTCGCGTTTTACCTCGTTATTGCGTCATCAAATAGCCAGGGGATTGTTATTAATGATGTTTCGGAAATTTTGACAGTGTGATGATGTATACTCGGAATTGAATTATTTTTTTCGAATTTACATAATGGTATGCCATTATGGGTCTTTACCGTTACAAATTCGAGGTCGACCAAATGTATTGACAGAGTGACTTATTGCTTTAATAGAAAAATTACAAAGTGCGACAGCCATAATAAACTTTGCGCTGAATAAGCACATCTTCAACGACCGGTGAAAGCTCGCTGCGCGATTATAAAAGCTCGCTCAGCTATGCCATACAAAGACATGATGACTTCATTGGCAATGTATTTTTTTGTATAAATTTAAAGCTTTATACGAACCAAATGTGGTCCCATAAGAGCGATATCAAAATTAGATTAGATTTATATCAAAATTTAATTTTTAACTATTAAAAAAAAAAATTAAAACTGAAAAAATAAGGCCAAATATAATTTTTTTTAAACAGTCACCATTTTGTAAAAATATTTTTTTGAGGTAGGGACTATAGCGACATTTTTATTGATTAAGAATATTTTTTATTTTTATAATTTTATATGGCTAAAAGGGCTGAAATCGTGTCAACCAAAACACATATATTTTTACCCCTTACACTTTAACAACCTATTAAATTTTAATTTTTTTACATGTTCTGAAAATATCAATAAGCATCTTGAACATGAAAATATACCCAAAATTTGTGCCAATAGACTAGAATACCCCCAACGATATATCATCCCTGTTAATATTTGCAAAATCTGCCAACGTCGATATATCGTCGTGAATTCTAATTAGCTTTATATAACGTAATATGAAACTTTTTTCAATAGATAATTTTATTAAGAAGGTCAAAATACAATAAAAAGGTTAAAAAAACAAACAATACAATGTTGTGGAATTAATTTGCTCTCCTTTTATTACGAAATATAGTTCTTTTTGAATGTAGTAAATATTATTGTATAACTGTTTTAATCGAGCCTTCAAAATAACATCAAATTGGCTCGAAAAACTTCATTTAGGTATAGTTTTTGAGTCGGTATAAAAAGGTTTAAAAAAAAATATATATAAAAGTTCATGAGAATTTTTATTATTCCACCCCTTTTCATTCGGGGCAACCTGAATTTTTAATATCGTAATATTCCTTTGGTATTTAAACAATGTTCCATATCGTGAATTTTGATTGAAAATTCTTAAAATACCAAATTTTGCATGAATATGTTAAAAGTATGGTTTGCAATAAAATACATTTGATCGCCGAGCGATTAAATATTACCAACTTTTCTGTCTTCTGATTGATTATAACGCATTTATCAAGTTCCAATTGACCGTTTTTTGCAATAAATACAAAAAGCAGGTCCTTATGTAGATGGGTGGATGTATGGAGGTAGAAAGGCGTCGAATAAAAAGACTCTCGTCTTAGATAACGTCTTTATTAATCATGAGAGAGAGATCTGGCCGCTGGAAGCATGTCTTCCCGCAGTCAAGGCTATCCGACGACTTTTAACGATGCCCTCCTCTTGCGCGCCACCACCGAACCAACAACGGTACACTCGCAAAAAGCGATAGGTGTAGTTCTTCCAGACGCAATGTGTCCACAGCGTCATAAAATATTTCGCTCTTAAATTGATACATTGCGTCAAAATGTGCGAAGCGGTTTAAGGAGAGCATTCCCACTCTACGTTACACTGGTGTCAGAAGTTGGATAGCAAATTTGGCGAGTCGCATTTGCACAGATCAACAGCAATTTTATATGGGAATTCCATCTCACCCACGCTTTTTATTATAAATGTGAACAATTAAACAGGCTTTGTATCGAATTTTAGATATTGTTGAAGGCATTTTGCCTGATTTCAATGATTTTTTAATGATATAATGTCAATATAATTTGATGTATTGTTGTTGATTGTTCCAAATTAAAATCCAAAGGTGTTAAACGATACTGCGAATAACTTTGCTACTGGAGCGTAGACGCTGTTAGGGATCTCATTCGAAACTCTTCATGCAACAAACGATAACATAATTCCCACTGTAATGATATTTAATATATTGTTACGCAAAGTTCAAAGTTTGGAGAAGTTTCCCTAAACATAAACTGGAAGTTGGCTGGCTGTAGACTCAAAAGAGGTGCGTGCTCCTGTTTGGGGAGCGGAGGAAGAATCTATTATGCCGTCGCTAAGATAATGGAGTTAATTATAAAGTGCGCTTAAATAAATCGGAAAAGCGGAGCAGAACTGATAAAGTGGAAGGAAGTGAACTAAACTACCTTTATCTTCAAGTCGATCCTTTTATGAAACAATGCTAGCCTAAATTTTATTAGGTGTTAGAACTTTGCCAGACATAATACATTGTATTGTCGAAATATATTTGCTTTGAAATATCATACAACATTCGTTACGATTCGTCGGTTTAATATCAGGCATTCTCGAATTTAACAACATTTAACATTAAATTCACGAATTTATGCTCTGAATCAGCTTTAAAGAGATAAGAGTTTTGGTAAAATATAAATGCGAATGTGTTTAGCACACGTTACCTAATTCCGTTGTTCTAAAAATCTTTTGGCGAAATCTTCCGTTCTGAGAGACTTTAATATTATTTTAAACATATAAAATCCACAAGATGATTATCGCGATATTTCTTTACCTCGAGGCCAATTGTGCCTTCAAAACCCAGATGCTCTCACAAGTCTAAAATTGATAATCATCTCATGAGATACATCAAAAGATATTTTTCATCCCGGGCCCGTACGACTTATTCCTCCTCCATGTTGAATTCAAATTCTAAACTTTATCATTTAAATGAAAGTTGTATAATGATATTAAGCCCCGTACGCCTGTTTATTATTATTTTGCGGCCTTAGATTCAAGGTGAATACGTTATTCTGCTATTTAAATTACAAAACAAACATTTAAGCTTTCTTTTCATCTCGCTACAATGAGATTGCTAAAGTATGGGAGCGGAGGCTGCCTTTCATTCCGAATATATTTTTGTGCGATAAAATATGTTTGCTTCTACACCCTTTGATATTTTAATGGGGGAAGCTTCAGCGCGAAAACTATATACGACACAGTAATTTATGTAAAACGAATTTATGTTCCGAATCTTCACCAGTGACGGCTGGGCTTTCATGACCTCTGAAAGAAGACCTTTTTAAAATTCAAAACAAAACTTATTAAGCCATATTATCATCCTCCAAATGCCTAAATAAGGGTGAGTTTCTATTAAAAATATACAATTATATTTAATAATAGTGGAAATCTATTGTAAAATGAAACTATTAATAAAACATTAAGCTCGCATAAGCACGAGAATAGTCCTAGAAGTACCACATCACAGTGGGAATCAGTAGTACCATCCAGATGACTAAGCCAGAAATAGTGAAGAAAATCCAAAACATAGTATTGGATGGATGTCAATTGAAAGTGCGTGAGCTAACATAAATTATAAGCATTTCAAACAGTGCTGTGTATCCCATATTGACTAAAAATTTGGATATGAGAAAGCTGTGCGCAAGATGGGTGCCGCGTTTGCTCATAATGGAATAAAAAAAAACGTCATTAGAATATTTTAATAGAGCGTTTGGCGATGTTTCATGGTAATAAAATTGTGTTTTTGCATTGATTTTTAACCATGAATGAAATATGGGTCCATCACTTGATACCTGAGATAAAAGAATAGCCAAAGCAATAAACTGAAAAGGAAGAGACAGAAGAAACAAAAACGGACACAATAGTTATTTTTGGTTCTATTCAATCAACTTCGAGTGGTCACTTGCGCTTTGAGCGCGAGGTAGAAACAAGCTAGATTTTGTAGCTTAAAATTAAAAAAAAACTAGCTAAGATTTATACATATATATTGTAATTTAAAACTAGATAAGATAAATTAGTAACATAGATACATATATAGATTTTATGGTTGGGGGAAGTCTAGTGTTGCTTGCGACCTCATTTGGCGCTAGTCATCTATGTTAATAGCCTGCTTAGAATAGGGTGCTTTCGTAATTGTAGAGACCATAGACGGTCCCGATTACGCATTTATCAACGAAAATGCTGCAAAAAAGTCCTTAAAAGGGGGCGGAGTGACCAAAAAGTTTGTGTGTCCAACCAGTCCGCTTCTCGGACCGCTGACAAATGAGCGCCTCGCGATCGGATGCCATGCCTGATGTTGATTATCTTCTAAAAGACAATCAACAGCGAGTATTATGCGAACTTATTGCAACGTTTGAGGGATGAAATCAAGAAAAAAAAACGGCCACATTTGGCAAAAAAAAAAAGGTTTGCTTCATCAAGACAACACACCACACATCCGTTATCACGGTGGCCAAAATAAAGTTCGAATTGCTTCCGTAAACATCTTATTCACCAGATTTAATCAAATCAAAATATTTTATTTTGCCAAACTTGAAAAAATGGCTCGGTGGTAGAAAAATGCCTACAATAAAAATATAGATTTAGTATATTGTAGTATACTACCCTTGTATATTGTATCTTTGATAATGCAGCGTAGTAAAATGAGCGCTTATCTTCATTGGATAAACTGTTTAGAGCGGCGCATTTTACATATTCCACAAAAAATCTCTATTGATATAAATATTATCATTTGGAACAGTGGGTGACTGAAAAAACGCAAGTACTTGTTCAGATCATGATTTAAACCATCTTGATAACCGAATGTATTTCATTGTTTATTAAAAGAAGGTGATCGTGGAAAGCTTGGTGATGGTGAATCTATAACGGATTTGGAAGACTCTTAACTTTTTGTAAATTTTAAAAAATACAAAATAATTGTATAAGAATTCATAAATGTCATCATCATTCTAAATCTGAATTAATGCTATGCATCTTAACGCGTCCAATTTCATTTTCTGCTTTGTAAAATGTTCAATGTTTTTATTAAAAACGTGCGTATAATTTATTAAAAGAATAGCTTCGATAGGTATTTATAAATTTTCACATTTTTCCTCGAGTTTCACACAAGAGCCTATTTCGCAAGAAACCGCAAACTTAATGCATCTGTTTGTGTACAAAAAGGAATTTCTTAACAAGAAAAGACGAGGTGTATTTTTCTCCATCTTAAGCATATTAATTTAGCGCAAAAACTCCATTCAAAGCGGGAGCCCTAATGCGTTTTTCTTTTCATCAGAGCACCATAGAAGCATTAAATCTGCGGATTTTCCTGAGGGAAGCCGAGCGGCCTTTTTGTGAGTGGGGCACTTTCTGAAGTATTATCTGGAGTGAATGATAATGGCGCGGAGATAATTCCTATTTAAGTTACCTATGTTTGGCGCGAAGGTTGTGCAAACACCTACCCGCTTCCGGCCTTAATAGCCTATAGAAATTCTGGGTGTATGGATGCTGAGCGGAAGCTATGGACTATTTCCGGTTCCAACGGAAGCAGGTTTCGTGGTGTGGTTTTGGTTATTGCCATTAGTGCCAGCAGGTAAATATCGCCTCGAATATGATATTAGCCGGTGTGCTAGATTTAAATGTATTTAATTGTGATGCGACATGACAAGCGCTCGGATAGAATATGAACGGGTAATCCTCCATCTAAACCCAAATGATGAAGCTGACTATTATATGGAAATCTTTGTCATCCACGAATATTAATATCTTCTAAATGAACATACGTCATTTACCGGCCGTCTCTTGTTTACTATATTGCATTAAAATCATCCTCGGCTCAATTTCATCCGAGAGATTCATCATATTTCGTTTAAATGGTTGACGAAGCTGTTAAGCATATTTTATTTCCAAGAATACATATATTTTATAATTAATGCAAATTATATATTAAAACTATGTATTATTTAAAACAGCTGCTCTCGCACGTGGGTTTGTTCTTCTTTAAAGTCGCAGTGAAACCAAGTGACAGGATGGAGTTGATTAGGTGCTGATAAAAATTCTGTCCTTTTAACTATTATTTTTTATTTATAAAAAAGGAAATTACAGCCATCAATCTGCAGGAAGGACATCTTCCCGGCAACCAAGGTTATCCGATGATTATTCACTTCTTGGGCATCACCACAGAATAGAAATCAATGCACGCGTAAGAAGAGATAGATGTTTTCATTATATTATAACGGCTATACACTTGGGTTTATTTTTATGCGATAAATACGTTTCACAGAGAATCGCATATAAAAAGACTTGAACTAAATAGAAAACTGAAGAATAAGTTCCATTATTTTTAAAAATCGCATAACTTCAAATTAGTGCGATAGAATGTACAAAAAATCACATAAAAAAAGTTTTGTCACGATTTAAACATTATTTTTTTACTTATTTTTTTGATATGTCAGTCGTGTATAATAAATAGATTTTCTAATTTATTGCAAAGTTGACTAGCTTTTTATATAACCTTTGGGCAGGAATTTATTCCACTTCAATAAGGTATTCTGTTTATTCGCTGCCATATCAAACCAACAATATCATCTTCATTCAAGGAAGTATCCTCAAGCAATTCATGTTGAGAAGTGTTTTTAATATAATACTTGACTTCAAAATAAAATAATGCTTAATAAGTTGAAATGTTTTTTTTATGCGCATTCGCATAAAAAAAGCTTTGTCCTCTATGGAAAAAATGAGGGAAAGGTTTCATTATTTTTGAAAGCCGCATAACTTCAAAATCGCATAAAAAAGATCCGCATAAAAACATACCCAATTGTATCTATCTATCACTATCTTAGATTTATTCGGGATTTTTATCTGCGATTTTATCAACATTGATCCTTGTTAAAAAACAAATTGAAGCCAAATACAAGTATTAAATAAAGGAAAAATCACCAATCATTTGAAGCAGTGAGTGGTCATAAGATAGCAGGACCTGTTAGGTCATTGTTATATTTTTTCAGAAAATATACTTCTTTGGAAAATATATCTATAAATAATTTGAATACTAGGACTTGTATAACAAGTATCCAAGGTCAAACCCATTACAGTAAAAATTTATTGAGAAATATAAAAATACAAATGATGTATCTTATTTTTTAACATAGTTTTCTTCATTAAAAATACATGTGGAAATTCTATTGGATAGGAAGTTTCTTGATCCCGTCATTGAAGAAAGCAGGCGAGAAGTAGTTGTTGTTACCGTTTGTTGCGCAACGCGATATTATTAGTTTTCATAAAAACAAAGGCGTGAAATTTAAAGAAAACTTAAGGCACAGTTTGGTGTTGCTACTCTAAGCAATTGTTTGATTAAGTATTTTGGGACTCGAATCGTATTGACGGACGTAGATGATGAATACGCTCTATTATTGCGAACTGCTAGATGACGCTAAGGTTGCTTAAATAAAAATGAATAATTATGCGTTGCGCAACAGAGGATGCTACTTCTTGCCTTTTTTTCTCACTGATAGGAACAAGAAACTTTAATGAATGAAATTAACTGTGTAGAAAAATAAAATACTCCATATGTATTCATAAATATCACTAATAAATTTGATCAGCAAAATTCCGGTTTATATTTGAATACCCGTCGTATTTTTTATATTTTGTTTAAAATGCAAAAATATCTATTTGAAACTAATATATGGATTCAAATTGATGAGACTTATGAAGAAATACTATCAACGTATCCGCAATAATAATATCAAAGCCCAATAATGGTACGCTATTATAATAATAAAGGTGTAGGGTGCAATCAAAGCGTAATAAAAGGCTCATGTAATAATCTAGGGCGTTGGATAAATTTGATATTTTGCAAGCCGGGTCTAAAAGGTTGGACATTGCTGCCTTGGACCAGGAGCCATTGAAACACAACGATGAAGTTAATCACGTACAAATTGAGCGCGTGATTAACTTCTTCGTCCCATTTATTTGATTTGCTTTTAAGCAAACACACAAGACCAAAGGCTGCGTACATTTAGTCGACAGGCTGTATTGCCGAATGCGTAGTTCCGAATCGGTCGGAGCCCCATACAACGGCGCCTTCATGGCAGCCTTCGGAGCTTTATATTCCGATTTCGGTATTGGCTCTACATTAACTGTTTTCCCATATTCTCAATAAGCCACTAATTTACTGTGCCGAAGTTTGCTCCGAGAAAGTTTTCCATTCACCCCGGCCATAATCACACGGTTATGCTCGCCCCGGAAGCATTCTACCGCGAAGGGCTACGTTCCTGGGCGTAAAAGTGTGAAGTGGTTTATTCATTTCCCACGGTACTCGTAAATAATAGATTATGCTCTAGGAAAGAAAAGCCTACCAGCCCACTCGGATAGTTTTGGGTCGAAGGCCGCGAAGAAAATTAATAAGGTTACCGGGGATGGAGCCGCGCTATTGCAGGCACCAGTTTATAAGGATACGTTTAATAAAGCGAATTAATCCAGTGTTTATGGGTAATTTACAATTCGAAATTATTTTCTGCGAGCAATAAAGCAGCTAGCGAAATTGGTTATTTGAGGCGAAGTAGTTTGGTTTTGCGAGAAATATGCGACAAAATGCCATTTGGCAACGAATTGCTGCCAAATTTACGCGTATAAAAAGCTTTTCCTTATGTTTGGCGTTGAAAACATGTATTCAACTTGAATGTTCGTAATAAAAATATTTAATATATAGCATTGCATTGGAATCGTGCACTAACACAAAAGCCAAAAATTCATTACAAATTATAAAAATGTACATTATATTATATTAGGGATATTGAAAAGTATTCGCACATTTTGATGCCATATGTTTGAGCTCAATTTGTGTCAGAACTGCTGTTAAATATTATTTTATTGTATGTTGCCTTTTTTTGATTTAGATCGAAATGCCACAAAAGTCAGTAAAATAATCAAAGATGTTTATGGTGTAGTGGTAACAATTGACAGATGCCAATATTGGTTTCAGAAATTTAAATCGGACAATGGATAAAATAATTGCTTGAAGGATGAACCGGGATTGTGTTTTGATAACGATACACTAAAATCTGCCATTTTGCATAAAAAAGAGAAAACCTTTATATTTATTCAACAAAATGATGGCAATACTGCTTCGTGATAATTGACACTAGATAAAATACGGGAATTAAATTGGAACTAGAGATTGAACTGAGAGAAAACCGATTTATGCAGCTAGAGTGGAAATGCATTTAAAATCGTTTTTCGCTCCTGCACCGAAAAGTTTTTACATAAAAGGGACCAAAGGACTGCCAAAGAGACGGGAAGATGAGTTGAATAATGAACAGAATTACACTTTATAATGTTGTATATAAAACTCTTACCATTGATAAATTTAAATAAATACGCGAATATTTTTGGGTCCCCCTAACATTTAACAAACGATACTCTGTATTTTTTGATAAATTTGTAGAATCCTGTGGATTTTTTGGTTGTGCAATATTGCACAACATTATTTATGTATAAGGACTATTTATTCCTATCTCTATGTTATTTATTTATAACTTATAGTATTAGTACATATGGATAGACATATCAACATTATTTTTTATATATTGAATAACTTTTTTTCAATATGAAAAATATGATCTGAAACTTGATAATTTTCGCACAGTTTGGAACACATGTCTAAAATTTTAGCTATTTTAAATGTTTTTCAGTTTGAAATTAACGTGTACTTGAACCAAAAAGAAATGGTCAACCCTTCTATAGTGTTAACACAGGGAACACGCTATAGAAAGTTAGATAAATTGTTCATGAATAGTTGGAGCATTGATCTTGCGTATCTTACGGGAGTCGCATAAAAAAAAATCGCATAAAAAAGATTTGAACTACATAGAACATTGAGAGATAAGTTTCATTATTTTTAAAAACCGCATCAATTCAATCCAATGTGATAGAACGTTCCAAAGATCGCATAAAAAAGATTTATAAAAAAAACTTTTTTTATGCGATTATTTTATGCACCTTCTGTATTGAAATCGTCTTTTTCGTCGTTTGTGGTTTGGAGACATGTAATTCTTAATCTTTCCTTCGGCATTATATATTTACTACAACTCGATTCTAATCATGGGAATATCGATTTTAATATATGAGATATAGTAGATATGGAGTTCAGAATTTTATAAGGTGTACCAAATAAATATGATGGTAGCGAGCGGGTGTTTTTTTAAGTACGAAAAAGGGAAAGGTTAAGCTCCTGTTGGAATTTGAATTCTGCTCGCTGCTTTATGAGTTCATGAAACAGAAGAGATTTTTCATAATTAAATATCCACATATGGGAATCGTTTTTGAGATAAATCCTCAATTAAAATTATAAGTGCTTTTCCTGCTTTTTTCCAATAAAGGATCTCTTGAATGCGATGTAAATTTTGAGCTTAATTTTGTGCCATTGATGACTGATTTTCTGATGGCGACTTCATTTTTCTTGATTGTTTTGCTTTCGCATAAAAAAACTTTGTACTCTATAGAAAAATGATGGATATGTACTATTATTTTTGAAAACCACATAACTTCAAAATCGCACAAACACAGACTCAAGTGTATATGAAAATGTGTTATGACCAATGATGCACATGATGCTGTTATTCTATATCAAGATGATTTTGAATTTATAATGTTATTTTAAATAAATTTAAGAATCTATATATTTTATTATATTCATGAATTACTTTTTGAATATTACTTTTTAAAGCAGGAATTCATGGTAACCTGCTGAGATGGTTGGCCTCCTACATCGGACGAAGATCCCAGGCTGTCGTAAGCAATGGATTTAAATCTAACTGGCGGTGTATTCCCTCAGGTGTACCGCAGGGCTCGCTTCTGGGACCGCTACTCTTTATATTTTTTGTCAACGACATTGGTGATTGCTTCAGTAACTCAAGGTTTCTCTTGTTTGCTGACGACATGAAAATCCTCAAAACCATTGAATCTATCTCTGATATCGCAGCCTTCCAAGATGACCTAGACAGATTTGCGGAATATTGCCGAATAAATAAATTAGATCTTAACGTTTCAAAATGCGCTCTGGTTACTTTTTCTCGGAAAAAAAATCTTCTAAATTCGGTATATTTTCTTAATAATCAGGCTGTCCCAAGAGTAAACTCTTTTAGGGATTTGGGTGTCATTCATGATAATAAAATGCTTTTTGATAGACATATTGATTTAATGGTTGCTAAAGCATCTAGATCATTGGGCTTTATTATCAGATGTTCTAGGGAGTTTCGGTCTGTCAAAACCATTAAAATTTTATATTGCTCTTACGTAAGAAGTCATCTTGAGTATGCGAGCCAAATCTGGAATCCATATTACTCAATTTATAGTGATAGAATTGAATCGATTCAAAAACGTTTTTTACGATATCTCTCATTTAAATGCAACACAATGGATGTCAACTATATATCTAGATGTCGTAGATTCCATATTCTTCCATTATATCTTCGTCGCAACGTAGCTGATATAATTTTTCTTTCAAAACTTCTTAAAGGCGCCATCGATTGTCCGGCAATATTAAACAAGTTTTCATTATCAGTTCCTATTCGCTCCAGACGTAGATGGCCCCTTTTACGTATTCCCATTTTTTCCTATCTATCTTTCCTAACTATCGTCAGAACTCATACATCGTCAGAGTGTGCGGCTTATACAATGGCTTAGATGTGGATGTGGACCTATTTAATGATAGCTTGTCCACTATAAAAAATTCATTTGCACTGTCGTTCTTCAAGCCATCTTAATATTAACATAAATGCTAATTCCTGTTTTTTGCTGTTTTCTACTGTTTATTAGTGTTTTTTTTTAAATTTCTTATTTGTGTTTTTTCCCTTTTTTCGGTATATCAATTTATATGTATCAAATTCTTTTTTTTTCTTTTTTAAATTAATTTTATTTCTTGTTAGCTGAAGAAACTTATAAATGGCTTCTGTTTAACTACTTAATTATTTTATTCCTGTAATAGCTGTAAGTTTCTCTTGAAAATATATAAATAAATAAATAAATAAAAATAAATAAATAAATAAATAATTTTGCATTGTTCTCCATAATGAAATACAAAATGACAAATTTGCTGTACGTCAATATAATTTAATTCAGCCAACACGACTCGAAGAGTCTTTTCTCGGAAAGGAAAAAGCCACTTCTTTTTAATGTAAGTATTATAATAAGAAAATATTAAGGAGGACAAGCTCTCAGAATGAAGCATATTATAAGTCCCGCTAAATGTATATTTTATTTGAAGAAAGTTGTTCGGGCGTTACGCCAAAGTTAAATAAATTTTTAAGGATCTTAAAATTTTAAATTAAAGAATAATATTGCTCGGCTGCGTATCGACTTTGCAAAAATATTAATTCCCACCAAAAAAAAAAAACGCTTTGATAATAAAGTTTTATCCCATGTTCCTTTTCCTCCAAGAAATTAAATTTGTCCCTTAATACAATAAAGATCTACATCCCATCATTATAACTCGATTATCAAAGAAGCAATTAAACCGCCGATCAAACTTTTAAGTTTTTCGTCGTTCGCGATTAATTTGATTTATTGGTTAAAGTTAAGAAGATGATCATTTTTAATTGGACCAGAGGATTTCTCGAGAAAGGACGAAATAAATAAAAAATTAACGAGGCCGGACTTTAAGAAGGGAAATTAATAAAATTATTACTTCATCTGAAGTTTAATTAATGTTCATTATATCTTTGATAATGTCAAAAAGGAAATGAGACTTATAATTAAGAAATATATTTTGTTAGCGTCTGGGAGGCTAACTCTGGATTTCGCAGGACGTTTCGGCACTCAAATTAATGATAATTCTGTTGAGGGGCTTCGAATATTTTTGCGTCGGAATCCATTATTGCTTTTGTATTGAAAAATTAAATGGACTAATAAACTTAAGGATTCAATTATACTTTTGTCGAGGGCGTTGCTCACTTTGTGCGTCCCCATACAAAGGAATTTTTAGTACATTCCCCCGAAAAATCTTAAATATGCTTTCGTTTTAAATTTAAAGTGCCTCGCTATCGATGAGTCAAGATATTTTTTTTGGTGGCGTGATATGAATAATTTCTTTGGAAGCCAACATTTCTTGTGTACGGCGTTGCTCCTTGAGGGTTGATCGATGCGTACCGAGTAGTAAAAATAGATTGGCGCACACCTCTTGGAGGGTTTTCACACCAACGAGCAGTAATTTTCGCAAGGGGCGAAGAAAACTCAACGCCAAAAAATAAAATCGGAGAAAATCGACAGAACCTATCCCGAACCCCTCCAGCCGAAACGATGACGTCGGCGAAAAAGATGTCGAAAATTGCGGTCATTATTCTTCGATCGGAGACAATTTTTGATGTATCCGTCGGGGGTTCTACGTGGCATTCCGAAATATGTCTACCTTCTGGAAGATGGATGCACCCGATTTGGAAAGACTTCTTCTCTTTAGGACGTGCTCCTCCAGCACCGGACCGGGACACGCGCGAAACAACCAGAATTTATGACACTTCCTTTTGCGAGCCATATTCTGCATCGAATTATTTACGCTTGAACTGCTGCGAAGTTATAAACACCGGGAGATGTTCAAACGAATAATAACTTGCATTTCAAATCTTATCCACGAGAATCCTATTAGTATTCAAAGGAACGTGCTCAGCGTCGCACATTGCCATTTTGCTAGAAATGTAGATGACAGTTTCGCTGCGATTGCAGAAACTACAGATGTAATGGACTCCTTTTGAGTCAAATAGAAAAAGAATACGATCTTAATACTTATTTTATACAAACCACCTACAACTACAATATATTTTAAAGCAGAGAAAATAATTGCTAAAAACATTAAATAGAATAACAATTAGCAAAATTAACAAAGAATTTCACCAAAAATAATATATTTTCCTACGAAAGAGCGAAGTTTTATAACTTCTCCTAAATGCCAAGATTTTATTCTTTAATGGACGAAATTTAGCGACGCAGTCGTAAAATCTATTACTTCCTGGAGGTGTTTAAAATGTCAGGATAAAACACATTACTTAAAAATTGGACTGTGTCCATCGTGTTTCATGGACGCTGCAAAAATGCTATGGTTCCTCTTGAATTAAATCTAAAACGTCCTAATATAAAATTTAAAAAAAACACATTTGTGTTGTTACACAGGAGCGATGGTTGTATATTTGTGTACTGAAATTCGGAAATAAAGACGGGTATCTTACGCCTCGTCATACACTCGTACATGGATGACAAAGTTGTGCTGTAAAGTTACCCCTACACGTTTACATTTACTCAAATTTATTTTAACAAGGCTCAACTTTTTATCCTTTTCAATTTTGTTTATTTAGTTTTTTAATCATTTAAAAACTAAAACATGCCCATTATATCTGAATTTAAGGATACGAGTATATCAATGATAAATAAAAGAAATATTAAAATGTTAAAGATCAACATTTTAACCTTCATAAAATGTAGGTATAATTAACTGAAATCGCTATCCTTGAAAGTTATTAAGGCCTTTTAACAAAGGGAAGACGACTTAAGGGGTTTTTAACCTGTTAAATGCCAACGACTCACTGGCGCGTCGCATTTGTACGCGCTGATGAGTCAGTGGCAGTTAAAAGGTTAAAACCTTTTTTTGTCATATTTAGAATAGTATATTTTTTAGTCATTGTTCATAACATTAATCGGATTTCCTTTTCTATTGATGTGTAGCGTCTCTGTGACATATGAGTTTTGGCTTAACAAACTTTCCTTAAGAGGAAAACTATTGTAAAAATAAGTTCGACAAATCTTCCTTGTTATTGCTGAATGTGTAGACTCAACTTAACTATGAAAAATAATGTTGATAATAATAACAGTATGTAATTGTTAGTTAAAAGATGGCGCTGTGTGTTGTGTAATCTTCTTCTTTTTCTAATATAGAAAAAATAATTGGGCTTTGTTCGTTTGAAATGCGCTGCCATACCGTTCATTAGATTGCAATAAAACTTCGTCCACTTATTGCTAAAAATTTTGCAAGTAACATAAGCATAGTCTAATATATAAAAATTAATGTTTGTTTGTCCGTATTTAATGCGCTGCCAAACCGTTTATTCGATTGCGATAAAACTTTGATAATTTATTTTTTGTACTTTCTCAAATAATATAAGTATAGTATAATTTACTTACAGTAGATCTTATATATAAAAATCAATGTTTGTATGTTCATTATCGGAGAGAAAATAAATTTCATTCTTTCTATCATTCCTAATTAAACAAGATAACTCGTTCAAATTTCTAACGATATTTTTAGAATTATTAGTTTTGTAGCAGCAACACGCCTGGTACTAGCAAGTATAAAAAAAAAAATAGACGGCCTAACCAGAGAAACATAGTAGGGACAGCGTGCGTAGCGTATCTATGATGAATGCGACGGAGACAGAAAGACTACAAATGTTTCTCCCTCTCTTTCTGGCCAACTGTCCATTGGAGTTTCATTTTTCGTGACGTTCAAGTCAATTTACCCTGCCACGCCTATTCAAATTTCACTTCAAAAGTACGAACGCATTAAAAATCACCTGGGGAATATTTTAATACTTTTTTTGTAATTTGAGCTCACCTGTTTTTATGAAAGGTTTCTACGTGCAATATAAGGCTCAGCTGCTTTCAATATTTTGAATTAATATGGAAATATGATAAAAAGTTGATATATTTTTTAATTTCATTAAAAAAATAATGGGGAAAAATGGGTTGTATAAGAATATTTAAAATGGAAATTGTCTGGCATGCCATAAAATTTAGTTGAATTAATTATAAGTATGAAATTTATAGTCGCAATATCGCCTAGGCCATTACCGAAGGAGACAACCAACGACAAATGGGGATGAATGGTAATTAACGATTTAATTTGAAATGCGCCCTTGCACGGCCTTCGGCGAGTATTTGCGGCACATCGCGATGCTTTCTGCACACGCGTTCTTCATTGCTATTTGCGTCCCGTCTCTTCCAGACTACGTGCCCCTCCAAAAGGGTTGAAAACTTTATAAACGAGTTCGCTTAAACGTATTATTCCATTCGAGACTGTTTGCAATGGCTCACAATTACTTCACGGCCATTTGCTCTTCTCGCCGGAAGGTCGGAGTGCTCTTCATTCCGCCGCAAAGTTTGTTACCAGCTCGCTTTGTTCCCACATCATTACGTGGGTTCGTGTGTGACTTTCCGCCGAAGACGATGCGAAGATCAGGTTTTAATGAACGTCTCAGGATGCTGCGGGGGATGCGGTCAGGATAACCGCTCCTTTGATTGAGCGCTGCTTCCACACGGAGACGTTTGAGGCCAAAATGTGCTTTACATTGTGCAAATGAGCTACTTAAACGTATCCATCGAGCGGAAGACGCCATCATCGATGCGGTTGATGCTATTTGCTCACATAATCAATTTAATGCACCTTCGAGTACAATGTTTGTCTTATGAAAACAGACTACTTTAAATGGATTACTAAATGATTGGACCGATGTAAATTTTCTTCCACTTTTAAATATATACTTTCTATCAGATTAGACAAGTTTTGTTTTAATTTGGATCGTGTATAGGGCTCCTTACTTTTTTTGAGACTATTTCGAAACATGCACTCATCCATTGACTATTTATTTTCTCGTAAACGAAGATGTGAAATCAAATGAAATTTTGATGAGATTTAAGGCATAGTTCGGTGATGCTACTCTAAGTAAGACTCAAGTGTTTGATTGGACCCAAAATTTTCGTAAAGGTCTAAAAGTCGAGAAACAGTCTACTGGAAAAGTGATGGCTATGGTATTTTGGAACTCCAAACGTATTTTATTGATTGATTTTCAATATGACAGACAGATTACGAATACGATCTGCTAGATGACGCTAAGGCTGTTTCAATGAAAACTAATAATTACGCGTTGCGCAACAGAGAATGCTTCTTTTTGCATTATTTCTTCAGTGATGGCATCAAGAAGTTACCTATTCAATGGAATTAATTTATTTCAATTGAAGCGAACTATACACAAAAATAAGATGTTCCATTTGTATTTTTATATATCATTAATAATATTTTTTAGTCACTTTTAATATTTTATAATTTCTTGCATATTAACATGAAAACACATCCTGAAATGTCACTAACGAATATAGTTTAAAAATATAACAACCTGAATTAAAATATTAGGTTTGCGGCTATAGACGCATATGGCCTATGGAGATCGGTTATCGATTGCGTCTATAGACGCTTATGGCAGTTAGCGGTTGATAAGAATTATTTCAGATGAACATGTATTTGGATATAAATCTGATGATAGTATTAACCTATATCTAGTCAGGATGTGTCCCATTATGATATAAGAACGAGGATGTGGATGATATTATCTTATGGATTATTTACGCATATTTACTTATAAAATATATTGATTTTTTAGACCCTAACTCTCCAATGCTTATGTAAAAAATGAGTTGTATATAATAACGACATTATAAATTGAGTTTGATTGACTCCATGACAAGCATCTCTTTCCATCCCCAAAGGAGAAGTGCACCAAAACAGGTTCGTTTTATATGCATGATGGACTATTAAGGGTGTAATGTATTAAAAAATGTTTTAAAATAAAATGCAACAATGACAAATTTAACCAGGAATTGATTAAAAAATGAGCAGATTTGCATGTGAGGCGTTATTTTTCATACAAAAAATCGGTTTTATTCCTATTTAGCACTTTCTTATGAAAAATTCTTAATGCTAAAAATAATAAATCTGTGAAAGAATTTAAAAAAAATCTTATAGTCTTTTATTTGCAAAATAGCGGCAATTACATTCGCATCAACCCAATGGACCATACAGCAAAACAAGAAGTAAATGATAAATTTTCAACAGCAGCTGTATGAAGACATATTTTTCTAGGGTCGAATTTTTTTTTTTGGTAAAAACTTTTGCCACATAAATTGTTGCAAAATGTTCGGGGGATGATTTTTCATATTCTTTTTGAACATTTTTTTGCAGTGATTTTTTTCGCACGGTTCGAAGAGCGGCTGAAAGGCAGACGTTTAAATAGGGCGCATTTGTTTTGCGCCAGCCTATATAAATAAAGCGATACGCGAAGTTATTCACCCAAAGGACGAAAATGAAATAAAGCGCCATTGAAAATGTCTACTCGATTGTATCGTTTTTCATATTTTGAAATAAATTTTATTATTACGCGAATGCCGGGGGGTGGAAAATGAAATCATTTCGTATGCATTGCGATGAAACAATTTTCGTGAAATATTTCGGGACGCGTATGATTGACTTACGAAGCATCACATCCATAAAAAGCCCGAAGCATTTATATTCACTGGAAGACATATTCTCGATAATATCCATAACATGGAATGTTTCAAGGTTTTCAAGGCATAACGATGGATTATTATAGACACTGATTTTTAAATTGAATCATAATTACATCAGCGATCAATTTTATCCTAGACTATGCCTAATTCGTATTTAAATAATCCGATCTTATTTTTTAAGCTATTTTCTTAAATGAGTCTCATATGGAGATTGCCTAATAAGGGATATAATATCTAAAGAAGAAAAAATATGATATAGCCACCTTTGACCTGGATGATAGCATTGAATCAAGTAATGAACGTTATGAACGCAAAATAAATATTTCCACTATCATTGAATTTCAAACCTCGGACAATTTTGTCACAACTATTTCCCGCATCAAAAATCATAACGTCATTAAGATTTATTATAAGGGTTGTTATTAACTTTGACTTGAATATTAAGTTAAAGATTTAATTTCTTCAGGATCAAGTTTCTGACATCAAGTAAATTAAATCAAACCTGGAAGACATGGACATGTAAGTTAAAGCGTTGATTATTAGCTGCAATTCACCGATGTTGAGTTTGTCGTAAAA
The DNA here is from genome assembly GCA_008973525.1 of Stenopsyche tienmushanensis. NCBI lineage: Eukaryota > Metazoa > Arthropoda > Insecta > Trichoptera > Stenopsychidae > Stenopsyche > Stenopsyche tienmushanensis. Next base: position 196,174 of record WACJ01000110.1, on the reverse strand, counting down.
TACTCAAGTCATGATATGACCCACGGTCATTTTTGTACTGTAGTCACTCCCTGTTTAAAGTTCATAAGTACTTAGTCATCCACTCCATGATCGTTATTGAACTTACATAACAAAAAAACGTTAGGTCCCACTCTTTAAAATGAGTGCCATTTCACTCTTCTCGAAATAACTGTCGCTTCATGGCGCACTTTTCAAATAAAGTCAACCCTTATATAGCGTCGAGGTAGGAACTGCACTAGAGAAACAAAACGCTATAAAAAGTTAAGTACTCACATAAAATTTGTATGTGTTTAGTTTGTTAAGAAGTATCTTATGTATTTTACCCGTTGGTTCGGTAAAATATGCCGCAAACGCTATAGAAAAGTCTCTATAGAAGTGGATGCTATAAGAGGGTTGAATTTGATGAAGTTTTTCTGCAGCACCATGTACAATATTGAATTGAATTCTATTCATAAGATGTTTTTATTTAATAAAATGAGTGAGATTCTCGTGTCCTAGAAGTGAAGATTTTTTTAGCTCCCATTAAAAATGACATATATACCCAGTAGTGTATGTATGATGTGTTCGACAGAGACGAAAATAATAGAAACGATGCTCCCCTCTTTTTCCAACTAACTTTCGATTAGAGTTTCACTTTTCGTGATGTTCAAGCCAATTTGCCCTATCGCACCTGTACAAGCCTCCCTCAACCCTTTGAGTAGTGAGCTAATTTTAAATCATCATAAACTTAGATGCTATATTTGTATGTCTACCATTTATCATCCGTACAAATCCATTTATCTATCAGGACCGTCGCAGCGTGTATGAAGCTTGTACATAAACACTGTCGATAGCACATAATATTCGGCCATTTCTTCAAGTAAACATAAACAATACACTCGAAATCGATTTATTATATCATTCACATATCATTATTAATACTGGAATTTGGACACAACTCTGTGTCTTTGCTCTTTAAGAGGTTGGAGTGTATAATCCTTAAATATTTTCGTATGGGGGATGATGGATTTATTAATTCAATCTTGTCATCTTAATATTAATAATATCAATTCGCTTCAATCAATGAAAGAGATGGTTTAAATCTAGATGCAATTAAAGAGTATGTTGCGTGGTTTTTTTATACAATTTTACTTTTTTGCTTTAAGATGACCATCAACGGTAGCAGCTCTCGAAATTGTTATTGAGCTCGTCTGAGCTGCTGAAATATTTTCATTCAGGAAATCGTAGATTTGAGAGCAACGCCGTGGGTCATAAATCTGAGAGTGCAAATAGAGATTCCTGCATCCTCCGATTGTCTGTCCCGTAAAATATATTTGCTTTATTTGGGTCAATTTGAGTAGTAAAACGCTTCCTCCGTTCTGCGGAGTTTTGGCAAACGGGAAGCTCTTAATAAGCCTTTTGAGTTTGAAGCATCACGCCTCGATTGAGCATTCATCCCCCGGTCGTTTTGATGTCGTTTCCTTCCTCATTGTGGCCGTGCCATTGAGCTTTCTCCACAATGGCCACCTACGCCTTTGGCAAACAATAAATATTGGCCATTTATCTACGCGGCACGTAGAATGAATCCGGTTCGACCGAGCCGAATCGAATTTTCCGGCTTTATTATTCTCCGGAACAATCGAAGAGCATCCGTTCCGTTGATTGCCTAATCCGTGAGTGGCCTCGGAGGTTTCCTGCCATTAGCTGCCTCCTCCGAGATACACGAGGGCATTGTCAGTCTCGCGGGCGGATGTGTCTTATTCTTTCTGGTGTGCGAGTCGGAAGATTACAACATCGGAAACAAAGGGTGCCTACGAAGATCGCTGGTACGCCGAATAGATTCAGACGCCTGATTTGGTAATTGAATTTCTTCTCTTCTTATATCTTCGGGAACGCGAGCTCGATATGCCTGGAGCTACGTTGGGGAAGAAGGAGAGAAATTCGCCAAAAACGTACTTTCACCTAATCATTTTAGGGGTAACGTATACTCGATATCTATGCTCGACACGAAACTTATTTAATAAACATTTAAGCAGTACAAGAATTTAAGAATTTATTGAATTCTAAAAGTTTCTTGAGCTCAACTTAAAACCAAAATGAGAACATCCTTGTCTGCTGAAGAACACATATTATATGAAACATTCCAATATTTTGTATCCTTCTGCTTGATACATTTAAAATATCTGCGAGTTGATCTTCAGTCTTAGCCGAAAACAATGAGCTTCTAATGAATTCAATATTATTTTATAGTACCAAGATGATCTAGCGTTGATTTTGGGGGATTATATATTGAATTCTTATTATAAAGATTGCACGAAATCCCGCATCTTACCAAATGAGTGAGAATGCGGATGTTAGGAAAGAAGAACACAAAGGTCGACCGATAGCCTTGGCCGCGGGAAGATTCTAAGGTTGGATAGAAGTATTCTTCTCGTCAGCTTGCTTAAAATTTCATGGCTGTAACCTTTATATGATCCAATTAAAGATATCGATCCAGACTTAATCTGATTTCCTGGATCTGTGAAATTAAATACTGACGCGATTAATAAAGTTCATGTTGATTAATAAAAAACAACAAAATTATAGTGCTGAAAATATCATGCGTTACTATATTATCTATGTATATATATATATATATAAATAATTGTCTGATTCATTTGATTATAATGAAACTTTGGAGAGTTGTTGTGCAAACCATCGTTAACAATTTCTTATAGGGAACAGTTTGTGTAAAACGTTTGACAGATGCACCATGTTGGCGCATATTGTCAGTCTTCAAGGCGAGAGAGAGTGCGCGCATGCTTTTGGATTTTAGTCCTTCAGCCCGCGCTACACGTGATCTGAAGCAATAAACCACGTAACTGTACCAATGCGTTTCTTTTTAAATAATTAGTAAGCGCGTGTGACATTGCAATGCATACCAGGTACTCGATAGTATTATTTACTTGAGCCATGAGCACGACTCATGTTGTTTGCGTTTGGTCTGATTTACGCACCATGCTCGCAATCTGAGTGATCCAATATTTAAATACGATTATCTCTTTTGATTCATAAAATAAAAATATAATAATGTAATTATTTAATACATTCCACCAAATTACATAAATTCTACAACTTTACACGTCTATTAAGAAATTTCAATGTTCATTTAAGAAGGTCTATGTATGTTATATGTCTACGTCTAAATAATTTAAAGGGCCTTCTCTAGTTTCTTGGGTACATCAGATTCGGCTTCGTAATTTTCATTAAGCACCGTCACTAATATATTGAATAAATTATAAAGTTTCGCTCAACTGGCACGTTCTCAATAAGAATTCAAGTTGGGATCGTCTCCGGGAGAAAGTTTGCTGAACCGCCCACAAATAATGAATTAATGTCACGGAAAAGTCGAAGGGAATACATTTGTTAGGTAGTACGCCGGCAGACTCCGGCGAATATCTTTCATTTTAATTATTTAAAATGTCTTAGGGCAACCCTTCTGGATCGCGGTGATTCCCCAAACTTTCACCGGCATTAATGGAAATTTTATCGATCTCTCGGACAGATTAAAACACGAACGATATTCGTTTGGCTTTTGTAATGCCAAATTTTAATTTCATTAACTTTCAAATATTTATAACGAGACTGAAACTCGAGTGAGCCCTACTTGAATCAAGTGCCTCAGTGGCACGACACTGAAGTCGTATAATTTTCAGGTATAAAGTTTAGAGCCACTAAACTTTTATGTCTATGACAGATCTTGTAATAAGAGGCTTTCTCGTAAAGAAAAATCATAAAATAACCTTAATTTTGAAATATTACTTTCACTTAAGCCCTAATTTATTATGGAAAAAATTTGAAATTTGGTAAAATATGGAAATGTTCATAGAATAAAAAGATAAATATATAAAATATCAAACTGGTAGAATTCATCAGAAATTATTTTTGTTGAACAAATATTAGTTGAATCGAATCCTTATCGATTTTGATAGGCTTCTGTTTGAGATTTAAAACGTATTGGAAAGACAAATCAAATGATGGTTTGGATGCCGCACGAACTGGAGAACAACGAAATATGTGTAAAGTTTTGTTGTCAAGACAAAAAATGTTTTTTTTGGCATCGAATTGTGACTGGGGATTAAAAATAGGTTGTTTATGACAACATACGTCGTAAACATTAATGAATTTCACAGATGACTGAGAAAATCAGATTTATACATATTTCGACTTACAATCAGAAGAATTTTTAAAAAAGAGAAATTGAAAAAATGAGGGAAATATAAGGTAATAATTCAGGTAATTATGTTTTGTAAGACTTTTCGATACATCTAATATTAATATATTAAGAAATAGCTTGGAATTCCATGGTGTTTATTCTAGCCTTTGCAAAGAAAAGAGAAACTGGACTGCATGTATTCCAGAAACTAGACAGAGTTCAAATAAAACCAAAATGATAATTTCGATAAAAATATTCATGAGCTTAAAAGATAATGATCTACTCATTTACTTGGGTGATTCGCTGGGCAAGCGTTCATAGATAAAATCAAAGGCCTTCAACATTGAGCGTATGATGAGGTGAATGCTTGATTCAAATGTCAATAATATGACCTTCTTTCATGATTGTATATTGAAAACGCCCTAAATCTGTCACAGTTAACAGTATGATAAAGATTCGACTTGGATCGGGAGGACCAAAAGTCACTTTCAATTGAAATAAGTTTAATTAACCTGTGATTTAATAGTAAACGATTTGGCAGATTAAGTTCTTAAACAATAATAACATTGAGGCCATCACCCAGAACAAAATAGAGATCGTATATCAGTCAGCTATCATTGTTTTGAAGGATTCAAAAATGTATTCTTACAAGTTTCACTCAAATCTGGTACATTACATTTAGTGTTATTTTTGCAAGATGACGATATGATTGATAAATGCATATTATAAAAATATCTCATAACTACAAGTTTGAAACTATATTGTAACTGCTTATAATTAATATTATATGTACATAGTACTGCAATGCTTTGAATGTTGCAATACTACAGTAAAATTCTTAATAATTTTAGCCACATCTACCGAAGCTCTAATCACCTTGTATCGAAAGTAGATGATGTTTTTTTAGTAAAAAATAACGTCAACTACTTGTAGATATAAAAACAGCTTTGTAGATTTTAATTCGATACCGGTATGTACAATTATTCAGTGTTTGAATATTTTTATTGAATGTTCCCAACGTTGAAAGCTTTGTAGAAATGGCTGCAAAATTTCAGTTGCTGCTTGCCGTATTATAATAACAGTTCACGACCTCATTATACAAACATTTGCGTGTTTATATTTAGAGCATGATAGATGAATTTTTAATAGCGAAAAAAACTATTAACTTTCATTCAAAATTTCATACAAAAATAGACATGGAAATTTGAAGCTGAAAGCTTAAACAAAGCCATAACATTCATCCATGTTCATGCCGAGGAAGCTTTATTAAAAGAGGAAATATGATGAGACTAAGCCCGAATATATATTTTTACTGATTCGGGGCTTTATTTTAAGATCGCTGGGGCAATTAATAAAACAAGCATAGCATTACGGAATATCAGCATATTTTCGATATAAATCATGAAGATAAAATATTTCACCGAAACGTGTTTACGAGAGGCGCTTTTTTCTTGTATGCAAAATATACGGTAAAGCCATAAATTTACCTTTATACAGGGCCGATATTATTTATGCTGCTCAAAAATATTCAATTAGCGGACAAAGAAGAGAATCTGTTTACGCAGGGCTGAGAGGAGGGCCAGGACTCCCTCACTAATGTGCCGAGGATTATATAAAACATTAGCGTAATTTGGCCGCACAAAGCAGCCCGAAAATAGAGCTCTCGGCCAGTAATGGGTTACACCTTATAATAAGAACGGCGGGACGAAAAAGAGATGAGTCTGGATTTGGGGATGGGGTGGTCTTCGGCGCTCTCGAAGGACGTGGGGGATGAAATGGCAGCTCACGGGTCGCGATGTGCGGGTCCTCGATCGCGGAAGATAAAAGATAGTAGTTTTCCACGGCATAATGAAATATCAACTCTGATGGGTCAATGATATTTGCCTTCCACGATTGATGTGTGTTTATATAGGACTACTATCGGGTTACATAAATTTATAAGGACCATTTTCCGACAAAATTGCCTTTATCTCCTTCATGAAAATTTTCAATTATGCTTATAAATTGTAACTAAATGTATAGCAAATATTATGGTATTTTTTTTGGGTAGAAATAGTTTTGTACAACATTAACAATTAATGTTCATAGTTTTGGTTAGTACATTTTAATGATAAAAGCTTTTAAAATTAAACAGTCCAATAGTTGTCTATGAAACATTATTCTCAGGAGAGGATCACTGTAAAAGTATATATAAATTATTAAGTAGTATATAAACGAAGAGGACGTTAAGTAAAGACTATCTTTTGTCGAAGCAAAATAAATAATAAAACACAAGATTTTTATAAAAAATAGCCAAGTCGTGCGAAGAAAATGTGAGTGTATGCTTCAAGTCTTCATTGTTACGTCAAGGCATTCCCGTGGCCAAGACGACCGGTCGACCTCAAAAATTATACCTCGTGATAACGTACAATTTTTCGAAGATTTGCTCTGGATTGACACACATTAAAGCTGAGTCACTCTAGTGTGCGAATAGCACTTCTTTTATGCATCGATCTAAAGAATATTTGATTGCCGTGAAAACAAAAAGTCTGTTTTCAGATATTGCGCATATACTGTATGAATCATTCAACTATTATGGAATTGCCATCCCGTGGTCGGCACGTATAAGGTCTTATAGTAGCGTAATTATTCAAGTTTTAACTACCCCAACAATATGAAAATTAGAATACCGATGGTTTTGCACAGCAACCTCGTTTTCTATTTTTGCAAGATTGCTTGCATATTCTCTCTATCACATTTTCAATTCCCATGTAAATATTTTTAGATGTAAGATATGTTAATTTTTTTACTTGGGAAAGTTCTGAAAGATCTTCGCCAATTACCAAATATTTGAATTGTATTGAAGTAACAATTAGAACATAACAAAAAAAAGTAAAACAGAATAGGATCCACAATTTTGACAGGAACGTTTCTCAGTGCAAAATATATTACTCATACACGACCAGTAATATAAAAAAAGATGGAAAAAGCTCTCGTGATCTGAATAAAAGGCTGAAATGACAAAAATATACCTTTGGATGGAAATATTATTCAACAAAAATCACCAAAAATGTACGAATAATCCACGATTTTCCACGCAATAAGTTTGAAATTGAAGCACCATTATTATAAAATATACAATATTTACGCGCTAAAATTAGACGATAACTTATAATAGAGATTATTAACGTTGAAGAATCCCAAAATTTTGAAGAGTCAATGATGAAATCGCCTACAAGCAAATTTGAAGAGGAATCGAATAAGTAGGATTATAATCGCTAGTGAAGATAAATTATCGTTGATATTTTTAATAAATAATATCTATATACTCTACAAAATTTATGAAATATTCGTTAAAAAAGCGGAAAGAAATGTCATTTTTTGTTATTTGAAGTTTTTTTTTTTAAATTAAAACTATACAATATTACTCAATTAAATAATTTCCATTGTTATTTATAATTGCCCTCCATAGATTAGGTAGCTTTTTAATGTCTCTTTCGTAAAATTCGGACGGTTTTCTACTAAAGTAAGAACCCAAATATTTTGTCCCACAGAAGTGATTTTTTTTTATCGCGAAGGGAATGTTCTATTAACTTGAAAAGATGATAGTCTGAAGGTGCAATATCAGAAGATTATGATGAATGTTGCAGCACTTCTAAATCCAGCTCCCTTATTTTGTTTTGCGTAATCCTTGCTGCGTGTGGTTTTGCATTATCATGCTATAATATTCATCTTTGGTTGTTAACTAGCACTGATCGCTTTTTGAGCATTTCCGCTTGTAACCTATCTAATTGTGCACAGTATAGTTCTGCTGTGGTAGTTTGGCCAGTTTTAATAATTTGCAGTGAATTACGCCAAAAAATCCCACTAAATACAAAGAAGAATATTTTCCAAGGATAATGACGGTCGAGGGGTAGAAACAGGTACTTGATTTAAATAAAGCCACTGTTTTTCCTTCTCGGACTGTTGTAAGACGACCCACTTTTCATTCACAGTAACGATCCTTTTTAAAAATGGATCGGTTTCATACCTAGTCAATAGCGATGAACAAATGATTATCCGTTGTTCCAAGACCGTTGATGACAACTTGTGCGGTACCCATATTCCCTGTCTTTGTTTTATCCCGAGTCTTTTCAAATGGTCTTTTACTGTCGACTAGGGACAGCCGATGTCTATCAATAATTCTTTTATTGTTTTTCGATGATCAGATTCTACCAGAGAATTTAATGCGTCATCATCGATTATTGGAGGTCGTGCTGATTTTGGTTTATTTTTCAAATTTCTATCGCCAATTTTGAATTTTTTGAACCATCTATGGCAATTTCGAATACTCAATATGTTGCCATATGTATCACAGATGCTTTGGGTAGCTTCTTTTGCTCTTAATCCTTTATTGAATAAAAACAGTAAATAAGATCGCAAATGGGTCTCATCAATTTCTGGCTTGAACATTTTCACTATGGCTAAAAAAATATAAAAATATTTGAAAAAGTAAGACAAACAACAGAGCTTCTAAATTACATTATCCTTGACGTATTCATTCGACAGCAACCCGAGGCAAACCGACGGCAAAGACGCAACCAAAAAAATGACATTTCTTTCCGCTTTATCAATATATTACATAAAATGTTTGAATATTTTACCAATTTAACATTTTATATTCGAATAATTGATTTTATGAATATTTGAGATCCCTAATTGTATCACATAATAATGATCTTTGATGGTGGCCAAACAAATACTAAGCAGCATAGCGTCTTTAAACTTGAAATTTAAGCTTTATAAGATTGAAACTTTCTATCACATTATCAACAACCGCTATCTATATGTCCGGTTGGGTACTTTTGGAACAAACTTCGGAGTAACAATTAATGTTTCATAACTAAGCGAGTTGCCATCCAATGTTATTTTTCGGGAGGGTATCGTCCCGATTGATTGAACATTAAAAATGCACTTCCCAAAGAGATGAATTCCAGTTCATCGTGCAAAAGGCTTGTTCTCCATGGTGCATAATTGATCCAAATAAATAATGAATGCTTCCAAAATTTAGCATGTTAACATTGAGACGAGCCGCCTACGCGCTGTAAAATCAGCGCGCGTGTTCCAAAGGACACAGGGAAAGAGCCGGCAATATTTACATATAAATGCGGTAAATTTGGCGATGTTTTGAAAACATGGAACTGCTAAATTTTTCGTACGGCTTGCAAAGTGTATTTATTTATACACAGGCGTACATAAAGCCTCTTTCACGGATGCTCGGCTACGATATCTATATTCTTCGCATACACACCATGATTTAACATTCGCACGTAGGTGAGCGCGCCATCTCCAGACAGGAGATAGAAGAAAAGATTTGCTGAATTACGAACAATAATTCCGGGCGCTGAATAAAATTATGGAAGCGCCGGTTACGTGTGAAAAATTCATATTGCCGAAGAAACGAATATTTTCCCATTAAATAATACGCTTTCTGCAAATCCGAAAAAAAAAACAATGTAAACACATTGCGGACGGGATGCGTGCCGGAGGCTCTATCTTAAGGACCCGCGTACTAAATCTTCTCACGTTTTTGTTACGGTTTAACTTTTAACATTAACTCCGCTGCGATATTGTACTGTGAGATTTCGTGATGTCTCGCTTTTATTATTGCAATTTTATGTCTTATACACTTTTCACTGGCCTCGATAAATTCGGGCACGTACAGCGGAGAATTTATCAAGAAATTCATTTTTTTTTTTTTTGCAATAGTTCGTCCGAGTTCAATCGCAAACGTCGAAACTATAGCGCTCGTTACGGTCTGATTTATATAGAAATCTATGGGTCATGAATCTCTATCAACGCTCAGAATTTCATAAATTTCAAGCCCACGACAATTTAAATTATATGGAGGAAAAAATCGCTTGTGGAAATATATAATGAACGGAAAATTCAAAGGAAAATCGTGCGGAGAGAAATTTTTATACAAGTGTTTTTTCTCACTGTCTTCTCAATTAATTAAATTTTTGCTCAAAAAATATCAATGAATGATTGTGAAAATAAATTATTGCAAATTTATCATATTAATATGAGGGGGATTCAAATATAAGCCGGAATTTAGCGCTACAAATGCATAAGTAATATATTAGGTTGGGGAAAAAGTTCGTAGCGTTTTTATCAAAAACATTTTTTTAAACAAAAAATCAATAGTTTTAACAAATTAATTAATTATGTATTTGCCGGTGCTATTTACTACCTCTTCCTACCTCTCGACCAATTTGTCGATGCCGTTCTGCTCAAAATCGCCCAGTCTGATATCGAAGAATTTGTTGAACCAATTTTTATGATCGTCTTCATTGTTGAAGGTAACGCCTATCATATGGTTCGACCGGGAGCAGAAAAGATAATGATTCGTCGGTGCAAGGTCTGGAAAATACGGTGGATGCTGAAGGATCTCCCATTTGAACTCTTGGAGTGCGGTTTTGACGATTAGTGCAACAAGAGTCCTAGCGTTGTTTTGAAGGAGTATGGTTTGATCTTGTCGATGGGAACTTTTCAGTTAAATAACCTCTTTAACGCGGCTCCTTGTTGACCTTGATATTTCTTTAGAGTATTTCACAATACACCATGCTCTCCCAATCCCATCAAACGCAAACATGGTCTTTTTTGGAAGGAAGTCAGGCTTGATTCTCGGCTTTGGCGCGTCTTCGGGAGCCACCCATTCCTTTCTTTGCTTCGTGTTTATGTATAGGCACCATTTCTTATTTTCCGTGATAATTCGGTACAAAAAACGCTGTTTATGACCGTGTATACGTTGCAAATGTCCCGGGATGCATTAGCAGCTTTTTTGACCTCGATGAAAAGCGAAGAAGAATAAGTGTCGAAAATGTGGCTTTTTACCTCCAGGATATTCCATTTTTAAGATTCAAAGGTAATAAAAAAATAAATTATTCAAATAGATGATTAACACAGATTTGAAGAACAGAAAAAGCTTTATCGAATAAATATTATCCAGTGTGCCAAAAGGCAAAAAAATATTGTAAAACAAAAAAATATATATAAAAACGCTACGAACTTATTCCCCAAACTAATATATAATTACAAATGAAATATATTATTGTTTTACATTGTTCCTTTCATTAGAAAAAAAAATCCATCGGACAGAAAGCTTCTTGATTCCGTCACTGAAGAAAGAAGACGAGAAATAGCATTCTCTGTTGCGCAACGCGTAATTATTCGATTTCTCGTAAATGAAGAGGTAAGTTCTTTACGTTTATGCCACTGTCAGTATCTTACTTAGACATCCAAAAGCTTCGTTAAGGTCTGAAAGTTGAGAAACAATTTGGGAAAGTGATGGCTACGGTATTTTGGAACTCGAAAATAATTTTATTAATTTCAGCAGTCGTAACTCGTGATAAATTCACCCAATTATGTTGGGATTTTTTTCATAATCTGGATTTATCCTCAATCTTTATTACAAACTAGAGACTTATAGTTTTTTTAAATTATTTTTTAAGCGTTCCCACTGAAACATGAACGACATAAGACGCACTCGAATTAATTAAATTTATCAACCTCTTTATGTTAGCCCATGGCTTTTTTGCTCTTTTTTTGTAATTGAAGATTTTTTATAAATGTTTTAAAAAAATTATTCCAGATATGAAAATAAAAAAATACCTAGAGGAATGGCATATTAAATTATTTCGCTAATATAAAATATAGCTAGATATAAAATAAGTTCTATGAGAACATTAATTAATGAGTTAATTTCGAAATTCATATATTTACTCAATAAGTTCGTAGGATTTTTTTTTTAATTTGGGTTCGTTTTTTTCGCAATTTTGTAAAGAAATCCTACGAACTTATTGAGCGACATCTATATTTTTTTATTTAATGTTAAATGACTTTGAAAATCCTGATGGTCTCAAGTGGTGTTGAAAATCATATTTGTACATATTTCGACTAAAAACCAGAAGATTTTTTTAAAAGAAAATTTGAAAAATTCGAAAGCCTGCAAGAAATAGTAGGCAGCAATTAAAGAAATTATATTTTGTAGGATTTTGTAAATTAAAATTACAAAATAAAATTAATTCTTTCATTGTTAAAAAACCGGCAAGGACTTTTCGATAAATCGAATAGTAACAGATTTATACACAACATGTGGTATACAGCCATTTATTTGCATCATGAATTCATAATCATTCCATATAATTTCAAAATTATGCTAATCTATCAGCTTTTTGGTAACTGATGTTGATTCGAGTTCAATATGCACTCAAAAATCGTACACATAAAAGAGGCTTTAATTTATTGAAATTAATACATTAAATCCGCTTGCTTTTCGTGGAGCAACCGAGTAATAAAATCATAAAATTGTACGATTCATCTCCATAAAGTTTATAGATATTAATTTGGACAAGTATCGTGGTGTCGAATTAATTAATGGCCGCAAACTAGCAGAATGTTTAGTCGGTTGGCGACATCATTTATCTAAGTTATTTAATTAGCTAACAAAGTAAATTTGCGTAAAGTATTAAAATAAATTAAATGGAATTTATTATCTGTATTGTGTAAGGGATATAATTAATAGTTTACTTACTGAATAACATAGTCGAGGAATTTAGGAACGGAAAGCGGGATTAATTTTGATCTCGGCAATTACCTGAAACAAGATTAAAGGCATATTAATCATTTGAATAATTTAAATATTTCAATGTATTATTTTACGCTTGTATAAATGAAGAAAATCCACTTGAATTATATAGAAGATAGACAAACTGCAATCTATAAATAATGTAAGATCAACTACGCTACGGATTAGGGATTGAACGTATTGCTTAGGGTAAAGGTAAGTCGACCGCATAGAATAAGATGAAACCTTTCTTTTCAGGGGAATTCAAGCTTTATTATAATTTAAATTGTGTGTATTCACATAATTTCACTTCGAAAGATTTGTAATTTGACGTTAAATTATTGAGCATTTTTTAACATAAATAACATGTTGCTAAATTAAGGGTGAATTGCTGCATGTCAGGTGTTTAAGCTCACCTGTCGTTTAAGGGTACGTGGAAAAAGATCCCCGCAAACAGAGAACTTCCGCTTGGACGTTCAAGTTAAACAATCCAAATGAGAGCTGCAGTCTTTAGGGATGAAGCAAACTTTCTTTAATCAATGGAAGCTTCTCAAATGCTTATAAAAAGCTGTTCAAGTAGATTGAATTTCGACTTTCAGAGATTCGAACTCGTAACGCTCCTTAAATACACACTTCACCTGCACGGAAGCGATTCAAGCGGAAAAAGAGTATTATTTATTAAAAACGTATGATTTGAAAGGATCTCGGTATAAATGAATATATTTTTTCGGCTATGGAAGCAGATCCATATTATAAATTACGGCATCTCTTCACACCCGAACGGTCCGAATGACAATATTATACGGGGGATAGGTTTCCAGTTAAGAAAACTTAACCGAGTTCCTCATATACAAGGATTTCGTAAAGAACCCTCAGCCTATAAGGGGAAAGGATATTTTATGTCCATGTGGACAAATAAGAGATTTAAGGCACTCTAATCTAATAGTGTATTGTGTAGGGTGGATGTGCAAAGCGTGGAAATATATATTTTTATAGAAAAAGGACATACTTTATGCAACGTCGATATTATTTTCATTTCAAATATACAAACCATTGAATTGGTTTAATTTTCTTGATTTATGATACGTTAGAAAATCATAGGAAAATTGATAATTTTTATCCCTTAGAAAAACACTTATGGAGATATTATCGAAAGCTTATATGTCTGCAGAATAATACATACAATATATAGAGTCATATTTGTATATAATCAAAATTAACGATCCATTTGCATTAACAATCTATTCAATATATCGGGAATCCTAATATATCCATGGTCACGGAATACGTGATTTATATTTATTTTAATTCTTTAAAGAGTATGATCGCGTATTGACGATCGAATTCAGGCGATACAGAAAGAGCACGTTGAGTTCGGAGAGAGACAGAGACGGAAAGAGTGTCTTGCGTACATATTATTTATGTTTGCGCAAAGAAATTAACAAATATTGTGTTCTATCAACAGTGTTTATTTATTGATGTACAAGCTTTATACACGCTGTGCGGTCCTGAGAGATAATTGAATTTCTTCGGACGATAAGAAGCGGACATACAAATAAACGTTTAAGTAATTTTAAAATTAGCTCAACACATCAATGTGGCGTTCAAAAACTCAAATTCCTATTGCAGTATTTTAATACATTCCTGTCAGGTTATGTCTATGCGCGTTTTTTGTGTACTACCGATATACCCGGGAGATGCGTCCGTACGTCTGTATCCCTGTAATCCATTGGCTATGGGTATTTCAGTCTAGAATTTAAGAAAAAATGCCTTCGACGCCTTCCATTAAAAACGCTCAGCATTCATGAGCCACCGATTCTGACACCAGTGAAGCGTCGGAGCGGAGGTGCTCGCGAGGCAAAGTCCCTGGGTGATTCCTCAATCCCAAGTTCTCGTCAGGATGGCTGCACGCGGATTCGGTCTTCTTTTGGATCATTGTATAGCCCGACGGATGGATGAGGATGGACGGGCGTCGAACAGAAATACTCTCTTCTCAGATATATTTTTTTATTTAACGCGAAAGAGAGAGAGAGAGAGATCTGGCTGCGGGAAGGATGTCCTCCCGCACTCAAGGTTAACCGACGACTCTTCCCGACTCCCACCTTCTGCGCGTCACCACCCAACCAGCAACGATGGTTAGTATTGTAGAGGCAATGTGTCCAAAAAGCCACAGAAGATGGCGCTGTTAAATTAATTGCTAATCGCCTAAAGAGAGACAGAAGATAACGAAGAGGATAATTCGTCCACGCTACACATATTTTCAAAACTTTGTAAACACGTTTTTCTCGAAAATATTTTTTTTAAACGCGGTTGACATGATATCTCAAGATTTAATTTAAATTTGGTACAAATCTTTTATATATTTTTTTTTATCATCCCTATCAGATTTATATAAAAATGTTAGATTATGAATCAAAATCATTCAATTAAAAATGAGAAAATAAGGATAAAAAATGACTTTTTAAACAATCGCCATTTTGCGAAAAATATTTTTTTTTTTTTAGGTAGCTGGGTTATAACAAAATTCTTACTAATTTAGAATCTTGTTTTTTGTTTCAGATGATTTGATTTTTGTTTGAGTTGGAATCTTTTCTTTTTTTATAGAGCTTTTAAAAACGCCCAAAATTTGTGCCTCTAGAATACTAATAGCCTACTAGAATACACCCTTAAATGCCAGCGACTCACCGGTGAGCCGCTATGTTTTTAGTAAGAAAAAATAGTTAATTCCTAAAAATGATTATGTTATGGACACATAGTAAATTGAGAGAATCTTTCAATAAACAATCAATTTTAATGAAAATGTGCATTATGTGTTATGAAAATCCTGAACAACAAATGCTCAAAACTCGTTGAAGATCTCGTACAGCGAGAATTATTTCTCGAGAATTTTTCTGATCTCTCGTGAAATTTTAGAAATTGATTTTTGTTGAAAAAACAAAATTTGTACGATTATTTTTGATACAAATACACCCGTTTCAATTTTTGAAAAGCTGCACTACATATGAGCGGATTTCTGTCAAAATGTATTCTGTTTGGAAGGATTTTTAATAGGATTATAGACATGTTAAAAATATGCTTGTAGTTTTGAGCTAAAACCGATGTGTGTTTGGATTTACTTTTAAAAATGGAAATATTTATATGCAACATTTTACTGTTATACACACATGAATCTATTTATCAAAAATTCGATAGAAATATAAGAAATCATGTGGAGAATTCATATTTCTTGAGAAATGAAAATCATCGAGAAATCAAAAACTCTAAGGACACGCTTTTTACCCAATGATACTTGATCATTTCTGAGCTTCAGAAAAAATTAAATGAATAAAACGATCGAATTTACATATATGTATTACAATTGAGATTCTGGAAGCTTTATCTTCAAAGCTGTTTATTGAAATATTTGAGCTCTAATTCTTAGATATGTGTTTAGTCTAGAGATTAATTTATATCATGTAAGAACAATCAATTTCCTTTAAGTTCAAATAAAAACATGATGGAATAAAACTTTTCGCAAGGATGCAATGTATTGATATTTTGGACACGATGCTTGTGTATAATAAATTCGTCAAAGCATTAATTATTGTAAATATAATTTGATTTAGTGATATTTAGCTTCAAATGCTCATTTAGGGGTTGAAACACATAAGACAGGTTGTTGTAAGCTAGGTTTTTCTAACAATGTTCGCGTGTCTCCAAACGAAATATATAAACGTTCCAATATTAAAACGAGGATTTTCAGAATGAAATGTACCGACATGTTTCTTCTTTCGTCCAATTGTTCCCAATCATGAGCTTTACATAATCCGGCCTTGATCAAATAGCAGTTTTATAGATTTTGTTACATCGCACAAGCCACGGACGGAGCATAAATCGTTCCATTGTTATTGGCCGATAAATCATTCGGCATACGTATACGTAAAATAAGAATGTCGTAAATGGCCGATTTAACATAAAAAAAATTGGTTCCATCATGCAAATTATGATAATAGTGCAATAAGTCATGCTTTTGAATTGTCTACATGGCAAAAATGGCTCGAAAAAAACTCCAAGTCATCACGCGATGTCGTGACACCGAAAAACCAATATATGTCCGTACTTTGAGGATATCGTTTTGTGAATGAACATGGAACTAATCGGAATAATAATGAGAACGAGCTGAAAGTCACTCGCATAAATATTCGAAGACCCAAGAAACGGATCTGGGCTCAAAATACATTAAAATCGGTATCCGAATTTGAAATTATAACGCTTTCAAAGCACGAGACGGCCAGATTGGCTTTCCTCGGAGGGATTATTAAAATGGATATTTAAAAGGTAGGATAATTGGGATGAATTGTGAAAGTTTTACGACGGATTGTAAAAGAAACAAATTATTAACATGAAAATTTATGGCTTATTAAAATTAAATTAATATTCCGGTGTTTATATTTCTGGCTTCCAGGGCCATCAATTTTGGGCCACGGGCGATACCTTCATAACGATATAATTTGCCGAAAATAGCTTCCCCCATTAAACACTTTACTTATTGATAATGTTTCGGGTCATCATCATCATCAAGACATTGTATCTGATTATGGCAAAATTTTCACGATCAAAGCTATCATCTAAATTGCAGCGACCTATTTGAAACATAAATACGAAATAATCAAATTAAAATATCGGCTATACCAACATTTAGCATAAAATATAACAATTAATATATATTTAATAACATATCACTCAATAAGTTTATAGGATGATATATAATTGGCGCCACTATTGATTAATTAATATAATTTTTAGGAAGTACTAACCTTCAAATAATATATGTCAAAATTTCATAACAAGCCGATGTTCAGTTTACAAGTTACAATAGTTTAAGTGACGTTACGTTTGTATTTTTCAAAACCGCTGAAGTAAAGCAATAGCTTGATAAATATTATTTGGACTATTATTCATCGAGAAAAATGGAACAGAAGTGGCTTTCTGAAATTGAACTCGTACAAATACATATGATTATGAACGCTCTGCTTGTCTAAATTCGGCACCTTTTCCAGAAAACATAAAATGCTGATCGTAAATTAAAATTGTGTATGATAAATGATATCAAAAGACAGTATATTCCCCATTTTATATCAACATTTTTCCGATCTTGTACCGTGTATCAAAAAGAATAACGCGTCCAGAATTCAGAGCGCTGTCTAGAGATTTTCCAGTGCAAAATAAATCTTTTTTTTCTACGGTTTGAAACAATATAGATCTATCAATATACACCAGAGTCAAATTGGCAGTCAGCTGAGTGGACAACAACCAACAAAAGCCAACAAATAAGAATCATTAAACGTACATATTACATTATATTTAATTACTTCCCCATTTATCGTATTCTCTGGATCTAGCTCCCAGCGACTATTATATTTTTGCATACTTAAAAAATATGCTCCAATGAATGAAATTTGGTTTCAATGAAGCAGTGATTGCCGAAAATGAAGCCTATTTTGAGGCCATAAAAAATGTTCTACAAAAATGTATCGAAATGTTAGAAGTGCATTAGAATAAATGTATCACTCTTGTATATATCATCCTACGAAATTATTGAGTGATGTGTTGTACTAAAAATATAAAACAAGAAGATAATTCTTATTTTATTATTGGTAACGTGTAATTTAACCAGTTATGTGCCCTGGATGTAATATGGCGTAGAGTAAAAACGATTATTTTTTTCTTTTTGATTCAAATAACGCTTGGAATTCTATTTTTCGTCTTGTTCAGCCTGATTTATCCAACCTATATTTAAGAAGTTTGGCTTCAAAGAAAATGCGTCCTTGTAGATCTCCTCTTTCTCCCCAAGTCTAAAAATATTTATCTACAAGAAAAATATATTGCTGCAATCTAACATGCATTATTCTTGTTTTTACATCCACAAAGCTATTCAGAGAATCGTTGTTTGATTCTGAAGAATTTATGTACTGACCCAGTTGTTCCTGTTATTGGCCACATTTTCATCCCGCTTCAAACGGTATGATTTTTATATAATTTTGCACGATCGGCATTTTTATTATTTGCAAAATTGCCGATATTGTTTCGCTAACTATCGACTTGTTATAACCCAGGGAGCATATTTATTGTTGATTTATTTTATTTGCGAACCGACGTTATCTTTTCTCATATAAATTCAGGGTAGCGAAGTTTGTTTTATGAATTCCCGTTTTACGGGGGCTTTCTGGATATCCGTTTTTTGTACTTATATTCCGGATAATTTTACGAACCACCACCCACCCACCCTATTTAAATTATATGATTAATAACGAGCAGAGGTGCTTCCTTGCTTTTATTGTGGGAGCATTTATTGCTTAAACGCACAGAGCTAATTCGAATGACCGATAAACTCCCTTTATTGAATACTCACGATGAAATACGATTCGTGAAGAAAAAATAAAAGGTAATTTTATTGCTTTCGCAAAGGAGAAGTAAGCAAATAATACATAGGAAAGTCGTAAAATTTCCAAATATAATTTAGTGGCGCAGTTTCTTGCCGAGTCGGGCCTTAAATGCCCAAACGAGGCCATTACACGGTTAATTAGAATATTTTTGAAAGTTTCGTGTAAACGGAATTAACATCTACATTTTCATAAGAATTAGCCAAACGATTATTGCCATGGTATAATTGGACGAGTCGTCGCCGACTTCGATGAAAGTATAGCGATATTAAATTTCGTCAAAATCGTAGGTCTTGTAATTATAATGACGTTGTAGATGTTGGACATGTTTGTAAAAAAAAAAATGGGGCAGAACATTTAAAAGCCATCATGGACTTGGGGGAATTAATAATTTTAATGGACGTATGATGACTGGCTTATTACAAAGTTGGATATGCAAAAATTCATAGCATCAATTATGGTGTATTATTTCAAATATCAAAATTAAATGTGTACTTAATAACAAACTCTATATGTATTATTTGGTCAAAATATAAAAAGCACGTGTGAGGCTCGTGGTGCATTTATCAGTACAAGAATAATAAACATAAATCCACTTTTATCTCAGGACCGTGCAGCGTGAGTCAAGCTTGTATATTAATAAATGAACCTTAACAACGTGCGCTAATTTCTTCATGTAAACATGAACAATACACATGTGCATCTTTAATTTTAATAACAAAAATATTTATTCATAAAAATATTATTATATAAAAATAGTCATTTTTATAATATTTGGGCGTGTAGGGATACATTTACAGCACGAATTTGCCAGCACGAATTCACTAATCTCCGCGTTTAATGCATAAAAATACTCTTACTGTATCATTCAAACCCGAACGCATATATGCGCCATTACTCATCAACGGGTCAATACAATGAGATTTCATCATATTATTCACGAAAATAAAAACGGTATCCTTAGATCAAGAAATTGATTGTATTAAATTCCTATAAAACAAACTTAACCATACAATATTTATAAAAAAGGGATTAACATTGGCCTAAAGAACACTTTAAAAACTCGACCCGGAAAAATCAATATATTTAAGCTCAAACAAAATGCCTCTCATTATCTGGATGCTTGCTAGATCATTGAGCCATAAAGTTTTAATTCAAACTAATTTTTCCCTAACAATCCCCACAGTGAGAGGTATTCTTTTAATTAGATAAAAAAATCGATTTATAATAAGATTAATGCAAGAACTTATATTTGGAATTGTATTGAACTCATCTTTGTTGCTGTGACTTGAAGGTCGCGTAGTTCGCACGCGTACCCGCTGTTGAGAGCATCTTGAGGCAATGCGTGATTGATCGCGGCGCAATCCGTAATAATGGTCCCGGCACACGAGTCGGCTGCGATGAACGACGGAACACACGTTTATTATTAAATTCGCTCGGTGATAGAGGTTGAAACGTATTTATTCAATAAACTCACAGTAGGAGAACCAGTGGGGTGCAAGCAAACGTGCGTAATACACAAAGTAATTGGATAAATATCACATTTTCGCTATACGATTTTTCTATGAAGATAGATAATAGCTGATAACGGATATGGCATTTTAATAAAAAGAAGTCTATTAAAGTCTGATTTAATAGTCAGAAATCTAATCTAATTTAATCTCAATTAAATAGAAAGATAAAAGCAGCTGGCCAGATTGCGTTGTAATTTACTTAGAAAAACCTTAATTTGCAGTAAACAAAATAAAACTAATAATAAAAGAGTTAAATTTTGCTCCTTAATTACGTGGAGGCGGGAAAAGGTGTGAGTTAGGTGCCAGAATATTTTTTCGTCGGATAATTGCCCCCGGAAATAACACTCGAAATTGTTTTAAATGGCCGAATAGAAAAAAAAGGAAAATAAGAATAAAAAGTAAAATATAGTATCAGTAATTTGTTTCGTCGAAGGGTACCCACATAATGGCTACCGCACAAAAGGTCCCCCCCATAAACTAATGTCGTTCCACGCGAACAAATAAAAGAAGTGCGACAGTTAGGGTAATTTGGGATTCCTTATGAGAAAACGAGCGCGGATATTATCCGGTGGCACGCGAGCGGCCCGGGGCCCCGGTCCAATTTAAGTTGTACCGCGGTGGCGCGGGCCGGCCCTGCTTGACGCACGATATATCATACTTAGGACTCGTCTTCTGGGCCCCACGACACGGCCATTCAGGACCTGACCTGAATATTGATGCCACTGCCATTGGAAAATCTAAACTATCCTGGGGGAGGGACGGGCTGTCCATGATTTCTGACTTATTCCGGGAGCTCTCCATGCTATCTGTGTCACGCTACGTAATATTGTAATACTGTGATGTATTAAATGAGACATCTAAGTAACACGATAGAAAACAGAAGCTGTCGAAAGTCCACAACTTCATTAAATTTATTGTCTATAGCAAACATTCAGAGTATTCCTAAATGTCACATTAACTGTAGCTAAAACTTTATGATTTGATAAGTGCTGAATATCAAAATCCGAAAAGGAAGAAAAATAAGCACAAGTAGTAATGTAAAGCCGATCTTAATTTTCCTTGAAGAAAAAGATTTTAGCTGCGAGACCATTGAATAGCCAACGAGAAAAACGTGTCTTCCCGCGTCCAAGACTATCGGTCGACCTTTTTTTGACTTTATTGTGCGTTTGCATGCTAATCTCGCATACGCACAGAAGGACAGAAAGAAGCTGCTGTTAATCGCCCAAATTGCGCCATATTTAATATCTAAATTGGTTGTATAAACGCTATACATATTTTTGAATAGGTATCGATAAACTCTCAATCGATGACGCCGATAATAAAAACCAAATATACATTTTAATTGACCACAAACAAAATACTTCGTCTTAAAGGAACGTCAATTAATTTTATGGAAATATTAGCGTTTGCCATACAGAAAAGTTTCGCCACATTTCAAAGTAATTATAAGTTCAAACAAGCTCGGGTGTGTCACGTCCAACTTTAGTCACTCCGGGTCAATAGGTCTTTGTAAATAAAATGTCGCTGAAATATTAATTATGGTACTATGTTAATCCCGAAATTTATGTCGACGGTCCAAAGTAAACATATTAAATGTGTTTTTGGAATTGACACTCATTCGATTAGCCGATAAGGGTTGAAACGTGTTGATATAGCGTCTAAATGTGAACAAATATTTGAAATGTTTTTTTTAGGACTATCACAATTGGATTGCGTCCTATAAGTTCAACATTATAATATTAACAATTGCAATGTAATATATACATACATGAAATGCGATTATGATTGTGTTCAAATTTATAAAGATATTTCGGACATGATGATGTGCCCATGATCACGGATGATATACAACCATCACTGCTTTGGATATTTCTATTGCAATCTTTGATAATGTGTTACCAATACGAATTATTGGTATTTAACTGCTAGTTCTTAAGCTTTTGATTATTTTATTTAGGAATTTAAATGTCAAGATATGATTCAAGCTTTAGATCTTTATTATAAAAAAATGTGTTTAAATCCATCATATCAATAAGTTTGGGATATATTTTTATTTTGAGGTGATATTTAGCAATCTCTTTTATGTAAACATTACCCAAATATTTGTACATGGTTTTTCATGGCGTATATATGTTTTTAAAAATGTGGTTGCCGCTTAACCGCAGGACTACCTACAGGTACCATATAATTTGGAAGACTGGAATTATTAGTATTTCCAATCGATGTTTTTGTTTTTAACAAAGTGAATACTGAGGATATTAACAAAATCAGAACAATGTCAGAAGAAGGCTCATGTTCAATTCAAAGATTTCGATATACCAAAAAATAAAATAAAAAAGTTAAGTTAAGGCTAAGAGTAAGAGGTAAAAAAGGACGTGTTCTGGTTGACACAATTTCAACCCTTCTAGTAATTTAAAACAAATTTATAAAAAAATATTCTTAATAAGTAAAGATGTGACTATAGTCTCTACCTCAATGAAAAATATTTTTACAAAATGGCAACTGTTTAAAATTTAAAAAAAATTGGATTTCTTTTTTCGGTTTTATTTTTTTAAAAATAGTTAATATTAAAATTTTGATATAAATCTGGTAGGAACTGTAGATGATTATATAAAAAAAGATTTGTAATAAATTTGAAGTAAATATTTTGATTAAAGCTTGAGATATCATGTCAACCGTGTTGAAAAAAGTAGTTTCGAGAAAAACGCACTTTAAGATTTAATTCTGGTAGGATCGGCTTAGTTGCCGCGTTAATAAAATAGCTTTAACTCCATAATTTTTTGGAAATCACTTCAAAATTTTTACGTAAATACATTATTTGGTACTTGGTTATCCGTTTTAATTGATGTATGAATAGTTGATGCATAAGTAGTGAATAAGACTTGGATCAAACTGAAGTTCTGAATTAAATTAATGTTTGACTCGGTGAGGAATATTTCAACTTCCTTAGATTATTCTAACACTTGGAATTCCTGCGTATTAAGCCAATGAGAGTTCAATATCCAAGAATTGTATTTTGGGGAAACTTCAAAATTAAATTCATCCCGTCTCGTGCATGGCAGAGGCGAACCGTAATTTTGAAAAGAAAATTCTTTAATTTGAAACCAAAATCGGACACCGGCTTAAACCTTTTCCACGTCCAGACCGGAGGGGTAGAAAAATGGGTTTTATATATATTACATCTCAGATGGAAGAGAACCGATTTGAATTCCGAGAAACTTTTTTTTTTTGGGTGAAAGTAGCTACCGAGCTATAGTAGTCTGGCCTGGGCAAAATTAAAGATTTAACCGAAGAAGATAAACAGTAAATTCTTTGGAATTCTTCAACGTCCATAGCGGGTTGCTCGTAAACAGGCGTTTAATCAAATAGCGAGAAATACTTTCGGGCATTACATTGTTTTCGTTTATAGGATTATTAAATTTCATGAAAATATTCACTTGCCATTACGATATTAAGTGAACATTTCGAAATTATTCGATTCTTCGCCTCGCGAATATTATAATTCCCATCATGACAGCGTTGAAGTGTTTAAAATTCGCAGACAGATTAAAGAAGCGACTTCAACAATGAAAATCGCGAAATAAGTATTCACTCGACGATTGCTGATATTAAATTCGGACTCGTAAAGTATGTGAGCAATTAGATTAAATTAAATATAAATGAATTAGGGAGATACTGGAGGATTTATTAAAATTAAAAATGACAGCTGAGGGTTAATAAATGGGGAGCGGAATCTGCGTACCTAATAAATTGAAATTGCTATCGAAAAATTATATTAATTGAAAAGGGAAAATGCGAAATGGAAAAAATCGTCCCGATTGAGAAGGCTGAATTTTACTGTAGGCTTTCTTTCGCTATTGCGCGTCATCTCAACGTTTTTACCACCCTTTAAAGCACTTCTGATAAGCAATTTGTGGAATTACCCTGTTGAATTTTGTTTTATGGTTTCCACACCAGAAGATAACCTTTTCAAAGGATGCTGGTCGGAAGAGGGTGGAAAAAAGATAAAAAAATGCTCCACGCTAACTCACTCTAATCATTGTTCAGCATACACTTTTAAATCAACATATTTTTATCAATATCCTTTATGATATTGATTTTAATACATACAACAAAAAATTCAATGGATTTTTTAAGAATATGGATAATTTTAGATAAAACGGAAAGAAATGTCATTTTTGGATTGCGTCTTTGACGTCAGTTTGTCTCGGGTTGCTGTAGACTGAATACGTCAAAGTTGGTGTAATTTTGAAGCTCTGTTGTTGAAGCCAGAAATTGATGAGACTTATTTGCGATCTTGCTTACTGTGTTTAGTCGATAAAGGATTAAAAGCAATATAAGCTACTGAATATTCGTAAATGCCATAGATGGTTCAAAAAATTCCAAAGTGGCGACCTCCAATAATCGATAATGATGCATTAAGTTCTCTGGTTGAATCTGATCCTCGTAAAACAATAAAGGAACTATCGCTAGACATCGGCTGTCCCTGGTCGACTGTAAAAGACCATTTGAAAAGACTTGAGAAAAAAACATAGACAGGGAATTTGGGTACCCTTCAAACTAATACGTAATACATAGAACAAAATAAGGGAGCTAGATTTAGAAGTGCTGCAACATTCACAATATTCTCTTGACATTGCATCTTCCGACTATCATCTTTTAAAGTCATGAGCTGTCGTAAGGTCGTTCTCGACCTTGGGTACACGCTCGGGCATGTGGTGGGCCCCCAGTCCCCCTTTTTTTTTTTTTTTTTTAAAGTCATGAGAACATTCGCTTCGCGATAAAAAAAAACACTTCTATAGAACAAGTGAAAAATCATTTGGATTCTTACTTTAGTGGAAAACCGGCTGAATTTTACGAAGGAGGCATTAAAAAGCTACCCAATCTGTGGAGGTTGATTATAAATAACAACGGAAAGTATTTAATTGAGTAATATTGTACAGCTTTTATTAAAAAATTTTTTTCTCCAAATAACAAAAAAATGACATTTCTTTCCGCTTTACCGAATATATTCTCGAAGTCCTTAATAAAATTGTCAAATATACAGAGTATTTCAATAGAGACGATTATTTTTTTTTACATTATAGCGTGCATGTTTTTAAAGCAACATATTTCAAACTTATTATGAATTATTTGGTAGTGGTTAGCAAATTATTATGTAAAGTTATAGCGCATTCCACGATGGATGTTCTGCATGAGCGATTAAAGTGCATGTTATCTCGCGCGGCGGTGACGTGAACTGGACACCTAGATCAAGCGATTTAACGCATTGAGACTCCTTCTTTTGAGACTACCCTAAATTGCAGATTTATGCATATAAACTGCAAACAATTGATGCCCTCATAGTCTATAATACGAACGCCATCCAGCAAATTCACCCAGATTTATGCGACAAAATTGAGCCTCTCGAATACGTTCCACCAAGCAAAATTGCGGCAAATATTTGAACAATGTTATATTTAATATTCAATGCCATTAAATATTCTTGCAAATAAGTATAAAATAAAATAGATATCTAATACATAACTTGTTTTATGGATATTAAAAAATTGAGCGTTCTTATTGGATGTCCCTTAATTGGGAAAAATGATGTATGCCTTAATAATAAAAAGAAAATACTGATCACAAGCTCTGATGAAGCAATTTTAAAGACACAAAAGTAATTATTTAAATAATAACGTTGCGAAATAGTCGGACCGTTTTAAGAAAATAGGGCTTCTTTTGAGCATTTCCAAAAGCGTTTTGCATATTAATGTCCAAATAATTTCACCCGAATTAAAACGGAATAAAAAATTCATCCGAGTGCCCTTAATATTTATGTTTTTGAACCGTTTTGCCTCGCAAAAACGCTTAAAGAAATTAAATTTGCAAACATTTCCAAGCATTTTGGATTTTAATAAGTCGTTTGGAAGTTTCGCTTGTTACTCCGTCCGGTGAACGTTCCTCTTTGTATCGCATCGTTTGTACATTTCTGTAAATAATAACGACAAAAAAACGTGCAGGGCAGAGGCTTACGGCGCGAAAAGTTTTCTTACCCCCCGACATAATAGAGTGAAGAGGGTAAATGTGTTCTCATCTCCAAAACAACTTCTTAAGGGATTCTTTTGATAGAAATGGATTCTTATAAACTTGTCGCCGCCCCAAACTGAAAATGCGGACTGTAAATAAATTTGGGAGTTAAAATACTTTCCGTTCGGTCCCTTCTTTTTCTTCCATTCTCCCCGGTCGCTAACGAACCACCTCCTTCGTACACAATAAGACTTCCACGGGGAAAAGAAGCATCTTTTGTGTAGAGGCCGCGGTGTATAGGATGGGGTGTGTGGGTGGCGTTTAAACTAGTAGTACCGGGCCGTGCGATATGCCATCTGTTATATTTTGTTATTCCAGTCGCATCGGCCTGTACCAGGCGGACACAAAATGGTAACAAGTCCTCCTCTTGGCCTCCTCTTCGGTCCTCCTCTGCGCCCACCTTCGCAGGTGAGGCCTCCTCACATCCTCACCTCCTCGCCGTGTTAACACGGGAGGAACACGTGTGTGCTGCGGAAGGCGGTTTAGGTAATGTATTCAAAACTTTTTGCTACTATACGTGCCACCAGTGTATGGCCCGGACCCGACACACAATAACCCCCAGCCACCGAGACCGAATTGAAATATGTTGCCTTTTTTACATTTCAGCTGTACACTTTAAAACAGTAAATATGCACATAAGCCCCCGTATCTAGGGGGGATCTAAAAGCTCAACAGTTTTGTATGAAGAGGTATATAATTTCTGTTGTAATGGTCAACAGCGTTAAACCATACATATCAGCATTATTGGGTCATATGTATTTTTTAATAAGTGACCAAGTGTTGATATAGTAGATTATAGATCATGGATTCTTATTTTAAAGATTCAGTTTTAAACCAAAATCCAAAATCTTTCACTATCGGATCGAGAAAAATATAATGTAAACCGAACCGATAACGATGCACGCGCAAGAAATATGGAAGAAAGCGACAGTATTTGTGTATTTATTCCTACGAAGCTGATTTTTACTCATTTTGTTGTTTTGATTGTGTTGGTAAACAAAATGGCAATCTACGGCGATGATGTTATTGCCGATATTTATAAAAATTTTAGAGACTTTAAATAAATATTTTATAGATGTCTCTTATATACAAGACTGAATCTATGTTGTTGCTACTTATAATAAACATTATATGCAATTAATATTGCAATGTCTTGAAAGTTGCAATATTTCAATCAAGTTGCCGCGCTACAATTTTAACCACGTCTACCGAAGCCTTAACCACCTTCTATCGAAAAGAGATTATGTTGATTTAACAATAATTAACGTAAGCTACTTGTGGATAAAACAGCAGATTTGTAGATTTTGATTTAATGCCGGTATGTACAATTATTCAGATTTCAAAGTTTGTTTTGATCATTTATCAATTGTGAAATAAGATTTTTCTTACAAAATATCATGAAAATTATTGGTTTAAGTGTTTAAAGTAATTCAATTATTAGTTTAAAGTGTTAAAAAATACATTGAAGTAAAGAACATTTTAGAGTGATGCTAATAAATATTTTGAAGTCCTTACTTTACATACCAAAAAATATATAAATATGTAATAATTTGAATGATATATTTGGTCTTTTAGCTTTATGGAGTTAAAGGGCATGAAGAAGTGAGCATTATAAGAAGGAAGGGGCACATGTCGAGAATAAAAGTTTTCCCCTCATGTGAAACAAGCCCTTGTAGGTTGTTGTAGTATGAGCATTCAGTGGGAGCTCACAAAAGTTCTTTCCAAGTTCGATGGTCGAAGTTTATTGGGTTTGCATGTGTTGGGACCATTTAATTTATACATCGAAATAGATGATTTATGCCAAAGACAATACACACCAGTAGGACGGCAGGTAATAGGCTTCGAAGGAATAATGTCTTTTTAAATGTTAGTGCGTGATTGGCGTGGAAACGCAGTCATCGCGGTGGCATGCAATCACCACAAATCCAATTTAATTGTTTCGGCTCTATCCCAGAACTGAGCCTATTACTTAACTTTTTAAATTAAAATTATTAGAAATATATTTGGTGCTGCCTTGGCGGCACGAACGCAACGCGTTTTGAGTCACTGCGTTCACGCTATCAAGTCAGCTTGTGTAGATATAATATATACGTGGTTATCACGTGACTTTTATATTAAAACTAAATTAAACTTTGAAGGCTGTTTTAAATTTCAGCATGCTGAAAATATGACGTTGGAAGTGTTCTTGGGCGAAATCAAAATAACTTTGAAATACAGATTCCATCAGTACTATTAAAGTCGCTATGTTGGTTGTTGTCCTATGATATTGATCGATTTATAGTATTCATAAAGTTTTCAATACTTTAAAATTGATTTATATTAGGTTATAAGTGAATTTCTTTAATTGCTTGGATCAACGAGTAGCCCTAAAATATTAGAACCTTCAAAGGTCCTAATTTAAATATTAGAATTAAAAATAAATAATCATCATTTGCTAAGACTTTTTTTCATATATAATTGTAAAAAGCTGTGATTCTTGTCGAGAGACAATTCAGTTATTTCGAGTCCGAGCAAGGAATGCCTATTACAGAACGACCCAATCTATTTAAAGAACCACTGATCTTGACCGCAAGGACGAAATTATTATCGGTAGTTCACATCCTTGGATGTGTATTTTTAGATGAATAAAAATAGTTTCATCCCTATAAAGAGCTTATAGATCCTTGGAAGGCTCAAATGTCACTCTAAAGTATTTCCCTCGTTATTTATCCCACGTCCTTAAATAATATTACATTAAGACGTATAATTTCACTTTGAAATGAAATAAACCTTCAAAAGGTTTTGAAATGATTCATTATTAAATTTATTTGAAATTTCTCATTATAACTATTATATGGTGATATTTAAAAAAATTGAATCATTTGAACGTCACGATGCTCCCGACCAATATGATGTTAACACTTTACCGCCTGCGGACACAACGCTAGGGACAGTTTTTGAAATAAAATTTTACCGCTTAATGTCATTACGAGGGTCATCCAGAATGTCTCTTATGGAGTGACATACCCATGTTTCATCCCCCATCACGATACAGAGTTCAGAAGAGCTTCTTCATCATGTGAAAAACGATTCAAAAATTCTGGGCATTCTGCTCATTTCGCATACAACTTCTTATAACCAAGTTTTTCCTACACAATATCACTAATAAGACTTCGAAAAATGTACAAGTTCGTCAGAAATCACTGATGGTCTTCCACTCGTAAATACGGCCTCTGAACAACCTAAATCACTTCGTGACACGTTAACTCATCAAATCACTACCATAAGAATCCATGAGCTTCCGACGTATGTTTGCAGTGGTATTGTTTAACAAAGTCAAAAAACGGATGACCGCGCAGATATCGCACGGACGGGAGTGTGCGACGACCTCTCCATCGGAAGAATTTAATGTGACTGATCAAAATGGCCGAAAAACAAGTGGAGCTAAAAAAACTGACTATTCGAATCCAGGTGTATTTACTTCGAAACAAAAATCTCTCCGACCTCAGGAGCCTTTGTAATCTTTCTAGATGACTCTCGTATATGCACATGAAATTTGGATTCAGAATAAGCTATAATATTTCTATTTTATTTTTTAGTAGTGTAGTGAAGTTCTATTTTATTTTTTAAAGGTCTACAGATTTATCATCCATTCTATTCTCGATGTATTCAGAAATGTTTACAAGTTTGTAATTTCATATTGATAACCATTAAAATATCTATATTTATAAGCACATTCAACCCTTCTATAGTGTCGAGATAGGGACCACATTAACACATTGCATGCGGGAAGCAGTGATTCTAGTCCTGGGAGCGCCGATCGCTGAACGCGGGGGACTAGAATCTCAGTATGTAGAATTCCATGCGCAAACGCGGGTAACAGTGATCTTCGTCCACTTTTTTTAAGTCGATAGGCCATATGCTACGCTGTCATCTATGAAATCTTTTAAAAATATTATTTCCCGGTTTTATTTTTTTCGACGAATTCGTGTTCCAGGCATATATGCAATAAATACGACGGAAACAGTTTTTGACGCGTATGAGTGTCAAAATCCACATCTGCAGTCGATTTGTCACTAAACGACATAACTCATCTACATATGCAGGACAAAAAAACACTTGACGAATCGAAATCGGCTAACCGAATCGTCAGACTGAATTAGTTCCGATTTGGGTGCATTCCAGTTAGGTTTACGTTTAAATCGCGGTGTCCTTTTGTCTCGAGTTGTTAACAAAGTATTTTTTTTGTACACCATGAGTTCCAACGAAGAAAATTCCAGTAGATATATTGATGAAATACTAGCAGACTCTGATTCAGACTATTCAGTTGATGACAACATTGCTGACAGTGATATTTCGTACGATGAAAGTTCGAATGATAGTGACATGTTTCCTGTGAGAACTCGCTCTAGAATTTACCGATTGTCTAGTGAAGATGAAAATGAACAAAGTGATCCGGAAGTTGAAGCAAATATAGTGGTTCCAGAGTGGTCAGAAATTGACAACCCTCCTGTTGTAGAATAATTTACCGGTCATCCAGGAGTGAAAGTTTTACCAACCGATTTTACAGACATTATGAACAACGTGGAATTATTTATTGGCGAAGACTTATTTACAATGTTTGTTACCGAATCCAACCGCTATCATGACCAAAACATAGATAAATTCCAAACCAGTACAAAAACAGTGAAGTGGAGAAATATCACATTGTGTGAAATGAAAAAATTTCTCGGGCTAATTCTCATTATGGGTAGTGTAAGGAAAGACACACGAGACATTTATTGGACGACTGATCCTGGACGTATTACTCCAATTTTCTCCCAAGTAATGAGCAGGGATCGCTTCCGACAAATTTGGCAAGCATGGCATTTCAGCGACAACGAAAATTTGCCCGATGCCGGAAGATTATCTAAAATCAAACCAATCCTTGACTACTTCGAGCCTAAATTTTTATCCGTTTATAAACCGACACAACAGCTATCTTTGGATGAGAGTATAATTCCTTGGAGGGGTAGATTGTCTTTCCGAGTTTATAATCCAGCAAAAATTAAAAAATACGGAATACTTGTACGGATGGTATGCGAATCTACCTCGGGATACATTTGCAACCTCCATATCTACTCTGCAGAACACATTCCGTTGCTGGAAACAATAGAAACGGCCCTTCAACCACATTTCGGAAAGTGGCACCACGTCTTTATGGACAACTTCTATAACAGCGTAGTAACCACCGAAAGATTACTTCACAACAAAATCCGTGTTTGTGGAACAATTCGTGTGAATAGGGGATTACCATTGGTCCTGAAAAACGCTAGCCTCCAACAAAACCAA
Source organism: Stenopsyche tienmushanensis (assembly GCA_008973525.1). Classification (NCBI taxonomy): domain Eukaryota; kingdom Metazoa; phylum Arthropoda; class Insecta; order Trichoptera; family Stenopsychidae; genus Stenopsyche; species Stenopsyche tienmushanensis. The sequence continues at coordinate 164,098 of WACJ01000110.1, read as the reverse complement.
ACAATTTTCAGAAGAAATAGACACGGAACTTTGCTACTTATTTGGAAATCAAAGCGCTATGTACGGATGATTTCAAATATACATTCTGCAGATATAGCTGACACAGGTAGAGTACACTGGCAAACTGGATCACCTATAATGAAACCTACCTGTGTCATAGAATATAATAAATATATGAAGGGGGTGGACCGAGCAGATCAATATATATCATATTATAATATCATGCGAAAAACTGTGAAGTGGACCAAACGAGTGGTAATGTACATATTGAACTGTGCATTATTCAATGCATTTCGTATCTACAAGACACATCCATCCAACAAAACAAAATATAAACAATTTTTATACCAAGTTGGAAGGAATTGGGCATTAGAAAATACACGACCATCTCAAATGGCAGGTGCACATGCCCAGATCACCGACTCTCAACCGTCAACATCCACACCCACTCGAGCTATAAGAAGACGTGACCACCCTTATAGACTATCGAATGATTTTAGTATACATAAACTAGAACCGATTATTTCAAGTTCGAAAGTTAAATATCCAACCCGAAAGTGTCGTGTGTGTAGTGCCCATAAAAAACGCGGCGATACGAGATACATGTGTGCATTCTGCAAGGTACCCTTACACAAAGGGGAGTGTTTTTCAAGTTACCATTCACGTTTGAGATATTGAGGTGTATGTGTTAAATAAACTGTTTCTAAAAACTATTGTATATTGGAAGAACCTTTGGTGAGAAGAGATTTGGTAAATTTTAAAAGTTTGTAATTTTTCTATAAAATACCCACCCTCACCCCCTAAATGAAAGTGATATACCGAAAGAGTGAAAAGTGTTACAAATAATCTTATCGGTCATGGAATATGTGTATTTAACACCAATATCATTACTTCATAACAAATTTTATTTTCACCACATCCGGATGGGGAAGAATCACCCTAATATCATCATGTGCGTGTCCCTAACCATTTTATGGATCACAATATAAATATATTTAGTACTCATTTGTAATATACCTCTGTCTGAAAAATTTTTTTTTTGGTCAAATTCACATATTTTTTTCATGACCTGAAAATAATATCATATGTAAATGTTACTCAAATATTATTGATTAATTCTTCTAATGAGCATTTGTGAAAAAAATTTCAAATTTGGATTAAAATTGAATGATTTATGACGATTTCCAATTTTGCGAAAATTTGTGTATATGCCCGCTACACGTACTAGCTTTGATAAAACATGCCCGCATACAAAGTGTTAAGCAGCCATATAAAATTTAAATGTATTTAGTTTAACTAGTAAGTGAATTACATGCGTGAAGGGCCATTGAATTTACGTTTTTTATTCGTTGCTTATGTAAATGGTGCCGCAAATGAAGTGGACGCTATATGAGGGTTAACTATAATTGTATTAAATATTTCTCGATATTTTTACCAAGAAAGTTTTTACGAAATAATCTCATAACTGAAATACCATGGACTTAAACATGTTTTTATCTAGCACATTATTCAATAATTTCGAATGTTGACAAAATAGTCCACATATTTTACCAACACTTGTCCATGAGAAAGCTCTGTTCGAAGTGGGTGCCGTGTTTGCTCACAGTCGATCAAACACAACAACGCGTCCATAATTCAGAGCGCTGTTTTGAGCTGTTTCAGTGCAATATTTTTTTAAATGAAATATGACAATAAATGAATCATAACCTCATAATTGTACTCTAAAGTCGAATCGGCAGTTGGTACAAGTGGATAGCAACTAGCGAAAACTGCCCAATGCGACCAAAAACGCAAATGCTGGTAAGGTTTTGGTCTTCGTATTTTAATAATGTATTAATGAATTACCTTAAGAAAGATAGAACTATTATAATAAAATATTATATGGCATTGTTGGTGCAGTTGTTGCACATACAAAGTGTTAAATCATTCATTACTACTGGATGACATACGAGGTCTGATCAAAAAAATACGATGAAAGAATTTTTAGAGCCGTAACTGATGATGCTACATCAGTATCATTTCATATGTCCGATAGTTTGATCCATTAAGACAGACTGTGTCAAGTTTGTATTATGACTAGTGAGTCAATCTCCATAGCTGCTAGAGTGAGGTCGTGTTTATCGCGTCTGTCGCGGAAGGAAAATCGTGTTTCAGAAACCCCCCCTTAGCTCTCTTTGCGCTAAAATCAAGGACAGTACTTTGAAGGAGATTAATTCCATTTTTATGTAAACTTATTACTTTGCTTGTAATAAAATTATTCAACGTATTTTTTTGATCAGACCTCGCTTATCATCATATTTAATTAAGCCAAATATGAGATATGTCATAATATTTTAACACAATACAGATGGATGGTAATTTATATTCCAATTTGGTTATAAAATAAGCTCTTCAATATTTTTAGGGGGAGAAAACGCGATAGCTTATCAAGTGCTAGAGGGTAGAATATAATATATCAAAAATATATAATATTGTATTGAAATCAGGAAGCATTGTATGCTATCTAAAAGTCTTAACGTAACTACCACCAATATTATCATCATCATCATCATCACAATGTCATAATGTAACAGCCCTAAAATTATTTGAGTGCAAGACTAGGGCTTATTATAACAAGAAGTATAATAAACATGAATCGGACTAAGCATTCATAAGTTTTGTATTGGGTGTGGGCTTATAACTTTTCCTATATTTATTATTATCATATCAAAAATATTGTCGTATATTTTGAGGGATGATTCTCAAGCATTTACTTATTGTTGCGATTTAAGCCCTTCAAATATACGATGATTGTTATTATTCAATCGTATATAAAAAAGTTCAAGAAAATTATTATATAAAAAAATATTTGTTGTAAATGAAATCAAATGAAAATACGATCAAGTCATGGAAGCACTCAGCGCAATATTGAGTGTCGTTTTTTAGCACAAGACATTGAAAATTTGAAGAAGTTTCCCCCGCAAGTTTACCTTGCTAAGAGGAAAACCCTCGGGAAAACATTTTCAAGGATCTCATTGAAACCGATAAATTTCATTAAAAAGGAAAATATTTACCCACTTAAGTCTCGTGCGCGTTACCATTTTTCAAAAGCGTCACGTGTAGTTAATAAATCGATCTTTCACACATACACCCCACGACTCACCCATTGATTGCGGGGTTGGTTTTATCGCGTAGGCCATTCTTGAATCGCTCCAATATTTCAGACAACTTTGTCAATATTTGTTTCAGTCTAATTCTCCTCTTCCTTCCCCTTTTATCTATCCACTGGCCAGGGCCCCGATAACCCGGGCCCATTCGGGGCTAATATTATTATTTATGGCTGTATGGCGTGAGTCGTTAGGCCATAACAGAAATTGTATAAATCAAATAACCACAGAGCACACTCGGTATAAAATTCCGTTTTATGAGCAAATATGCTCCGGTGCATGCTTTCGTCGCTCGAATGTAATAATGTAAGATCACACGAGCTTTTAATTTGGACCCACCCTCGGGATATCGGGGCATTTAAAATGGGACACGGAAACTATTACATAATGGACGAATAAATTTAATCTGTGGGTATTCATTAGTGATCTTGATTATGCTACGCCCATTTGTCGTTATGCGGAGTTAATTATGGGGGGAGAATTTGTAAATATATATATATTAATAAGTTCTAAGCTTATAATGAATCATGTGAGTAGAAAGCTTAAAATAATTCTATCAAGTCAAATGTTCATATTTTTTATAACTATTGAGCACTTTCTTAAAAATGAATACAGGGGACTGTCGTGTTTGTATTTAAATGTAAAAATCGGTTATTTTTAATCTATTTTCTTGAGCTTTGGAGCTTAAGAATTATGTTCAACGTTATTAAGTAAAAAAAAAATAAGTTTTTTATAATATTCTATTTGTATTCAAATTCTAGCTCTGAAATCTTAAATCACAATTAAAATAAATCACCCAAATTGTATGAAAATTTAAGCACTTTCAGTCTTCGATCTTATTAATTGCGCTCATAATTATTTTTCTGAGATATAGTTTAAATCTTCTAATCTTATACATAAAATTAAATTGGGTTTTGTTCGTTCGAAATGCGCTGCCATACCGTTCATCAGATTGCGATAAAACTTCGTTCACTTATTGTTAAAGATTCCGCGAGTAACATAGATATAGTTTAATATTAAAAAAAAATAATGTTTGTTTGTATGTATTTAATGCGCTGCCATATCGTTCATTCGATTGCAATAAAACTCTGTCAAATTATTGTTTGCACTTTTTCAAATAATATAGGTATAGTACAATTAACTTATAGTAGATCTTATATATAAAAATCAACGTTTGTATGTTTGTTCATATTTATAATAAAACTAACAAACGATATTTTTAGAATTATTACTTATGTAATGGCAACGCGCTGGATATCGGCTAATATATAATATTAACTAAAAAAATATTTCTTATCAGTGGACTGAGGGCTCTTAGAAATGTAACGGGAAGTCTATGTTTTTATATATCTGCCACCACCCGCACCGACTATCTTCTCCGCACTTTTAATTTATAATTGATGTCCATAGAAAATATTACAATGCTCCACAATTCAAGCTCTTTCTAATATTTAATTTATTTTAGGCAGCATTCCAAAGAGTTTTAGACAAATCTCATATAAAAAAATATATATAAAAATAGGGTGGCCTTCTTCGTGGCAAGTTTCGCATTCGCAACAATGTCCTTTGTTTTGTCGAAGACGAAACAAATTGTAGAAATTGAAAGCTTTCTTCAACTTCTAATAGGATTTCGCCAAAAAGGAAATTAACTTCACGCTTCAACCGAAATAATTATTCGGCTATTGTTGGGAAAATTCACCTGAAGAATATTTGTAAATAATGCGAACGAGAAAAAGTCTTTATTTAACTTTTTCATTTATAATTCGAGAAAGGGAGGAGCTCTCCCGGCGTGACGACTCGGGTCTCGCTTTTCATCGGGAGCCTTTTAAGGAAAATCTATCATGCGTTGAAAGAGGATCGGTTACGGGACTTGATAAAAATTTAATTTAATTTTACACTTTGACAAGGAGCAAAAGCACAATGTGACGCCCCGATATTTACGCCCGAGGAATTTAAAACTTTTCCAACACTTAAATTCGACTTAAATCGATTCAACACCCGCAAATATTGACGAGCGTAGAACAACACAGATTACGTACAGATTGTTCACCCAATCTTAAATCTGTCTGAAGTGCTGTTTTTTGTTCTTTTCGTGTAAGTCTTCTCTCGTGGGATATATGAGGCTTGTAAAATGTTTTAAAGGCACGTATTCGATTTTATTTCGTGCAGCTCGAAAATGTTTTCGCAAAAAATGACGTATATAGCAAACACATAACATTGAATCAGATTTAGTTGAAAGCCCAAATAATAAAACAAATAAGTTCTAAAATATGAGATCGATCAAAATCTTATAGTGCCATATATATTGATCAGACCTAGGCCATTTTCATGGCAGATTTACTATCAGAGATAAAGGTTTTTATGCATTTATGCATTGAAAGCTTTTATAGAAAATGAGTATATTATTTTATAGACAATATCGATAATTTAAAATAGACATAATATTGCAAATTGAAATATTTATAAGGTTTAGAGAGAAGATTTATATATCTCTAGATTTATATTGTCCTCGATTTTCGCAATTTTACATTAACGTATGTAAAAAGTGATATATAAAAATAAAATTGGAGTATCTTATTTTTTTACATAGACATTGTTGCGCAACACGTAATTGTTCGTTTTATCGTAAACGAAGGTGTGAAATCAAGTAAAATTTTGAGGCACAGTTTGATAATACCACACTATGTAAGAAGCAAGTGTTTGATTTGGTCTAAAATTTTTCTGAAGGCTTGAAAGTCGAGAAACATCCTGCTGGAAAAGCGATGGCTACGGTATTTTGGAACTCGAAAGGTCTGAATTATGCGTTGCGCAACAGAGGATACTACTTCTTGTTTGCTTTCTTCAGTGACGGAATCAGAAAGCTTCCTATCCGATGAAATAAATGTAATTCTAATGATGGGAACTATGAAAAAAAAGTAAGATACTCCATTTATATTTTAATATATTCTTCCTAATATATAAAAATGATTTGGGTTTTGTTCGTTCGAAATGCGCTTCCATACCGTTCATCCGATTGCAATAAAAATTTGTCAACTTACTATTTACACTTGCAGAAATAACATAAGTATAAAACATATTGTATGGATGCACCATCTTAGCGCATATTGATCTGGTGAAATGAAGCTTGGGCTGCGGGGCGGGGAGAGAAAGGATGCACGCACAATACGTGAAGCAATAAACCACGTATTGCGTTTCTTTTCAAATAATTATTAAGCACTTATGGCATTGCAATGCATGCCGGATATTCGCTAGTCACTAATAAATTTGTACAGCAAAATTCCGGGTTATATTTGAATTCTCCTCGTTTTTTTTGGGTGGACCGAAATATTCTCCCATTAAAAGTTAGATCATATATTTTAAGACTCCCAAATGACTAGAAGTCCGTAGAATTCATTAGAGTTGATTTTGAAAACTGCGTACATTTGATCCACAAATTGATCTCTGCCTTGCACGGAAGCCATGTATTTCATAAACGTCGCCAGTATCAAAAAGGTAATAAAATCATATAATTGAGCAGTGGTTCTAAGTCTGGGGTATGCGGACCACTGGGGGTTCGCGACGAAAAACGACGCAAAACAAGGCAAAAAAAATTGTTCAAGAAGGGGTCCGCGAAAAAATTTTTTCACATGGAGTTTGAGCCGTCCATTTTGACGTTGTTACTTGAAGAGGCGAATTTAAAGAGAGATGGTTTATCAATGCTTAGATCATCATCAAGGAGTACCTGGCGCTTCTAATGACCACCCGGGCGCGATCCCCGCGGCCAAATAAGGTGAAGGTCGGGGACTGCCGCAGCGTCGAAGGCAATGAAATAGTCCCCCGAAACGTTACAATTTGTTAATATATAAGTAAAATTAATTGATTCATTACCAATAATAATATTTTTATATTGAAGTCCTATAGACTATAAAAAGTGTTTTTAACCAATGTCTTTCAATTAAATTTTGATTTATACGAAGCCTTCAATTTTGTATCACAGACACAAATCTATTGGATTATGATAGATGATAGAAGTGGGATTCCAATATGTTCGACTTATAAATCCTGCTGTATAAATTCCTCTGAGATATAAATGTGTTAATCTCGGTGAATTTGGTATTTCAATCTACAGTCGAGAAAGCATGTGAATGTCTGTATGTTTGATCAGAAAAAAATCAGATGAGAGAGAAACCCACACAAGCATGTAAATGGAGGATAGAAACCAAAAAAGAGGAAAAGACACGAAGGCTTTGTAGCGTTTAACTGAGCGGAGAGATTTCAATCGGACGCCAATGAAACTATTAGGAGAAAAAAAAAGATTTTCAGCTCAATCGGAGAGAAACTCCAGGCATGGCGTATACGTGTTTATATCCGGTGCCATGTAGAGAAAATACAATATGGCAACAGAATGGATAAGTATCTCTTTTTTTCGGGAACGAAAGATATAGTAGGTATTACTGGAGGAGCACTGGCAAGAATGATAATTTAAGCTTTCGATGTGTTCGAGCGTCCGCGGTCTGCACAAGCCCGATCGGTCCTTTTTCTTTACTCACTTAGCCCTCCCCGGGGAACAGGACCGGCTTTATGGGAAGGGCGTCAATAAAAACTTTAGCCCATCGGCGGAAAACAATAAGCGGTGGTGACGCAGTAAAAGGGTAAGGCACGCGCACGAGACTCGGATGCAATAAAATGTCGGCTCCAGTTTCGTCGTTGCAATTCTGAACGAATGTGCGATACCCGGAACTGTAATCTTCTGTTGCGGCCGAAGAGCTTTACTACCGTCTGCTATGTGGAAATATCTTTCATTACGTTGTTATAGTCGTCTGAAATTCTGCTTAGCCATTTTATGATAGTTGTTCCTTACCTTCAACGGTGCCTTGCCGACGCCTGAGGATTATTCTTCCTGTGGCATTTAGTGTCGACGAATAAAATACGACTGGTTGTTCTGCCTTCATATTAGAAAAACGGAATAAGACGGAAAATCTGTGATGTAATTTTGAAGCCAATTAAAATAAACAATAAAAAGAACGACAAACAACGAAGGAACACTCAAAGATCAAAAATTAGGGAGGCATGAACAACAAAGCATATTTTTTATGGCTATAACATCATATCACGTGGAGCAAAATGTGCACCATTTTCCATTGAATTAATTTTTTTTTGAAAAATTGAATTATTAGGGAATCATCCCATAACGAACCTAAAAGTTCAACCGGCTACGTAAATTATTGAATAAGCAAAAACTTAAGAACGTCAATCAAGATTGATTTTCCAAGACGTTCGTTAGTGAGCAAATTTAAAATCGATGAAGTCGTTGATGTCATAATCGCTTTACATCGATTACTTTCTGTCAACTCATATTAGCGTAAGACAATCTTCAATTTGAGGCAGGGTCGATTGTAAATAAACATTTGATAGTATACAATATCACATCATTTCTTTACATAAACAATGTACAAAAAATCGATTCATTTACTCCTCCCTTGAAAAGAAATGATAATCGGACAAAGACTTATTCAACAAGCAGCGACGAAAATCACGCAATTAAATAAATAAACACTGTCGATAGTACACAATATTCGGTAATTTCATTGCGTAAACAAATAATAAACTTGAAATCGAAATCGTTATCCCCGCATACAAACGTGCGATGTATGCGGGGAAGATCTCCGTCTCAGTCTCCCGAACTGCGTTCTCTCTGTCTCTGTCTCTTTCCGAGCTTCAATGTGCAAAGGTACTCTTTATGAATAGTGGAGGGGGTTACGGAGGGTCTCCGATAGTACTCCCGTAGGGGTTAAGGTAATTTTAGCTGCTTTGATAAATATTAGGCGTATCGATAAGTCCTTGCCAATTTTGATAGACGTCTGTTTGAGCTCAGCTTGTATCCAAACACGGTAAAGACAGCATCTCCATAAGTTTTTTTTAAGAAATGTTTAAATCGAGTAACAAATGTTTGAAAATATGTATGACGACATATTTGAGAGCTATAATGGAAATAGATCCTCGATTATGTAACGAATAATTATAGCAGATGATGCATTCACTGTAGTCAACAGTATTTTTTAAATAATATTTTAATTAAATATAATATTGGAGATATCTTCTCACAACATATTAATTAAATATGTAGTAAATATAAAGTTTAACATATTTTTCGCATTAAGATCTGTGCGGCCCGTATTTATAGGGTTAATAGAATTTTAGCATTCAAACTTGCTAGAATTGCGTCCATATATGCCTACTGACCTATAAGCAGGCTGCTTGAAAAATCAATTCCACTCATTTGTCTGATATTGTCATGATATAAGTTTTTGAGGCACGAAATTCACATGTCTGCTTTTTTCGCGGATTGTTTGATTGCGTACTTTTTACTCGATGTTACGTGACCGAAATATTTCAGTAATTTTTTTTGATTCGCTCATAACTTTCAAAATCTGCGGTAAAAGTGATTTTCGCAAATGTGTGAGAAATATGATAAAATATTTTGAGGAGTGAAAGTAGTAAATTTTTCGTACGGAACATGAAGAAAAGCGTGAATACTCATACAAACTCTATGAAAAAAATATGCGTCTGGTCAGACCACTTTCACTGACTCTAACGTCAGGGAGATCTGGCCAGATCTATATACATTTGGGTCTGTTTTAACGCGGATCTTTTTAATGCGATTTTGAAGTTATGCGGTTTTTTAAAATAACGGAACCTATCCCTAAGTTTTCAATGTAGTTCTTTTTTATGCGGATTTTTTATATGGTTATTTTGTATTGCCACACTTGTTAAATTGTATTAATTATAATAAATAAATAGAGCGATTTGGACTAATTCTCATGATAAAAGGTTGCAAATGGTTGGAGGTTATAAAGAAAAAGCTGATAATTAATAGTTGTATTTTAGAATACTAGATTTAGAGCTCAAGCGCTGTTTGTAATTGAATGGCGAAGGAGAAGATCCTCTAAAATACTGCATGCAATCATTGGCTAATATTACATTTTTGAAATAGCGATTAAGAGGCAAACGTGGAAAGGGGCCCTAAAATCCGTTAAATACTTTATCTAGCGGCAGAAAGAGGAGATTCCTAAGACGTTTGTCAGTTAGAAGAGTGCTCGAGCACGGATGAGGAAGAAGGGATAATATCTATGGGTTTCCTCGCCATTAAACACTAGTATAATCTGGAGCGAGCGTGGAAATTCTTGGAGTCGCAGGAGCGCGTCGAGACAAAGGGCCCCCATTTGCAGCCGGCGCGTTCGTATCCATCAAGCAGTTGATAAGATAACAAATCACCACGAGCTGAACATCTCCCGGCCAATTCCACTCTGTACCTCTGTTTACACCTCATAGAGGTCATCAATCATCTATACACTCATCGGGTGTCCCGCGAACAAGTTGCAAGTCGTTATGATGGCGCCATAACGAGATGGCAAAACTTAATGAACGCGAGCTTTACAATTACTTATCAAGATTGTCGTAACCGTTACAACTTGCGCGATTTAATTTAATTCGCTGGAAGCCTTTATTAACAATAACGGATGTGTTATTATTCAAAAATATCGCAGCCTTACTAGTCGGAATTAATTTAAAGTTGGCTCGGAACTTTCTCAGCTGGAACTTAAATGGTGCGCCCGAGCGCCGTACTGAACGAGCTCTGTTGTTTTTAAAGTTTCGTACTCCAGTTATAAGGGCTTCAATAAATAAATGATTTGCGCCAAGTTCGGTAAATTGACTGGAATCTTTACAAAAGACCTTCGTAATAGCCAGAATATTCAATCAGGGCGAATAAATACTGTTGGAAAGCGTCTCATCAAAACGCCTCCGCTCATAGACTAATCCACTTCAGATTTATCATTTGATAGTCCAAATTTCAGCATTGTCAATTAAAAACAAGCATAGTTAATAAAACTTTCAACAAAAGGGCAAAATTTCAGCTTTTCCTTCGGTATTTTTTTAATATGGTCATAATGCTGTTGGAAAATAATATTGAATATTGATCCACAATATCAGTGGGATTCCATTTTATTCACATATAGGATCATAAAGTTTTGCTTTTTTGAAATAACCATTCAGATTGTATTTAAATAAATTTTTATTTATAAGAACAAAAATATCATAGAAAATCATTTTTAGTTTTTAGTTACACTACCGTTTATTTGCTTCCGACGTTATTCGTTCGTTAAGGGTCAACTGCAATTAAAACTTAATAGTAATTTAATAAATTTCAAGCTTGTTTTAAAAGATGATGTACAACTACTTATATGAAAACTTGAGGCATAATTCGGTGATGCTGCTTTAATAAGACATAAAATTTTGATTGGGTCCAAAGGCTTCATGAAGGTCTGAAAGTCGAGAAACAGTACATTTAGATCTGTTTTTATGCGATAGATGCATTCCACGAGTCGTATATAAAAAAATCGCATAAAAAAGATTTGAACTACAAAGAAAAGTGAGGAATGGGTTCCATTATTTTTAAAAAGCGCATAACTTCAAATCAATGTGATAGAATGTATAAAAAAATCGCATAAAAAAAGTTTATAAAAATTAATATAAATAAAAACACAATACATATTAATCTCTGAATTATTTTACTCGATAATTATACAAATGCAAATCTTAACCCTTTGTAGTACTTACGATATTTTTTTTGTAATCATATAATATTTTTGTGTGAAACCAACGGATATACAAAATTATTTTTTTCTTAAAAATGTCTTAAATATTTAGGGACCTACTGGAACTTTTTTTTAAGTTAGCCCATCGCTCTATACACACTCACATTATAACAGTTGTAACTTGTACTAGTGTTGATTTTAGTTTTTTTTTGTGCGAATTCGCATGAAAAGAGCTTTATCCTCTATAAAAAAATGAGGAATGGGTTCCATTATTTTTGAAAACCGCATAACTTTAAATTCGCATAAAAAAGATCCGCATAAAAACAGACCCAAGTGTGTGATGAAAAGTGATAACTATGGTATTTGGGAACTAGAAAGGTATTGTATTGATTGATTTTCTACATAACAGATTTCTGCTAGATGACACTAAGGCTGCTCAAATGAAAATAAATAATTTATAAATAAGTTATGAACAGATGTTAACAATATATAATGTAGTATAATCGAAGTGAATTTTAAACCAACGGATTTTGAAGGGTTAAAATTATCACAAATTTATTCGGTTATAGAAAATTAAGTTTAATTCACCGTGTTATAAGGGCCAATTGTATGGAGTATGGTTTTTGAAAATTGCGTTATGCGGATCAATTTGTATCTTCATTAGTGCTTGAAAGTTTATCAAATTATCATAAATGCGGAAAATTTGCTTTCGCCGAGTTCCGTCTGAAGTTTTATATTGCGGCACGGTTGGAAATGGAAAACTCCTAGGAAAAAACACTGGAAAATCAGAAGTCTTCTGGGCACCATTCAAAAGACATCAAGCTGGAAGGCTTCAGTCTGATTTTTTTAATTAAAGCGATTGTCCCCGTGAGAAATTCGCAGAGTGACGGCCAGTATTGTAATTCGCGAGCAGAGTCCTGTGGGAGTCTGGCAGGGTGTGTACATCAGGCTGGACTGAGGAATTCCCCAAAGCAAAGGGGCCGGACATAACTCAGCTGCGGAGCACCTCGGCGTCGGGGGCGCAGCCTCACATTCCGGCCGCAGATTATACTGTCGCAATCCATCCACGCCCCATGAAGTTAGCCGCAGGCGAGTTCTCCCCATATTTATGTACCCTTTGATATTATAGAACCTTAAGAAATCCTGCCACCTTAAAGAATTTACGAGACTCCTTTATATTCAGTTACACTTGCTCCCGGACTCGATTTATCAGCGCCTTAACACTCAATGAGAATCAAAATTTAATGCAGCCTCCATGGTCCCACGGCTTTCTTTACAAATTCTTTTCAATGAACAACTTTCATTTTTTTTATGAAAAAAAAACACGATCAAAAACTATTATTATCAGTCTAGTGGTTAAAGTTTTTCTATTATAGATTGTGGATATATTTTATAAAAAATCAGCTTGGAGTTGATATGGAACCGGCTCACATCAACGCGTCTAATGAAGACGTATACCCATTGAAATCCTATAAATTGTGGTTGAAATAAAAGTCTAGCATTTGGATGTACGAAATAAATTATTAATCTGCCAACGTCTACATCAACTAATCCATCAGCGCGCAAATACGATGACGCAAATTCAAATTCCACAGACATGTTTTTGGCGAATCGTTAAAACAATATTTTCTACTCAAATCATCTGAATTAAGGCTAATAGGTCATTACAGATAGCAACTGAATTTTGCTCACATCATTATTTTATCTCGACCTTTATTATATTTATAATATAAGGTTATCGTGGAATGGTCAGTCGTCATTTGTGCATAACAAGATGAAGTTGTCTGTAAGCCCGAATCTTACAATATTATAATTCGCTATATAAATAATCGATTAATTATAATGTGTATATTTTTAGGCGTTCTTTTTCTTCTTTGTGTTCCTCTTTGTTGCTTTCGAAGCGGCTTATTCGGCTAAATTGGAAGAAACAACAACCGGAAAACTAGGTACAAACTATGAAATTATTAATTTAATACACAAGCATAATTATGGATTAAATTTCATTTCATTTCATACCAACAGTCAGAACCAATGCCATTCGAAGACCTGACAGTCAACGACCCAAATTGAAGAATCGTCATTGATCAACTTAAATTTGATGTCATGAATATTTCTTTCCAAGCATAAAAATGCCATGTAAATATTAAATAAACGCTTTTTCAAAGAATTTTTTTAAACACATTTTTTACCTGTGTATAAAAAATATGATTGAATATCAACCCTTTTAAGAAGAATGATCGTTTGGTGATAGTTTGATAAAGAACAAGTAGTATAAAGCATTTTGAAGAATTTATAATAAAATAAACGTCGAAATCGAATACTTTGACAAAGTTAAATGATAATCCCATGAAGCGTTATAACAAAAATGTAAGCCATTATATTTGATGTCATTATATTTATAACTAATCATATAAAAAAGTATTGTCTTTGTACTTTATTTTTGTTACTCTTCGCAAAATCACAATTGCGCATTTAATTATTCCTTCAAAATATACTTATCTATAAAACAATAATTATGTATAACGTACTACATATAATTTTAATTAGATAAAGCGGAAAGAAATGTCATTTTATTTGGTTGCGTCTTTGCCGTCAGTTTGCCTTGGGTTGCTGTCCAGTGAATAAATCAAGGTTGATGTCATTTTGAAGCTCCGTTATTTGTCTTACTTTTTCAAATATTTTTATTTTTTTAAGCCATAGTGAAAATGTTCAAGCCAGAAATTGATGAGACCAATTTGCGATCTTGTTTACTGTTTTTATTCGATAAAGGATTAAAAGCAAAAGAAGCTACCCAGAGCATCTGTGATACATATGGCAACATATTGAATATTCGAAAATGTCATAGATTATTCAAAAAATTCAAAAGTGGCGACTGAGATTTGAAAAATAAGCCAAAATCAAGACGACCTCCAATAATCGGTGATGACGCATTAAGTTCTCTGGTTGAATCTGATCCTCGTAAAACAATAAAGGAATTATCGCTGTCCCTGGTCGACAGTAAAAGATCATTTGAAAAGACTAGGGAAAAAACATAGACAGGGAATTTGAGTACTGCACGAATTGTCATCAACGGTCTTGGAACAATTTGTTCATCGCTATTATCCAGGTATGAAACCGATCCATTTTTAAAAAGGATCGTTACTGGGGATGAGAAGTAAGTCCTCTACCACTGTCCGAGAAGGAAAACAGTGGCTTTCTTGAAATCAAGTACCTGTTATTACCCTTCGACCGTCATTATCCTTGAAAAAGGTCCTCCTTTGTGTTTGGTGGGATTTTTTTGGCGTAATTCACTACGAATAATTAAAAACTGGCCAAACTGTCACAGCAGAGCTATACTGTAAACAATTAGATAGGTTATATGTGGAAATTCTCAAAAAAAACGATCAGTGCTAGTTAACAACCCAAGAAGAATATTACAACATGATAATGCATGACTACACGCAGCAAGGATTACGCAGAACAAAATAAGGGAGTTGAATTTGGAAGTTCTGTAACATCCACCATATTCTCCTAACATTGCACCTACAGACTATCATCTTTTCAAGTCATTAGAACATTCACTTTGCGATAAAAAAAATGAAAAATCATTTGGATTCTTACTTTAGTAGAAAACCGGTCGAATTTTATGAAAGAGGCATTAAACAGCTACCTAATCTATGGAGGATGATTAAAAATAACAATGGAAATTATTTAATTGAGATATATTATATAGCTTTTATTAGAATAATTTTTTTCTTCAAATAACAAAAAAATGACATTTCTTTCCGCTTAACCTAATAGTTATTTTGAGAGAGCTCTCTTGTAATGCAAATATTAGGGTTATCGATAAATCCTTGCCAATTTTGATAGAGATCAATTTGAGCTCTGTTTGTGTCCAGACATGGTGAAGACAGCATCTCCGTAAGTTATTTTTATTAAGAGCTAATAAGTTCAGTAATATTAACGAGTAAAAAAAATGTTATTTTTGTTGATGAATAAATGTCAAAGTCCAAAACCGACAACAATCAGCATTATATGATGCTGTAAAACCAGAAAAAAAATTCAAAAGAGAATTTTTAAACAATCGGCAAAGACTTTTCGATACATCTAATATTAGTGCGCAACTACATTAATAACAATATATCGTCATTGGTACTCATATATATTGCATAAAAAACATAAAATTTGCACTTATAAAATGGAAAAATTATGATTCTATCAAAGGTCATGCATCGAAAATGAAGAGGAGCATTTCGTTTGTCTACGATGGAGCATTTGAATGAAACTTTGGCTTGCATGTTGGCAGCATCAGTGAGTTTGTTTCATCCATGTGGATTATTTTGTAATTACTCCAAAATAAAGTACAGTTTACAAACGGAGGCCTTGCATTTCAGTTAGCTTCCTCACGAATTCAGTTGCATTTAAAGAAGTTAAATGAAAACGTTTCTTCGCCGAGCTGAAGCCTTTCACGCTGTATTGTATAAATAGGTTGCTGGAGGCTGTGTTGCACCACCACACACAGCCTCCGACGTCTATTTTTCTCATATCTGAGCGGATGGTTCAAAACATCTGTTCGTGCGAACTATCCCCGGTAGTTCCTATCCTCCATGGGACGCATACACCATATCCATTTTTCACTGCAACTGTAATCAAAAGCTCTATTTACACCTTCAAAGCACGTTTTTCATATGAGCTTTCATAAATGGGTGAATTTTTAAATTGGCACTCTTCCTTCACATGCAGTATTTTATCATATATATATATATATATATAATGTTTTCTCACGGATCAATACATTAGAATCTAGAATATTTGAACTATCAATACAAAATTTTCGCAAAATGGAAGATATTATATTGAAGAATACGTCAAGCATAAAATAAAATTTATAATAGAAAATGGCGCAAAAAGTCCTGAAAGAGAATGTAGAATGTAAATTGAGAAGATATGTATGTCCAACCGGTCCACTTTTCGGACCGCTGACGAGGAATAAGGTGTCCCGCGATCAGATGCCATGTCACAGCACAAGGTCTACGTCTATGAACGGATCACCGCATGGACACTCTGAAAGAATAGTCAAAACAATGGATTGTAAGACAGCTCCATCTGCAGGCAAAGTCATGGCGTCAATTTTTGGGGATGCGATAATTTTCATTAATTATCTTCAAAAAGAAAAAAATAACCAACGGCGAGTATTATGCCAATTTATTGCAACATTTTAGTGATGAAATTAAGTAAATTTGTTGAAAATTGTATCATTGAAATATGATAGACAAATACGTTGATGATTTATTTACTGTTACCATATGGTAACGCTCGTATCTAAAAAGATACCTCGTGGTCTTATATTTAAATTTTATTTGTCTGTTTTGATATTAAAAATGTATTTCCATCATTATGCTTTAACATGGTTTGAATTAAATATTTAAAGATACTTTTTGACATTCATGACGTCATACGAAGATATTTAATTCGGGAAAAATCCGCTTGTATGATACGCGTCGTTAGAGTCCAGAAGAGAAAATATTGCCCCTGCCAAATGGTACCATTAAGCTCCACAAATACACATCGCTCAACGCTATTTTAAAAAATGGCGTCTGGACGACTTGATCGATGTGGTGTGTAGAATGCAATTCATGGTCCACTTACAATTCCCTAAAAAAGAGGTAATAAAATGGGGACCCACATTCGGAATGAAATGTTTTTTTAGGAAAAGCCTTTCACCGACCCCTGGACCGAAGAAGAATAAATGGACGCTTCGGAGAAGACTCAAAATCTCATACGTCATGTTTACCCAAGTCAGCGGTGCCCAAATAGGGGTTGGCCAGCAGAAGGGTGGTTAGGTATATATTTTATGCTAAAATAATTGAATATTAGGTCTTTTACAGATAGTTTAACACAATTTACATACATATCTAAATTAATTTAATTTGATTTGTTTGAAATGCGTTTGGTTATATACTTCAGGCTTGGAATCAAATATATTTTTTATTTGAAGTTTTTTTTTATTACGCAATGTAAATGTTTGTCACGACTGGATTGAATATTCTAGCCGCATGCCAGTCTTTTGCTTCGAGGCAACTATCGATAGCGTATTCCGTGATCAATGATTTGTAATAATTTTCCCTTTTAACCGGGTGGCCCGGGGGGTGAGTAAAAGCTACAAGTCCTTTCACTGATAGCAAAGAAGGGCAAGTATATTCTGAAGAACGAAAAAAAACCCGGTTGGAATGCCGCAAGAGTAGGAGAAAGGATAGAATAGAAAGGCGCCAGAAACGTAGCGATTGATTCGAAATCGGGAACGCGCTCTGAATTCTGGAGATGTGGTGAATGAAAATAAGGAATTTAATTAAAAAAGGATGAATGTATGAAAAAACTGATTGAAAACATTGAGACCGGATTACGGAAAATTTATTAAGGGAAAATGTGGTTAAAAATCGAACGAAGAGGCCATCAAAGAGGGTACAAGAATATTAAAAATATATTTTTCAGCTTTCAAGAAACTCATGCAAAATAATCTTAATCAAATTTATAATTATATGACAATGAGCATAAGCATGTCTTATAAGTGTATACATTCCAGTATAGTTGCACAACGTGCATACGGAACATGTGAGATGCATCCAATGCGCTTAGGTTTATAAAAAATTCCCTCAAGCCAATTATGAAATAAAATATGACTTAAGATAAGTCTTGCGGGAAAAGAATTTAAACATGACTTTTGGGAATAAAACAGATAATCGAAATCCTTTGCTAAAAATGTGGTTCGTCGTGAAGTCTCGCAGTTGGGCCTCTCTTCTGAGAGTCTTAAATAAATATCTTGAGTATTTGATTGTCACCTACTTAGTGATTGTCGGCTACATAGTAAATATAGGGATACATGAAGGGTGATTTAATAAAAATCTTATTGCTTCAGAAAAAAAAACACAAAAACTTTTTTTGTGCGGCGTCGCACAAAAAAAAATTTGAATGAGTAACTTTGAAATAAATAAAAAATATTTGCAAAATCGCACAAAAAAACAATATAAAATCAGAAAAACAATAAAGCAATTAAAAATGACATTTTGGTCTGAATTTAAGGATGTCTCGTATTATTGGTAAGAATTTAGGGATATCTGACATCTCTAATGCCAGATATTCACTAGAGAAATAATAATTATTTTATTTACAAACTATTATCGCTGTATGATAATTTTCGTTGCAATTTTCGATATGGTTCCAATTTTTTTTGCCTTATTTTTTTTTTTTTAAATATAGTTAAGTGACATAAATCTGGTAGAAACTGAGAGAACTTGAAATATCATATTAACCCTGTGGAAAAAAGTAGTTTTGAAAAAAAACGCGTTTAAAGATTTCATTCTGGTAGAACCGGCTTAGTTACCGCGTCACTAAAATAGCTGAAATTCCGTAAGTATTTGGAATTTTGAAAAATTATTTGAAGGATATAGTTTTTCAAAGCCAAAACATCAAAACAATGCAAAAAAACAAAATTGATTTTTTCAAAATTCTAGATTAGAATATCCCCTTAATCCCCCTAAAGTGTATGGTCATAATTCAGCGATAGTAAATATAATATGATTCAAACAGTATTTTATTGTATTTTTATGTTATCCAAATCCAATATATCTCGAAACGCATAACTTTGAAATCGCACAAAAAGAGGTTTGAGTATACATATACGATTAAGTTTTCATAAACGCGGTACAACTATTGATGCAATGGTGTATGAAGTGCACTGGTTTAAATAAATAAACAAATATGGTATGACGGCCGCGCATGCGGGTTCGTTTGTTATCGGATTGCAAGCAAGAAGAAGAAAATTGTCAGGTAAGTGATTAACAGACAATGATCATAGAAAAAAACACCAGCTGCGAGATCTAGGGAAACCGACTGGAAGAATATCCTCATGGCCATGGCTATTTATCGCCTAAATATATACGACTCGCCCAAATGCAGAATGATATAAAAAGGACGCTGTTATACTCTATTTCTTGAAAATGTATTTATTGGCTCTTTTTGGCGGTTTGTTAGCTTTTTTCTGTTGAAGAATGAAACAATGATTTTTTTAGTTAAATGAATAAGCTGTGTTTGTGTAATATATAAAAAGTTTAAATGGTTGCTTAATGGCACGTATATACACAATTGATGCGGCACAACGCATGCGTCAAACGTGCTTATGTACGTATGTGCGCGACGAGTGAGTAAAAACGATTCTCTCTCTCTTTCCAACCAACTCCCGCTTGGAGTTTCACTTTTCATCTCATTCAGTCCAATTTACCCTTCCGCCCAAACAAATTTATGATACTAATCAAGAATACCGTGTCCAAAATCTAAGCAATTGTTTAAAATATACTATACGATATCGATTTATTCATCATTTTAATAATATAATAACTTTTTTTGCAATTCGTTAGAATTTTAAATCAGAATAGTTCAACGGCTGGCGGTTCATGTTTGGGTCGATGAAATTTTTTACGCTTTCCGTTATGATTTAATTAACATTCAATTTAAATTCGAAATGAGGAATAACCTGAGGGAATTGGAAAGTTATTCCACGATATCCCCCGAAAATCTGTTCGCTCTTTGACAACGACGGAAGGCGAAAGGTCAAACGGCGGAGTTTCGAAAAAAGCACATTTCAATAACACAATTTTCCCAACAATGGCGCTAAAATACCAAAGGGAAATTCACTTCATACATCAATAATAACAGCGTCGGATTTATTATGAAAACATTCGCGTGTGCTTTCCCAGTGGCGTTCGTTATTTCAGATGCGGGATTTTCGGAAAGAGTATTGCGAAACGTTTTTTTTTTCAGCCTGAAATATGCATTAATGCAAGTAACAAAGGTATTATTTTTACACGGTGGCAGCGGTATGCATAAATTATTCAGCGAATTGTTCCAGTTCATATGCCGTGTATGCCTCATGCGAAAATGCATTAATTGCGACCGGTGCAAACGTGCCAAAAATAAATAATTACGATTCGAGGATATGTTGTTTCAGCGGATGCATTTTTTTTTTTCAGCGCTATAATTTTTCATCACGTTGCTCTAATGAAATAAATTTTCATATGCGGAACACTCTTAACCCGGTGGCGGTTTTCGCATTGGGGGTGCAACCGTGCGAACCAATTTGTGTGAATGGAAGCAGTTTGGCGTACAAACAAGCTCACCACCGATACAACAACCATTAAAATTTACTATTCATAATTACATGATTTTTCAGACTGCTTCGATTCATTTGGTTCAATCAGATTGATTCAATTCAATTGAGCATAAAACAGTCTGAAACCTGGATGTTTTTTGTGTCTAGTAGTCTTTATGATAGATAAAATATTAACACATTTTATACGGGATCAATTTAAACACAGTTTACTCATGCCACGGTTTTTTTGGGTGGAACATTTTAGATGAAGATATAATACAACACGGTTGTTCAAAATATTAGGGTATCCTATAAGTTTCTTTCGTTTTCATATTAAGAAATAAATAAACAATTGATCAACGTACATTTTTATATAATTTTTTGAATTAAATTTTTAACCACGTAAAGTATTTTTAATGAAAGAAATAAATAATAATCTGAAAGGGCGATGTCTAGAGTGCGATCCCAGTCAAATGATAATAATTTATTTCTGACGAGCAAAGACACATGAGACCTGGTGTTATCGTGCTGAAAAACAAATGCCTCGTCTGTTCGCTAATTCTGGCCGTTTTCTGGCAATTTCATCATTTAGATTGTTTAGTTGGAAACAATATTTTCTTAAATTGATCGTTTCACCTTGCTGAAGTAGCTCATAATAAACTACTCCCTTCCATTCCCACCAAATGCATATTAAAACGTTTTTTGGTTGTAAGCCAGGTTTAACTACAGTTAAAGCTTCTGTACCCTTGGTCCAAGACCGTTTACGTTGGATATTCTCATAGAGTATCCAAATTTCATCTCCAGTGACAAGTCTCTTCAAAAAAGATTGGCCATTATATTGTTGGAGAAGAAGATCGCATGTTGAAATACGCTGAAGTTTATTTGAGTCAGTCAGTTCATGAGGAAGCCAAACATCTAAACGATTGATATAGCCCAATTTTATCAGATGATTATGGACAGATGATCGTGGAATTTCTAGTCCGTTAGCTATTTCGCGAACAGTATATCGCGGGTTTTCTCCGACCATGGCTATGACTAGATCTGTGCTCATTTGCGAAAGAAACTTATGGGACAACCTAATATATCAGATATATCTTCTAATCAGATATATTTGCAATCGATCGTCATTCAATACCGTTTTGTGGATTTTCTTCGCCATTTCTGGTGTGGTCACTTCATTTGGTCGACCATCTTTGGCAGCTCGTATGGCCTCGTTCAAAATCTGCCGGATATTGCATAAAAAATGCTGTACATTGCATATCGCCTGAAAATTTGGACATGATAAAGCTGTGCGCAAGATGGGCGCCGCGTTTGCTCGCAATTGAACAAAAACAGCGCTCTGAGAAATTTTCGATCGAGTGTTTGGCGCTGTTCACAGCAATAAATTCGAGCTTTTGCGTCGATTCAGCATTTAGAAAACATCGTTATCAGATTGATCCTCTCGTTAGCTTAAATTATGTATTTCGAATTGGCTCTGTCTATACAAGCTCTGTTATATTTAATGTAAGATTCATGTTGGATGAAAGCAGCTTATGCGAATAAACTGCCAAAGAATATTAAAATACCGAAGAAAAGTTCTGGATAATGGGATACATTTCTATGGCTTAATAGAAACTTTGTAGAACTTCGCATATTCTTAATATTTAATATTCGCTACTCTTAATAGGAAATTATATATTGATATATTTTTTTTAAATCTTAGTATACAGAGCGTTTTGCACATGGAACGACAACATTTTTGTTCACCTTTAAAAAAAAACACCAAAAATTCACCTTTAAATCAAAAAATGAGGTGCTATGCAATCATTTGACGGTCCTATTCCTTGACTCGCACATTCTCTAGATCTGACACCAATGGATTTTTTTGTCTGGGGACGTGTCCTATACCTTGGGTCTCACGGTTTCCAGACCTGACACCACTGGATTTCTTTATCTAGGGACGTACAAAAGAGATAATTTACATGACAGAGGTGCCTAAAAAACAAAGTCCTAATTGAAGGAATAAGCGCTATTTTTGCAAAAATGAAAGAGAACATAAAGAGATGCGCGCGCAAACAGCAGCCAATTACATTAGTACCCTGCTTTCAGTATTAACCCTTTGAGTAGTGAGCTAATTCAAAATCATCAAAATCTTAGATGCTATATTTACTTGTCTGCCACTTATTATCCGTGCAAATCCACTTATCTGTCAGGACCGCCGCAGCGTGTATGAAGCTTGTACATAACTTTGAAGTTGGTGTTCAAAATCAAATGAAATAGATTTTGAGGAACCAATGGTAAAATTTATATACACAGTCGAATGTTCAGAGCTCATCTGCATTAAAATCATTAATTTAGAGTTCAACGAGCACTCACAGTGCAGAGCTTAATTTGCATAAAAACTTAGTATAAGCGCTTTTACTCTGCGATAATCGAGAAGATGGTGCACATAACAATGCATATAATAAATTATGATCGTTATTCACATGAAGTCTCCGATTCAACATGCTATGCAACACTGTGCAGTATTTAAGGCTTACATATTTGATGCCATATTTCTCGGCAAAGCAAGGGCGCTTTATGCACCAAAAGCGCATCTCAGTCGCTTTCAAAGGCCGGAAGTGCACGATCACAATGCAGCGAGGCTCATCTCCAGAACCTCAAATAGTTCCACATACACACAGGCATTCCTCGGGTTACGGCAAGACAAAATTATGAGCCACATAAATAGAGATTTATTACACAATGGGGGGGGATAAATCTCGAATGTTGCCTTTTTTCCCCGAGCGAAGCCTTTCCCATCCACGCAGGCCAAGGACCACCCTCGCCGTCAATGGGGTCAACTTATGACACATGAAAATATCGAACTGAAGTATTTATTATTGTAGTGCTTCAGTCCGTGATAAGGGGTCAACCGCAAGAGTGCCACTAAAATGTGTTCCCATTGTGGCTTATATACGGACAAATAATATTTTTGCTTCATTGATACGTGGCATATAATGGAAAATATCTCAGATGGATCTCTTTTTTGTGATTTTCTTTAAATAAAAACCAAATTGATATCCTTTGACAAATATCTTTTGATAGGGTACATCATAGTGCATGCGTGCTTACATATCGAAGGAGACCGAGGGGCTTAATTTGGATCGGTTCGTTACGCATTGGAACGTGATTTATTATGTCTGACGCATAAATTTATCGAATAATTATATTTTGGGAGAGAATATATTTCAGAAACATGATGAAAATGAAGAATTCGTTTAATATAAGAGTATTTTGTATCGTAGAAATTTTGCGTGCTCATTTTTGGGAGGAATCCTGCAAATTTTTTATCTTGTTGATAAATCAATCATAAATTTAATATTAGATTCATTGGACGAATGGCGATACTTTGATAATTTTATCAGTCGGTGTGGGCTCATGAAATCAAAGGAAAGGAACCGCGCCCCCATTTTGGAAGCAAGGTGGTTCGTCGTATACTGAAAGTGCATATCAAGGGAAAAGCCCTACGTTACAAAGATAGTCATCCCTCCCGTCCTTCTTTTTATCAAGGTCTAGCTTCATAGTTACATCCGTGATGAACATATTTTTCCCTTTTAATGAATAGTCTAAAAAAATGTTCAATGTTACCCTTTACGGTCCTTAACCTGTTAACTGAGCGCGTTTTCCTCTAATTATGCAATGATCAATAGGTTTGTGGTTTCTTTTAAGGACGTGTTCTTACGTCAAGCCCGATGTATTTACTTTATAATGATTTAAATATCCTAATCTGTATTTAAAATTAATTAATATACCCATATATAGTTTTTAATATATATTTATGTAAAAAATACTGATATACTTGGAAGTTTGGTTGGACGTATATATACGTCCAACTCGGTTAACAGGTTAAATATTATAGACATTTTTGATATTTTACTAATATATTATACAGAGGTATTATATTTTATATTGTAGTTTATAATTAGATAATATATGGTATCTCTCAAAACGTTGGCCTAAATGGAGACCAGAAAGCGCGCGTTAAGAGTCACTGCCTGTGTTTAGGATTTTATCTGGGCAACAGCCCCTTTCCTTTGTATTTCTAGCAGGTAGTCGAAACACTATGAAGGATCATAAAAACCAATATTGCTTTCCAAATACTGTACAAATACATTGTAGAAATAAAATGTCGAGCCAGACTCGACATAGGATCGCAAAGAGTTAAATACCTAATTTTCAATATGTAGTCTTGATCTAGAACTTATCCATTTGAGATATTTATAAGCATGAATGAGCAGACCTACGTATGAATAACTGATCTTTCTTATCCGAAATATATTCAAATAATTTTCAATGACAATAATTTAAATACATATGGTAAACAATAATTAGAAACTATTCAAAACCAAAATTAATGTATTGCTTATTAATATTATTGACTGCAGTTTTAAGCACATTTATTATTGACGACTATTGAGAACACAGTCAACCCTCCTATAGCGTCCACTTCATTTGCAGCATCTTTTACATTAAAAAAATCCCAAATAAAACACGTAAAGTTAACGCTCCCTTGAGCGTGTTAGTCACTTGCACTTGTTAACAGAGTAAAGATGTACACATTTTGTGTGGCTGCTAAGCTTTCTCTATCGTCTTGCTTCTATAGCGTGGTCCCTATATCGACGCTATAGAAGGATATTTCTTGGATAGGTTAAAATATGAATTCATGCTATGATGTGATATTTTAACGTTGATTATCATTGAAAATAAGGTTTGATTTATCTTATATATGCAGTCGATTTATGTTATTTAGCTTTTTTGATATTGGTAATAAGTTTATATCATAATATTGAATTCTATTGATGTCTTATAAACCAGTCTATAAAATACATTCCTTAAATCTTCAGCTATTTTACTATATCTCTATAAAAGTTAAAATTTGTACTTTTAAACCCAAATAAAGTGAAAATATCCTACGTACTTATTGAGTGATGTATTATTTGTCGTGTCAGAAAAAGGGTGCGTTTTTGCATAAAAAATGGAGTTTAGGAGGAGGAGAAAACACAGAATTTGTCCTAATATCAGCAACATGAAATAAATTAATGGACAGTGGTCATAGTACAATTAATTCCTTCTAAAGCTCGATGGCATCAAATTATGACACAAAATAGCCGATACGTTTTGACAAGGGGATGACTAAAAATTATCGATGATTTTATTCATTTAAACATCAATTTATGGGTATTTTTAGGGTTAGACATTAAAAAAGTCGGTATATTTGGTTGTTAAGAAACATTTGTTAATATTTGAATTAGAATCTACGTGTTTGTTGAGCTTTTAACTTGCACGACAAGCTTATTTTGTCTATTATTTGAACTAGATAATGGTGCAGTCTCGATTGAATTTCAGGAGTGGATGAGGTTGAGGGCGGTCAAGTGGTCTAGATGCAGCCATCGGTTTTCGAGTGACTATTTCGAAAGGAAAGAAGCCACTCTGAAGTGCGCCAGTAAAGGATCTTCGAAAAGTTGCAGACGATGACATCAGATCCCAACTGCATATTTCAGACTTTTAATTAACCCATTAGTTGCTTTCGGTTTCCTCTGCTGGGATTATATTGAAATTTCTCCACTGTTGGGTTTCAAAACGCCGTGAACGGGGGACGAACGAACTCGACAAAAGGGCCGCAATGCCAATCTTATCCCATCTCTTCGTATTTATTGTTTCGTGTCTGTCAAAGCCAGATCTTTCATTATATACCGAGCTGGAAACTTACGAGGGGCAGAGCAAACATTGCCTCCATCAAGTGGGCCCTTGATGACAGGTTATAACGGCATCCCTTCGATACATAATTCGCGGAAGACACTGTCAAAAAAAGAAAGAAACAAGGGTGTGTTCAGGGGTGCGGCTCGAATGTGTCGCTTATAAATCGATTTTGGTCTATTGCTCATTGAGAAGTGTCAAATATCGATGATGTTTATTCAAATGAGAGCAATAACGTCAATAAATTGTAATGGAAATTGACTTACAACAACAGCAAGTTTGGATGATTTCAACGACTTTCATATGCCATAATCACGAAAATTTTACCTGAAACAAATAAACGAAATAATAATTAGTGTCAATATTAAATGAGATGTTTAAATTAGTGTACATAATCTCCATGGAGGAATTTATCAGGACATAGGATATTTTTAATTAGGATATTTGTGAGTTATTGGTGTAAATCACTCATAAGTGACCCTACCCATTTTTATCAATAGTCTTATATAATAATTGATGTTTTTAGGTCTAAAAAATCAGCTTGAATCCAGATGCAGAAGATCAATCCCTCATTTTTTCGTCGCCAAATCTTTTTATTCAGTTAATATTTTGTCTGCAAACCAGATCTAATTTGAATCAAAATATTTAAATAATTAAAAGTGTCGATCAACCATCATCTGAAGAAGCAGTGAATGCTTTAGATGTTTTAAGAAGCAATTCGACATAAAGTCTGCCAAAATTAAATCGGCTAATAAATTGCATTTTTTGCTCATACAAAATAGTCCATTGATGAAAAGAAGCTTAAAATTGTTATGAAATTATGCTAACACATTACATGCGGGGGCACTTTGCATGCGCCCTGACGCTATATTATGCCCTGCTATGATTATATAAAATGCCATTACCTTAGAAATAACCAACATTTTTCAATTTTTTTTCATGATAGTACTCCGTCAAGTATTCCGTCACCAGTTTGGATATCGAAAACATTAAATAGTTCTTATACTGATTTTAAATTGCGTCTAATCCTTACAAATACGTATTTCATAAAAAAATGTCAAATACATATGTTGAAATAATGCTTAAAAATATTTTAAAATATGCCATCGTTGATTTTGATTTCATAATTTATGATCTACAAATATTTATTTGGTTTAAGGGGGTATTTTAGTCTTGAGGCATAAATTTTGGTAGTTTAAATTTTGGGAGAAATTAAATTAAAAAAGTTATACGCTGGTAAAATGTAAGGGATAGAAAAGCATGTCCAAGTTGATTCCAACCTTTCTAGTAATCTGAAACTAATTCTAACACAAAAATTCATATTAAGCAAATATGTCGCTATAGCCCCAAGCTCAGAGAATTTGTTTTCAGAGAAATATTTCCGATAATTAAACATCGTTTTTGGTTTCTCTGTGTATTAGGAATGTGCTCAATTAAAAAAAATCAATGAATCCCTTAACCTGTTAAATGGGCATGACGTATATATACGTCCAACGTAAACTGCGTCGAAATTGGTTAGGACGTATATATACGTCTTCGAAATATATGCTGAATCCTAAAGCAGGCGAGATTTCTTTTTGTTTAACGAATGTCTGAGTTGTCGATACATGTTTTGAAATTAATTTAAGATAGGTAGCAAATTGTTTGCACTTCGCTATTGTTTTGGGGTGTAGGGCCTTACGCGTATTTTACCCATTGCTTGTTTAAAAGACGCCGCAAATGAAGTGGATGCTATAGAAGAGTTGACTGTATACCTATCGATCATTACTTTCAAGAAGCTTTGAACAAGTTCGATAGAGAGCATATAAGTGTATAAATATACATCTAAAATTGATAAGGGCTTGTCAGATTGTCATTTGAAGCCCCATTGGAAAGAAAACTGTACTTCAAACCACCTATAATACGGATTTTCCTCAAACAATATTTTTATGAAACCACATATAACCGCCTTATACTTGGTATCGAACATTGAAGAGC
Organism: Stenopsyche tienmushanensis; assembly: GCA_008973525.1. Lineage (NCBI taxonomy): Eukaryota > Metazoa > Arthropoda > Insecta > Trichoptera > Stenopsychidae > Stenopsyche > Stenopsyche tienmushanensis. Next base: position 135,557 of record WACJ01000110.1, on the reverse strand, counting down.
TACTAAGCAGACATATTTTCTCATGGATGAATCAACGATTATATACATTTATTGCAATGATCTATTATATAGACGAAAGAATTTGCATCGAAATCAATCTAATTTCTAATGGCAATAAGAATCAATTTACATGGTTTTCATGATATGAGCTCCATGTAAAACTTATATAATACACGAGCAAAAAACAATAATTCTATATAGTACATGTTCGTCTATTCATATTTCGTGGCGACAGTGCAAATCGATAACATCTGATTAATTATATTGTGGAATATATACTTACATATCTGTACAACAGTAATTTGTATCGAATATGTAACATATTAATACGTGATTTACGAAATGATCTCAAGCTTTGATGATCATAGTAGGCATATTTAAGCCCTGAAGCTTAGCATGGAGCACAGCCATCCTTTGCTATTAAGTATTATTTAGGATGTGTACTAATTTGTTATGTATTGTAAATCGATTGTTTTCCTCTGCTTACCACACACAATGCCTATAATGTGTTTGATTGTATCACACGAATTACAGAATAATTATTTTTATGATCGAAATTATATCCTTATTGAGTCGAAAGGACGAAATTCGCTAATGAATGAATGCGTGTTAAGATACACATCTATATATTTAACTTTCCCCCGCAAGTCAAACAACCCAATATTTTTGAGTAGTAACAAGTCCGTGTTTCAACACGGCTAAACCCCTGATAAGGGTGTACGACAGCATATTGAATATCCCGAATTTCTCCAAATTTGCTGGCTGACAGGTAGGAGGCGTTTGATAGGGGGTGAGTGGGGAGGGGCAAATTGATATTCGCAGACCCTGCACGTATGAGAAATAACAGGATAGACATTTGATAGATATAGATTAGGGTTTGACGATAACCTGATTACAGTGCAAACGGGCCCGGACCGGGGCAAAGGCTTCAGGTGGCCTGTTTACCATCTCTTCTACTTGTGTTACCTGAATAACAAGTTTAACAGAACACCCTCCCCGGACAAATTAAATCTACTTCCTTAAACTTTGGCCGGCGCCACTTTGGGGAAAGGTACTGCGCGACAATGGACGACTTTGAAACACACTTACGGCTCAGCGATGCGCAAACTTCCCCAACTCGGCTTCTACGACCTACTCATGTACCCAGTCCAATCCTGCTACGGATAAATTAATTATGAGGAACTTTTAAAACTGAGATCTGACATGAAACTACTTGAATTGTGCGCCAGGGCAGAGCATTCATTTAAAAACGCGAAAAATAAAACAGTTGCGCGAGACACTTGATTCTACGGGATGAAAGCTGCAGTAAATATAAATTGCGAACTTAACGTAAAAATTTCTACCCAACAATATAAAAATATTATATGCGAGGTCATCAAGAAAGTTATAATGGATATAGAGACGATAATAACGGTCACGTGTTTGTCGGCCATTTTTTTCAGTTATAGTAAATTCTTCCGATGGAGAAGTCGTCGCGCATCCCGCTACCTCCCGTCTATGCGAGATTCGCGCAGTCATCCGTTTTTTGACTTTGCAAAACAATACCATCGCGAATATTCATCGGAAGCTTGTGGAATTTTATGGTAATAATGTGATGAGTTGACAGCATGTCATGAAGTGGGTTAGTTTGTTTAGAGAATGCCGTATGATGATCACGATGATCGTAATGATAGATCTCTTTAGTGATATTAAGTCGAAAAAGTTTGGTTACAAGAAGTTGTGTACAAGATAGATGTCCAAAATGTTCACACAGGAGCATCATCAAAATTCCATGACCAACGAGTGAATTTTTAAATCGTTTTACCACAGGGGGGACTCAATCATGACTTATTATTTTTTATATTTATTCTTATTATAGTTTATTCTCGAGAATTATTTCTTGAGAATTTCTCGAGAAATATGCAAAATCGAGAATTCTTATTTCTCGATTTTTTTTGATTTCTCGAGAAATTTTAGAAATTTTGTTATATAAAATATATTTTTAAGAAAGTTTTGGATATAAAAAAACTGGTGCCATTAATGATACACTGCAATGCATAAAATATAAAAATGGGGAACATGTTTGATTTGCTGATTTCATTCATATCACAATTTTTTCATAGCATTGCCCCTATCTTGACGCTATAGAAGATACATTTTATATGTTTATGATATTTTTAGTTGCTTTTTTTAATTATATACTAAGCCAATAATATTTATTTGCATTATTTTGTAGTTTTATATTCATTTTTGTTTATCAAAATTTATTGAGAATTCTCGAGAAATTTGAGAAATTAAATCAATAATACTCATTTTTCGAGAAACGAAAATTATCAAGAAATCATAACCCTAAGACATTAATGTGTCATTACATTTCAGAATCCAAACGACAATCAAATTTTTTTTTTAATTTTCTAGTTTTTTTTAAAATTTTCTATAAACGAGTAAAATATATAATAATTTATAAGTGTTGTTAAGGCAACGCATTAACAACATCTATTAAATCTGATATTTTTATAAACTTAAACTATTTATTATAAAGTATAAAAATATAATTTATTCCAACTTTTTAAAATTGACATCATTTTCTGGTTGGCTTGAACAAGTTTGAACCAGTCTGGTACTATCTTAACAAGTTAGTAATAGTCTGGCAACCCCCTCCCCTCCCAGACCCAACGGCATTCAGTCGCCAGACTTTCATAATGATAGTTGGAATACAACTATTAAATTATTCACATGTGTTAGATGACCCATGGTTTGTCTATGATTTGACGCTTTCCGCGAGATCCAGATGTATTTTGCTTCTACAGTTGACCTATTGAATATATGCACTGTGTCGTTGTAATCTGGTTTTTTTAATACAAAAACTCATTCAAGCGCAAATTTGCAACTATTTTGATGCAAATAATTTCCAGAAATTAATTCAGATAGTTTATTTTGGGGAGCTAAGAAGTTATTGCTTGCGGAACGGAACACGCGTACATGCGTCGGCGTGGTAATCCTGTCTGCAAATGTTGTCGCAAAATAATTTCAGCTCGACTTTGTTGTTCGGTATATTATTGTAATCGAGCAAGCTGCTTATGATCACGAAACTTTTCTCACATACGTTTGAGAACAACTGGCGAACATCCCGTTCGCATTTCGAGCAAACTTTTCGAAAACACGGTTAATTTACAAAGTAACCCTTTCGTGATCGTATCGTGTCTTCCACGTCCTAATACTTGCCATGAATTGAATACTTTAATTCAGTCTCTTGTCAAACAATGAAGTTCTGCTCAGTATAGGGAGTCTATAGAAATTTTCTCGAAAAAGTTTTATCTATACTTTATTGTGTTCGTCCTTTGTTCGAGGATCTATTGAATTTGGCAACCCACGCTAAGACAAGCAAAAATAACTTTTCATTTGGGATTTTATAAATTTTACACACGTTATATATTTTATTTGTATATATATAAAACTGTGTATACGTCCATGAAAAAGCATTGCTTAAAGTTTCTCACTTGTCGTCGTTCTTAAATGCTGCAAAGAATGAACTAAAAAAGTTAATTTAAGCACTTGAAAACTTGAAACTTTCTTTTTTTTCCGTTAGTTTGTGACTCAAACGTTAATTATTGTTTTTGCGCCATCCTCGAGATTTTCAGCTTAAAAAAAGCGAGCCAAATTTGGCATAATTTAAAATTCCTTTACACTTTAAAGCATTTCAATTACAGTTTTTTTTTAATTTAAAAAATCTTTCAAAAATAGACATACATAGTAATATCATATAAATACCACTAAACAAGAAGATATGTAAAAAAATCTTTAGATTTCAAGACTAGAATTTTGGACCGGAAAATAGATAATCGGTTTTAACCGGTTGACTGTTATTTTGCTAGAACGAAAACATAATATGAACCAATTTAAATATATCGTTTTTTCGGTTTGATACACGTCTTACTTCTTATATTAAATCATTACTTCGGATAATATTAACTTCCTATATATTTGCTACGTACCCAGACTGGAATTTCCAGATTTCAATTTGTTTCCTAGTGCTATGTATTATACACCAATCTGGGACTCCCAAACTTCTAGCCAATAGGCGTCGAGTCATTATCCTTTCGTTAAATAAATTATATTATTGTATAATTCTAGTCGAAGACAGAAAAAAAAATCGTTATTTTTCCCGGAACGAAAACCGTTATCACACCTATATAAATGGAACTGAACCGAAATAAAAAATAATGGTTCAAGGCCCTGTTCGAAATTACAATGTTATTCTAAACGCAAACGAAGAGTTTGGCTAAGATTTAATCATGGGAAGGATCCCATAGATAGAAAATACTGTCTTAGATTTTGGATTGATAATATAAACCGACCGAAAAACCGACATTCTTCAAAAAAGGTTTTCGTTTTTCGCTTATCGAATGAAATCGGTTTCCTAACCTTTCCTTTGAAATCATCCTTGTTAACCTTTTGAGCTTATTTTAAATCCACATAAACTTAGGTGCTATATTTGTATGTCCGCCATTTATCATCCGTACAAATCCACTTATCTATCAGGACCGTCGCAGCGCGTATGAAGCTTGTACATAAATAAATAAACACTGTCGATAACACACAGCATTCGGTCATTTCTTTGCGTACATAAACAATACCACTTAATTATTTTAATAAGGATGGTCGCTCATTTAGTGCGTTATATCGCCGAAAAGAGATTAGAATATGTAACGATATTTAATATTTATTAAAAATTTCATCATATGATCAGATTAAAAGCATTTTTTTAATAAGGATAAAAGCATATTGAAAAAAACTACATTTATGCAGAAAAACTACATCAACGCTAATATTTTAACTTGTTAATTATTATAAAATTGACAATGTTATGGCGGTTTAAATTGGTAACACTTAGTCTGGCGCATTTATGAAAAACAGCATTTTAACCCTTGTGGTCAAAAAAAAAACATTTTAAATTGCTTGTCAGGATTTCAATCCATGACAGTAAAATTTTAACTGCAGTAAAACATATTTTTTCCGACATGCAAATTCGAATGATTGAATGAAAATGTTTGAAACGAAAGCAAATTACATTCTGATTGCCAGTAAAATGGCGTCCCCCTGATTGAAGTCGTTTATATAAATAATTTTGAGTCGGTTTAATGTCTTTTGAAATAAGTTACCCTTAGCAGGGAATTAGATTGAAGCCTCGCTGGAACGGAAGGCGAAACGTGCTGGATTACTGCGTCCGGGACAAAAACGAACAGCGTACTCGTAATTTGCTAGAGTGATGTCAGTAATTTATAATAATATCTTGCAAGTAGTTTTTTTATGTTTTATTTTTTCTTAGAAGGCTCAGTTTTATAAATTGGCCGGGCTTTGAGTGGCTTTAACCGCAGCGCGCAGAACGAGACAAGGAAGAAATGCATCATGCAGAAATGGGTGCAGGTCGGAAGCATCAATTTTGTTCGGCCGATTAGCTGATTTGATATTTTATGGTTGCATAGTACCCTGACTCAATAAGGAAATTAAATATGGAAAATATAATGAACAATGAAAGTCCATTTAAAAATATTTGCTTCAAGTCCAGTCTATAGCTCAAGATGTATTATATTGGATATAAACGCGAAATAATTATTAAATTGAATAAATTTTGTTACTTAAATTAAATTTTTAGACTTTTTTAAGACTTAGAAAACATTGGCTTGTATATAAGCTTAAAATTTTTAAAGCACCGTTTATTAACAACGTGTTGGAATTTGAATTTTCACAAAGCTCCTACAGCAGCGACAAAGACCTTAAGGATCACTAGAAGCAGAGTATCCTTTCCGAGCTTACAGGTTAATAAAAGTCCCTTTTTTACTTAGATGCATTTTCTTGGGACGATAGTGTTTGTGTTCTTCCTTGTTCGTGAACGGGGGGGGGGCGGTGGATGTCAAGCGGGAGTGGGCGGTAGGTGATGCAAGTGGGCGGCAAAAAGCAGAATACCACCGTCAGAGCTTTCTGCTTATGTGATAAGTGTTATTGGAATAAACTGCTTCATTTATAGCCAGGATCAACTTTGTGCCAGAAATAAATATTGCACAAATTTAAACTCTTTGAAAATGAGAATCTCAAACAATAGAAGTTAAAGCCTAGTTGTAGAATGTTGCTTAGTTTTTAGTCTTTTATCTGGCGGTATGACTTTTTAACTTTGATTTTTTTGAACATTAAAAATGATAAAACTAGCTGAATTAAGTACTAAAATTTGTACTTCTGTAATTACTTAACAAAATTAATGCTTTTTATATAGAGGAATAGCTAAAAAAATGAAGATTTCCATAAAGTGGGTGCATAAAACCCTTAAAAAGCACCAAGTTACTACCACTTTGAAGAATAGAAAAAGACCGGGTCGACCAAAATTTATAATGGAAGCTGAGGATAACGTCTATATATAATCGCCCAAAAAAAATCGCCGATTGGAAAATATCTCATTGACGGACGAATCCAAAATTGATTTTTTTGGCTCACAGAGAAGAATTATGTTCGCCTACAAAAATTGGAACGTGACTAAAAATTTAAATATGTACAGTCTACAGTGAATATGGTAGTGTGATTTAATTTTACTAAAATGCTCTGGAATGATCCTCATAAATGCCAAAAATATGTTTGCAGTAACACATGCCATATGTAGACATTTTGATGATTTGCCATACAAATTTGTATTTTTTTACCAATTATCGTTATAATTTAAATGTGTATATTATATGAATATATTGAAGAAGATATGCTTAAAAATGTGCATATGTCAATTATTTTTTAATACTAATAAATGAAGAGTTATACTAAGTCTTAAGCGTTTCCAAACTTGTTGTCGGTAGTGTATATGCAAATGTTATATATTGCTCATAAAATACATGTCTTTAACATTATTTCAATGCTCTTATATAAACTCGCTGAAATAATATGCATCAATGATTCAAATAAGCACAAACATATTACTTTAAAAACAAAGTCTCGTGCATGATATATTTAGCACGAGCGGCGACTCGAATTTCGCAGAGGTGGTGCACTTATTTATTTTGCGAAAGGTGAGGCAATTGTAGGGGCTGCAATGTTTGGTATGTAGACAGCATTTTTGCAAGCATTTTGCAAGTGTTGCCAGCATAAATAATGTAAACGTCTGTCGGGTGGATGCAGTCGTCCTTGCAGTTCCCTGCATTTTGCTAAGAAGCTGATGTACTCCGGCGCTGGTACAAGGACCGACACTTAAGCTGCTGCAATATTTATCAGATGCACGCTTTCTGCTGCAATATTCGATTCCGAAAGTCAGATTTTCTTGCTTTGGTAATGCTTCCACAAATAAAGTGCAATATTATTTTATATAAATAGAGAAAATCTAAGGCACTCAATCAATACAACCAGTTATGGAAGACATTCTAACGGACGTTTGCAAATCAATTTACTTCGTCTATCAATATTTTAGCTCCTTGTGAGTGTTCAACAATGATGTTCAAGTGATGGCTATGATATTTTGGGATTCGAAAGGTATTGTATTGATTGATTATCTACATGACAGACAGACAGTGAATGTGGTCGATTACTGCTAACTGCTAGATGATGCTTAAGCTACTTATCGTAACAAAAGACAAAGAAAAAGTCGGTTCGAGCTGTCTTTCTTCAGCAGGAAAAACTCTCAAATATCCACCTTATAGTCTAGACTTGGTCCCATGTAACTAAAAAATGTTTGGTCCAATGAAAGAGGATTTAGGAGAGCAACAATTTCAAGTCGACGGTCAAACAATACGTGCACAACTGATTTTCGGAGCAGTTGCTTTCTTTTTTCAGCGACGGAATCAAGAAGCTTCCTATCCAATATAATTTATGTATTTCTAATGAAGTGAACTATGTAGAAAATTTAAAGATTCCATTTGTATTTTTATATAGCACTAATACATTTGTAGAGCAAAATTCCGAATTAGCCCTATTAGATCTAAATACGCAATAATATGAGATTGCTACACGAAAGAGCCAATTAAGGTATTTATACACTAGTAGTTATAATGGTGCATTTTATTTTTATATTCATTACTTCAACTTATATTCTGAAGCGGCGAGTGGCTTTGAGAATCAAAGGATCTGCTCAGGTCGTATTTTAAAGTCGTCAAAGATCCCTTTCAAACGTGTGGATGCTAAGCAACGATGTATTGCCGAATGGGAAACTAACGAAGTGCTATCAAACTATGGAAAGGAAAATAGCAAATCATTTTCCGTTCATCACAAAATACCGTAGCAGTTAAAGGGTTAATCAATGATTTTGAACCAAAATATAATAAATGCCTAAATATAATATATACTTCAGCGTGGGCGAAATATCATCTCTATAAAATGGCGCTGTTAATCTGTATAGATTTAATTCATCAGAATAATAGCAACATGTTTTGTCTTTCTTTAAACGCAATGTGTTAGCTAAATCTTCTGTGGCGTTACGAATACATTGTGCATGAAAGAACAACATCTATTGCTTCTTACACATGCACTGTTTTCGGTCTGGTGGTAGTGTGTAGGAGGTGGGAGTCATTGGAGTGGTTGTATGACCTTGACTGCGGGAAGACGTTCTTCCCGCGGCCAGATCTTTCTTTCGTCATCAACAAATAAATAATCTATAAGTTTCATTATTTGACATCTGTCCCACCGCATCGGCTATAAAGCAATCCAATAGAAAAACCTTTCAATATTTAAATATCCAAAGAAGACCTTTCAATATTGTTTTTGTCATTAGTTCGTTTTATTTTTATGAAAATTGAAACAGGTTAGTTTTTTGGGCTTATGATGTTCCTGTTAAATAATCAATATATGAAATACCAATGAAATATGCCGATAAAATGGAATTGCTGCTCTTCAAAAAAAATAATGCTTTCCAATCTTGAATTTGCAAGAATACAAAGGACGAAGACACACAACTGTGAATATTGGAGCGATTCTTAGATGCATTTTTTAAAAATGACGCAAATCTTCATATTAATCTTTGCGAGGAGTATTTAATTCTAAAGAATTGAGTTGTAAAAGCCAGCCACACTTTCCATTGGGATAAAACACTTCTAGATGACCCACTGGGTGAACAATTATAATTAAAATTCTAAGATCAACTAATATAAAAATATATTAAAGCATCGGATAATAAGTATCTGAATATTAATATAATATTTAGAGGGACTTATAAAAAAATGATCAAATTTGGGCTGCAAATTCTTATGAAATAATTGTTGAGTTGTGCTTGGGTTAAAATTAAATTTGCAATTTTAAACTTTGCGGAAATAAGGATTGAAATCCAAATGAAAATCATTGTGAAATGAGCTGGCGATGGCTAATGTTGCAAAGTTACTCGGATGTAGAGGATGTGGTAAAGTTTCCCATTGCAGCTCGAACATTTGGGTCATCTACTATCGTATGTGGTTGAACATTTTCCAGGAGCGGTTGCGATTTTTACCCCTAATGGGATGAATTCAAAATAGATTTGGAATTCGACGTAAAATGAAAACTTATTTTCCCATTGATCTTCGTGTGTTCCGGACCATGTTCCCCCCCATGAATAATACGGTCGTTGTTGTATTATATTTCGAACTTTATCTGGGAGGGCCCACCGCAACATTACTGCCTAGATATTAAACTATTGTATGGCAGCTCGTCGTATTCGAAGCGCTCGTAAATAAGCCGGTTATTTGATACATATCAAGATTTTGATTTTGTGTGCCGGGCTTTAATGTGTTTATTTGAACGGTATGAATGCTACTGAATACATTTACAAGCCGGCATACGCATCAAATAATAATATCCTACTTATATACTAATATTAAATTGAGACCTACTTATGCTTCCCAACAATGTATTCAAATTTAATTTAAAACTATTATAGCAAATATTAATTTAATAATATAGAAGCGCAGTAATAAGATATTTAAAAATATATCATAATTCTATATATTCTTATTAAAAGCCTAAGATGCGGAAAATTTTTCTTGTCTCTAGACACACTGAGGATGGTAGATTGAAGAGGCTTTTTTCGTGCGCTCGGTCCGTAATATATTAACAAGGGTATACGTGTACTTAAATATTACAAGGAAAATTGGCGGTGAGAAAATAATCATCGTCTATTATTCCCATAGATTTCCCAGAGGAGATCTTCCAGAGATTGAAAAAGAAAATTATTTAAGAAACGGCGGTCGGATCGCAATCAACGTGAGCCTCAAACTAAGAAAAACAATGCTCTATTGGAAGTTTTAGTGGATAGGGAGAGTCTTGAATATTGTAATTTATTAATGTGTATCGATGAAAAATATCGGAAAACAACAGTAAATGGAAGCGTTCCAGCTCCATCCCCATAATGATTAAGACGTTGAAAAGCTTCTATTCATGATGCTCATTTTAATATTCATATTGTGGAGCAATTCATAAAGTATTTCAAATATATCATGACTTAGTGTAAATAAATATAGCTGGTGTAAGGTGTATCCCAAAAGTCATGCAGGATATTGCAGTGGATCTTATGCGACTGTGTTATTCTGATGATGATGGATTTTCGATGTAAGTTCTGCAAAAATAAAGTTAATATCCCACCGTCCATACTAACGAATCATTCCTCGTGCAATTTATTTTTTCCGATTCAATATCCCTTTTTATACTCCTCAGTTGCTCATCCTAAGTCAAACCACATTGATTTGCAGTATCGTCATATATCTTAGTAGACGATCGGTCCGGATACAGCCTCAACTACCCTAACAGATCTATATTAACTGAAATAGGGAGTGCGAGCCGTTGCCACCCTACGTTTTACGTAATGCCACTTTATGGCTTACTTTACTGTCGCTACGCACATAAAATATGTTTGTGCGCGTAAAATTTTTATACCACCTACGCAACGAACAACCTCATGCTGTATGTCATTCCGGAGACCCTCAGGAGCCTTGGCCCCGTGTCGTGAGAGGTTTAAAACAGAAATTTGCATATCATTTCCGATATTGGCACTCCCGAGGCCAAAATCGGCGTGCCAAATTGCGGCGGCGAAATTCTATTAATACCTTCCGGCAGTGTATTATGATTGAGGAGCTGTGGTGTTAAAAAAATGCGGCTACGTGTGATCGATGCCATGGCGTAATTTTATTAAGCCGAATTTATCAGCGTTCTGTTGGACAAAAATAAATTTAAATTGATTATTTTATTTTTAAGGGATGTTTGGACGTTATTGAAAAAGGCTCGTTAGGGTACGCTAATAAATATCTGCGATTGTGTCAGTGAGTAAATTTGCAATGGAAACAGAAAGCGGAAATTTACGCTTAAACGTAGAATGAGGTTGAATTGGAATACTGCTGGGAAATCAGCTTAGATATTTATTTCTACACACAGAAAGAACAAAAAAGTACAGACGAGAATTTCCCCCCGAACGAACTTTGATGTGAAAACCTTACACTAAAATGTAAATTGAAATAAATATTCCAACCGCAAAAAAATAATAAAATAGATGAACACATTTAGAAAAATATCATAAATAATTGCAAATGTATTATGAGGATAGTCCTAGAAGCAGCCGACCTAATGTATACTATGGTAAAAAGTAAATCATAAATAGTGAATTTGTAAACATAAAAAAAATCTTCGTTATGTGTTACAATACTTATATTTGAAAGGTCTCAATCCAACAAACGTTAAAACCGTGCTAGATTATCATCTGGGGGAGTCTGCTGCTTCGTTTACAACAATAAAATATTGGGTGGCAGAGTTTAAATAAGGCCGTACGAACTGCCAAGACGAACATCGCAATGGTCGACCAAAGGAGGTGACGGGCAAAGGAGGTGTGGGGTAGACGTGTGCGAAAGTAACCTGGTCGGTTTGCTCATCAAATGCCGCTGGGGTAGCTCAGCTAACATGAGTTGGGTGCGCAGGTCACCCTGTGCTGCATACCCGTAAATGAGTGTGTGGAACAGCCGATTACAGTAGTTGGTGGAGACTGTGTCAAAAGCTTATTACTATCCTCAACAGCCTAGGCAAACAGGGAAAAACGGTTTTAGGCTGTTCGAACGGCGAATCGTCTTCATGGCTGGGTACTAAGAATGTCCGAACCGATACGAGTACCATGGGGTCATTTGCTGCAGCCCCCGTAATGAACCTCCAATTCAGTCAGTCGCTGTCTGATGTCCGTCGTTTTGTACGTTCCATATAGATTAAAAATTTGTACATGAGAAAGCTGTGCACAAGATGGGTACCGCTTTTGCTCATAATGTAATAAAAAAGCGTCGTAAGGATGTTTAAATAGATTATTTGGCGATGTTTTTGGGATGCGCATGGTATAATTTGGCTAAGAAGAAAATGTTGTTCACATATCCGTTTTTGCGTTGGTTAAAATAAATTAAAATTAATTCGCCAGCCCCCTCTGATTTTTTTTTCAAGCTTGAAATGTTAAGAAAGTCGATGGACAGCCTTGGCTGCAGGAAGAGGTATTCTTCCCGCGAACTCATTTGTAATCTCGCGATTGTAATCTTTTATCGTTTGCACGTATTCGTCCGCATCCAATTTCCTCCATATTTTCGCTCGGTTTCACTGTCTCGAAAGCAGAATAAATCCACGTGCAGTTAGTGCAACCTGCAGTGCATGTGGGATTTGGAAATAACTTTGAAATCAACCACGCATGTATTAAGCATTTGATGTTTTCAACATTTAAACTTAACAAGAAGGTGATCTAAAAAAGTTCCCATTTTAAATCCCATCTTAACTACAAAGTTATTCTTAGTTTGAATAGACTTGATCAAGTGTTAGTATATTGGCTCGGGTTGATCAAGATCCTTGATTTAATTTCCTGGAACTGAAAAAATAAACACCAAAACTTTATATATATATTAGGTTACCATAAAATAAGTGTTTAATGATATTTATGAGATTATTGAAATTATAAAGAACGATAAGCATTAGAATCATAAACAAACAGAATCTCAATATTAGATCATTCGTGTATGAAGTGAGCATTTTGGGACTTTCAAAGGGGATGCTAAATAGCAATGTCGGTTTGTTGAATTGCAAATTAATTGAGTTTATGCTGATATAATATTATCTTGCGTGTAAAAGTGATGAAGGAACAACTTTTTCAATTGTATCCTCTCCGGTGTTATCGATACAAATGTAAATAGCTGAACTTGAGGATTCTTGCGAGTCAGATCCTTGGAATGATAGAGGTGAAAACTTTCTTGGAAGAGGGATAGAGTGACTTGAAGTACTTTGCAAATGTTTAGAACTGTCTAGAAACAAACTTTATCAACTTCATGCATACACACATCGGACATATTCAAAAGTATCATTTTGTGTCGCCGTTAAAATTTCCTGATATTTTGCAGATATTCTTTGGTTTTTGATGAAATTATATGACTTGTTAGACGTTTCGGCAAATACATAAACAATACAGTGGGTATTAAAGGTAGCCGGTCAGCTTAAGTAAAAAAAGTTTTCCGACAAGTTTTTGTCTTTTTCCATTATTCCGTTGGTTAAAAAATAAATCCTCAGGGGCAGAAGTCTGAAAAAGAAAAAGGAGACAGACAAAAAGTTGAGAATATAATTCAGGGTAGCTCATTTGGTGGAGCGATTCCTGTGGGAATATGAAACGCTATCGGTGTACATTTGGCCTTTTCATTTGCGGAGATTTTTTCGAAGGCGAAATTAATTTCTTTTTCTTCTGCGAGTGAAACCTTCGAAAAATATACGCGCCATGTAATTCCTTTCCCAGGATCGAAAAGGCTATTTACGAATTATGTTTTTAGATTATGGAAAATAATTTCCTTATCGAGTAAATTTTGCGGCTTCGCCTTTCATTTGAAAGGATTTCCAGGCGAAAATTATCAAAAATATGGAGTTGTGTCAAAAAATAAACACATTTTTTTGCAGAAGCAATTAGTAAGTTACGTAAAGCATTGAATGGTAGATTATAGCACATTAAAAATTCGTTTCGTTTCGCAATTAAAAATGTGTTTGAAGAATAAGTAGAGCGTGAAGTTTTCTAATAATATCAAAGAGCTTTTAAGGGAAAACCGTTTTGTAATTCGCAAATCTTTGAAGGGAAATTGAAATGCCAGAAATAGCTCAAATTTATTTATTTCAGCATTATAACGATGCAAACAAAGTTTTAATTAACGACGGATTTGGTTATAAAAATGAGGGCCCACGAGCGCAGGGGCGTATCGACATTTGTCAAAAAATTGGGACCCATTTTTTGACACGTGACAAACACATTTCGCTCGGAACGAAATGCATAAATATGAATTCACGTATGCAAAATGAATCCATAAATTACAATTGCGCTATGCATTCGGCAAAATTTGCATTTAATTCGCCGACTGAATATCTGCGGAAAAATATTTTATGCACGGCTTCCGTTGCTGCGCCGACAATTGTTCGGCAGCGGGTCGCTTTGGACCCCGGGACCAATTGATACACACGGCTCATATTCACCATTCACTCACGTCGCAGAATGAAATTCAATTATACGGAAAAAGTGAAGGATCAAACCCCATTACGGTTACAGTGGCCGTTTCGTTCAAAATTGGGAAAAAGTTGATGCCGCACAGAAAAAGAAGAATTCGTGAAAATAAATTTTCGAGAAGAGTTCCATTGATTCGATTCAGATTGTTCAATCGAGCGATCGCACATTTGCCGAATGAAAGTACGCCAAATATATTGCACAAAATTGAAATATGACAATAGAAATTTCATATATATATCCAATATAATAATATATGAACGACTATTCAAAATGTCAAATTCCATAAAAAAAGTATTCATCCACATTATTGACATTGAAAAAGCGTTCGACCGAGTATAGCATGAATAGCTTATTGATACGTTGAGTGGCGTAGATAAGTAACCACGCGAAAAAATACGATTCTTGATGAAAATGTTGGCGGTTCGTCCACTCCCACGGCTGGCAATCCGCCCACCATCATAAAATATTCCATGCTAAAATTAGTAAAATTAATAACTCATCTGCAATACTACCAGATTAATTTAGGGCGCATGACATTGGATCAAAGGGCAATTTGATATACGAAGCATTATACCCATAGCACAGCATTAATGAATCTGACAACTAATCAAATATAATAATATTCATCATGTTGTATACAATAACATACACACATCTCATAATTAAGAGAGCTATTTTGGTATTGTAAACAAGTTCATATTATAAATCATATCAAATTATATCATAAAGAAGAGCTCATTTTCTCAGCGGATTGCTCATATTTTAAATGCTAATTGGTTGAATAATCGCAATATAATGGATAACATCGTTAAAATATCGTTTATCAATCAGATGTTTCGATCTAGATATAACTATTCGATGCCGATTTCCTTATTCTAACAAATTTAATATCGAGATCACTAAAGGATTCTCTTCTGTATCACAAATTCTCATTAAAAATATAGATGGAAGTAGCAAAAATAAGTCGGAAACTTGAATACAATGCTTCAGCCATCAGCTGAAAAGCTTTGGTGTCGAAGTTCCAGCATGACAGTGATGAGATGGTCGTTCTAAATCTGGTTTGAGAACTGGCCTGCGAAGACAATAATAGAAAACCACAATAGCAAGTCAAAAGTTTGTCTATGCAATAATTATGCAATTTATTTGCAATTTTAGAATTCATTATATTAAATATATAAAATATAAGAGTTTATTGAACGTTTTAAAGAGGTAAAAATTGAATATTTTGTCGTAAAAGCAAGCTTTTGTATACATACATTTTTTGATACAAATTAAAAGTTTGATTGATAAATTTATTGTTTTTAGTATGAATTATCATATAGTTATTCATAAAACATGTATAAAGCTTTATTTTTAAACAATAAGATAATAAAGACATACGATTTAACAAAAATAAATACAGAATCGCACAAAGACTTTAAAACTTAAGCGGGGTCTAGAATTTAATATTTTTAAACTAAAAAAAAAAATTTTTTTAAATATATTTTTAAAGTTTAGATCTTTTCTAATTTTAAGAAACATACGGTAAAAATATTTTTTTATTTATTTATTATTGAACTTGAAAATATCTAAACTAGTATATCCACTTAACCTTTTGAGGAGTACAGTCGCCTATTTGCGATCGAATTCCAATGAGCAATGCAGTGAAAGAGCATTCTTACACCTTGAGTTTGGAGAGAGACAAAGAGGAATATGTAAATCGATTACCCAAATTTATCGACTAATAATGATTGAGCCAAATGAATCGATGTCTATTGTATTGCTTATGTTTACACAAAGAAACGAATGAAGATTTTGTGTTATCATTTATCATTATCATATATTTTCAAGATTAACTCACCTTGAGCGGGGCTGAGAGATAAGTGGATGTGTATGGACGATAATCTCACTCAAAATAAGAAAATCTGATTTACCTCTTAAACGTTATGTTTCACTGTTAAAAGTGTCATTCGTTTTCGCCGCTAGCGGATATGTACGTCATATTCAGTATACGAAAGTAGTATATCATCAAATTCGAACAAGTCAGTTCCCGAGATGAATCATTCCTACATTTAACGTACACAACACTGCAATCGGATATATCCGTCATATTCCATTGAGGTTTGCTTAACTCTCACAGTGCGGATATATCCGTCATACCCACTTTGCATGGATTTTGGTCTTGACGGATATATACGTCATATCCACTTAAGGGGTTAAAGATAAATTTAAAAAAAATACGCTTATTACACTACAACATAGTAGGATAATGCATATATATTATCCTGGTGTATAATCAACTAGTATTTGTGATAAATTAGGACCCGATGGGTGATCCGAAATATCGGAATAAAAAATAGCTCGAACGCGATCGAATACCCGATTTTTTCTTAATTAATATCTTAAATATGACTCGCGTAAATCTGAAAAACTCAAATATATATATATATATATATATATATATATATATAAATGCAAATGGAGTATCTTATTTTTCAATATAGTTGTCTTCATTGGAATTTTTTCATATTGGATAGAAAGCTTCTTGATCCCGTCACTGAAGAAAGAAGACGAGAAAACACATCCTGTGTTGCGCAACGCGTGATAATTCGTTTTCTCATAAACGAAGGCTTGAAATCAAGTGAAATTTTGAAGAGACTTGAGACATAGTTCGATGATGCTACTCAAAGTAAGACTCAAGTGTTTGATTGTACCCAAAAGTTTCGTAAAGGTCTAAAAGTCGAGGAACAGTCTGCTGGAAAAGTCTGATGGCTACGGCATTTTGGGTAATATTTGAATCCCCCTCGTATAAGGAAGAAAATCATCAAATTATGTTTTGATTCACGTTTTGAGCTATATTTGGAAACACATTTCATTATATCGAAGTGTACTTTCACGCTGTTTGTAGAGAAAAATGGATGACAAAATATATACACAATTAAAGCCTCCATTACCCAGCAAATAAAACGAAACGATTCGGATATCCCATGAAAAAATTAAGCCGAACATTCCGACATCGGCTATAAATGTTTATCTCACATTTCAATCAAATTTCATTTGACACTCTGTCAGTTTGGGCAAACAAAAATAAATTGAGAAAAATAGGGTTTAATATCGTATAAACGGCCAAATTGACAGTTTGACAATCGTCAAAAAGAATTGCATTATCTCAATCAAATATTGTTTTTTATTATAGGCTTATGTACGAATATGCATATATCGCTTGGGTCATCCTCGATTTTATTTTTAAAAAATATGATAAAATCTCATATGAGAATTCTTACGATACATTTCACGGTTACATACATATTATACGCGAAATTCTTGAATAATAAGCTAAATACTAAGACGTGATGTAATATCCATGTTCTTTGATGTCGGAGGGATGAATTCTCCCCCTGATGATATTAATAAATTTATTTTTTTCGGCTTTACGATGACCCGACCTTGGATTCGGAGCGTTATTACGATTTGAAATGTTTTGTGTGTTGTGAAAAATTGACATCCAGCAACATAAATCACAATATCGAGAGAGATGGAGGAAGAGGGAGATATACGAAGCCATTGGTGGAAAAGAGAGAAGTGCCATAAAATAACAGAATGGATTTATAACTTGCAAATTTATGTGACAGCAGAATGGCTACACAATAACGCACATTTTACTTTCGGCCATAATGTTGAATTTATTTTTGGCAGAATTTTGGACATGCCGTTATTTTCTTCGGCCCGATGAAATTGCCCTTAAAATAGCGATGGGGAGAATTAATAGCCAAAATGTGGAACAAGACTTACCGCTGATGGAAACGATGAAGGATGTAACAAAGGTTTTTCTTACCTGAAAAGAGAAAATAGCAACAATTAGAATTGAGCGTTTGAACTGGCGCGTGATGAAAGCGAGAGTGTGTGCGGGTCATGTGAGAAATAGTTGGTAAATTAGCATAACTGAGTTAAATGACATAAATAATTGAATAAACTTGTATATCAATGTGTAGAAAAATAGTTTACATATTAACAACACATTAATTATTTCTTAGTTTCATATGAAGATTCGGAATTTTAGTGACTCGAAAATCGACCGTTATGCAATATTTTAATAGTTTGACTATTTGAAACTAAAAAAAATAATTGTTACTATTCATTATTTGTTACTTTATCAAGACTTTCAACAGAATGGCGTTAACAAAAGATTTCCGACTGCTTTTTAGTATGAGCTCATATTTTAATACAACAGCAATATGGATATCGATAATGAAGATCCAAAACTGTCAATTAATACAGTTATAATGGAAACTAATCCACATAAAAAACAGCAAGCATTTGTATGTGAGTTAAATGTAAATGTCACGTCTATTTTTTGTCATTTTACTTCAATTGGGAGTAATTTTTAAGGAATTAAATGCTTCTAAACGAGAACGATGAAATACAAGGACTTGAAGGATTTTTTGCTTCTAGAAGAGCGAACTTTTATGAAAATTTAGTTTATCATTGAAAAAATACTATTAGAGGCAATGGAGATTATTTTGAATAAATAAAATATGTTTTGTAGATGTTATGGCATTATTGAGGCAAAACTATGAATTCCGAACGTTCATGTGAAACGCTCCAATAATTGATAAAAAATATATTACATACATACTACTGTTTAATTTCTGTATTATTTTAACTTTTTTTTTAACAAATTTTACAACAATTTGTATTGACAATTTTTTATATGAATATTTGGCCAACGTACATTTATTTATAGTTCTTTATTCAAGCCATATCTTTTAGACATTATCCCTTAAAGATCGTCATCAAAACTTCATCCATTCATTTTACGTAAAAAATATCCAGTTCCAATCTAAATATTCCGCCCTTTTAAATCCGCTTTGTATTTTATTAATATCTTGAAAATATGCTACCATTACTATTGATAAATATGTAAGTAGATGAAGATACAAAGGTGATGATCAATAATCATTTGTGTTACCCAAGTTTTTTATTTACATAGAGAGACACTCCTATTGCGAGGCTACAAACTATGCCGGCGAGAAGAATACATCTTCCCACATCCAAGGCTTATCACGCATTTTTTGTACCGCACGTTTGCATTCTTTATTTCTTACATCGTATGTTAGGCGATAATGTTATCCACCAAAAATATTATGTAGCATAAGTCTGATGACAGATATTATCTCTGATGAAAATTTAATATACTATATTTTAAACAAAACGTCATCGAATCTACTACCTTAACTTTCAGAATATTCTGAATAAGCTTGCATATATTGTAAAATTATCGTTTGTTATATGTCCGTGGGAATGGTCATTCATAAAAAATAATGCTTATAAATAATTTGCTTAACGCCATATACATACAAAGTCATGAATCATATTTTTTGCAACAATATCGCAGCCACTCTGACATCTCGACATAGTTCCGGACAACTTTTGTTTCCGAAGATCAAAACCGCACTCAAAAGATTTTGACAGCATTGATGCTATCCAAGCGGTTGTAACGTTGAGGCGGGGGCGCTCTTGGGGGCAGAGTCCCCGGATGGCTTCCCACCTCCACGTGCTCGTCGGGATGGCACGCTAGCGCTATGTTAGCCAGATTAGAATAGATGGGAATAAACGGGTGTCGAATAAAAATACTCCCGTCTCTAAATAACTATTTATTTCATACGAGAGAGAAATTTGGCTGCAGAAGGGACGACTTCCCGCAGCCAAGACTAATCGACGACTCCCCCGACTCCCGCCTCCTGCGCGTCACTTCTCAACCGGCAACGGTGCACGCGCAAGAAGCGATCGGTCGGTATGCAGGTGCAATGTCTCCGCAGGGCCACAAGAGATGGCGCTGTTAAAATAACACATTGCATCTGAAAAGAGACGGAAGATGTCGCTGTTAATTTGGAGAATTAAATCTGCTCAGACCAACAGCGTTATTGCGTGGGAATATTTTGTATATAATCTGAGCTCTATATTCAAATCCAGCCTTCAAGTTTTATTTTTAAGCAGCCACCCAGTAGGTCACCTGGGTGAGTATATCAAAGGGCACTTTCGTGATCATTACAATATGGAGACTATATATCCATGAATTTTACCACTTTCTATTATTTGTCCATCCATGGGTTCTGCGTCATGCAAAAGGCATGTTCATTTTATCAAATTCCTTGATTTCACGTCGCTTCGCGGCAGTCTGCAAACTTTCTTAAACTCATACAATATGTACATCTACACATTGTTCAGACAAAGTTCAGACATTTTATAGCTGAAACTAACCGCCAATGTGTGCGTTATATCATTC
Organism: Stenopsyche tienmushanensis; assembly: GCA_008973525.1. NCBI lineage: Eukaryota > Metazoa > Arthropoda > Insecta > Trichoptera > Stenopsychidae > Stenopsyche > Stenopsyche tienmushanensis. The sequence continues at coordinate 114,834 of WACJ01000110.1, read as the reverse complement.
AGAAGGGGCAGCTTATATTGTGGTCGTAAAATAAAATTACACGTGTAAGTGCTCCAGCACACCACATATGAATAAAAGTAACAAGTGTAGTTATCAGAGATTTATATTAGAAACATCATCAACATTAAGGCTTTAAGCGCCAAACTTCCGAGTAGACATTTTGAAGTGTGCGAGTTCGCGTTTGTTATCAAATATGTCTCATTACTTTCGTGCCGCGCAGGGCCGTGGTCCGGGAAACTTTCGCCCGGGAAGTTGTCTCTTTTAATGCGATTACGCGTCTTGACGAGGGAAACAAAGTGATGCAGGAAACGTTAAAATTAATTAATGCAATTTACATGGTATGTAAGTCTAAGAAGGCATCCGACTAGTTCCACGCACGACTGGAAATAATCCAATTTATTCCGCCAATCTTATAGCGCGCCGCCGTTCACGACGAAAACTTTTCGCGTGCTCAACCTCGAAGGGTTAATTTATGTTGGCGTCAACGCCGACTGCATTATTTGCGAGCACTTCATTCATCGCCACCATTTTTCTAGAATAATGCAATTTTTTACCGGGACTTCCATTATCCTGATTGACACGCTTTGGAATAAATTATGATGTATTTTTTCCCGGAGCAAAGTACTCGGCTTTATGTACAACTTGTGTCGGCTTAAATTTTTATCCTGCTGGAGATAAAATTTCTGGAGTTCGCGTCGTACTTAACAAAACATTTTGAAGCAGATGGAGTCAAAAATAATGCTCGTCAGTCGGGAATGATTTTATTCACATTTTTTCCCGACGAGAGAAAAAAAAACTATTATCGGGATTCATCTGAATTGAAGTGACATTGTAATTTACAGTACATTGCGTCGAATAGTAATAGTCTAAATTTTACACCATATATATTTATGGCTCCAAAGACAGCCATGTTTGAGATTTTAAGTTGAAAAATGTGCATAAAGGCACATTCATATGAGTTCGATTGACGAATTACAGTTGATCAACAAAAAGTTGAAACGTGTGAATGTGTGTTTCAATTGATTGTTAATCATTCGTTATTTTTTATATAGTGCTTCTATTTAAACATTTTTTTAACAACAACGATTCAAATAACGTTTTTTTATTGGATTCAACTTTTGTTGATCAACTATAATCGGTCAATTAAACTTGAATCGTGAGAATGCGCATTAAAACTTATTTTTAATTTAGACCTGCGTAACTCAAGCTTTTTACATCCAATTATCATTTGAAGATTTTTTTCTTGGGGAGTTTCATTCGTTTATTCAAATAAATATTTTTTAAATAGATGAGAATTCAGAAGCTATTTCAAGATCAGACTAAACTTGAATCAAAGCGATCAATCAGTAATATTGATATTTCTGATCTACCAAATTTGTTAATACGGTGATTGTCTACTCCACGATCTGAATTTGCACCCAAACCTTATTATGATATGAGATACTAACCCACTATACCAACATTTGGTCATTAATATTCTAGCGATATGCAAATTCCAGTACATTTATCGTTCAAAGTCTTGAAGCTAGATTTTGTGCGCCTTCATTTGACAAATTTAAATAACTAAATTAAGTCATCAAGCTCAGCTTGCATAAAATGTTGTGGATATATATCATTAAAAGTTGCTTAAATGATCTCTTCGGCACATTATAAATTTTAGTAAGCAAGTAATGATACAAGGCGATATGATTAAATATGAACAAATGTCATTGTTGTGAAAAATGTTGTACCGATAGAGTATAGTGGCCAGAGAAGTCGAATAATAAGATGGAAGTGGTCGAATATGAACGAAAACACATTTGCTTTATCAATTAAAAGCGAAGAGAAGCTACAATCACGAGATTACAAAATAACCTGCGGGCAGAATACATCTTCCCGCAATTAAAGCTATTCGTTTTGTTTCTTGCGTGTCCACATTTTTCCGTTAATTTGACGCATTGCATTCAAAGGAAGACATAAAAGGAAGACAGAAGCCATTTCGCCCACACAATAACATCATGAAATGGTACAAAGAAAGCGATATGATTAATAGCGAGATGGGCGTGTAATTAAAGTAGCATTGAAATTGGATCTCGATGCTAATAAATGAAAGTAGCCTGAAAAGTTATTTGCCCTACATTAGATTAAGAGGTCGAAACTGGTGAAAATGTAAAAAAATGCATACCGTTAGTAAATCCATTTCTGGCATCCTTGATGAGTTTATGATTCATTAAAAATGTACAGAAATAAGATTCAGATTTCATGAATATATTCATATGATGCTACCGTGTACGAGCGTCCCCTTTGTGAAATTGCCTCCCAGGAAAATCAAGCGAGGGTGAATATCACATGACGGAAACGATGTTCCCGTATCCACAGTTTCAAAAGTAGACAGTTTCCACTTCAGCTGATGAAAAATGTTGACACATTATCGGATCAATGCAAATCTGTATTGGAATGTTTGACGTGTTCGCCGGAGGCTTTATGGCCCGCAAAGGGGTGGCTATAAAAACGCAACCCGCCTTGCATAACAACTAGCTCCTTTCGCCTTCAGCATATTAAATCGGCCCTGTGGAAGGCAAACGGGCCTGTCCTTTCCCTCACCTGCATCTCGTGGCCCGCCTTTGAATATGAATAAATCCTGCGGGATGGGAGCAGCCTCTTCCTACTTTGACACACCCGGCTTCTCTAATCGCACCTAGGGGCTTAAAAACACAAAGTTGACATTCTCCGCGTATATATTGGGAAATATGAATAAAATTTGCATGATTTTCGAATTGCGATTTTCTAACATGCTTCGAGCGGATATAAATTAGAAAATTAGTATTTGTTATGGTAAATGGGGTGGAATTAGTTCGCTGGTAATTTGGCACATTATCTAAATATTGTCCATCTCGTTGGGCCCCTATGTCATTTTGGTCCTTGCCTTCCTGTCAGGTTGTCTTGCACCACTAACAGCTGTTTGCACCCCCGTGATACGATAGCCTTAAAGCTTGCCACCTATGTAAAGGACGTCTCTTGCCACAGATTGACGACCCTTCCTTAGTTGCTTTGGTCACGCTAAATTTGCTCAATCCCCAATAAGTAAACCCCTCGAACCCAAATGAAATATCTATCAATGACCTCTATTGCAATACGTATAAATTGCAATTTTTAACTTTAAAAAGTTTTTTTACAACCGTAAATATAATTTAATATGACTAACACTATTTAATAAAAAAATAAAAATTATAATATATTCATTAAAAATCATCAAAAAACGATAAAAGGCATTGTATTTGTCAGTAGTTTCGGTGTTAAAAAATGTCTTTTCAACATTTTGTTTTTGAGGTGACTTTTAGCAATTCCTTTTAAGGAACTATTACCAACTATTTTAACATGGTTTTTCATAGCCTTATATGTTTTTAAAAATGTGGTCGCCAGCCACATCTTCTGTAGAATTTGAACCCATGATGATGGAGTCACAATTCCAAGCCTTCAAACACGGGACTACCTTCGGGTAGCAAATACTTTTATTTTGTAATTTAAATAACAATTTGAGAAGCACTGCTAAAATTTTATAAAACTTAATAATAAGATTTATTGACCTATCAGCCATCATATTAAATTAATATATTGTATCGAATGCGCATTCATTTTCTGATCATTGATAATTTCACACGTATGTATCGAGTGCGGCAGGGAAACTACCTTATTTTAAAAATAAATAGCACAAACAGTATAAAATATATTATTTTAATTATTTAATCATATCATAGAAAAATATTTAAAAAATTTATTTATTGTATTTTTAAGATTATATTATTAATGTGGTCGCCATTCTGGTCAATACATTGAGATATTCGAATTTTGATGTTTGACCAGAACGAAGACCATCTTAATGATATAATGTTTAAAATATAATATAATAAATAAAAACTTTAAACACGAAAAAGATAATTGAATTAATATTTTTTATGTTGCATGTGTTATTTTATTTTAAAATAAGGTAGTTTCTCTGCTGCAATTTGGCTCGTATGTTTATAGTTAATTTTATATGGCTTTCTTCATTATCAGAATTGGATTTCGGATTCAATGCTTTTAATAATTTAATAGTGAGCCTTGATCTTTGAATGATAAACATCGCCTTTCTATTTTAAAAGTGGTTCGTTACTGAAGTCTCGCAGTTGTGTCTGTTCTCTTTTGTAAGAAAACCAAATAAATCCATGTTGCGTGGAGGGCTAATATTCAGCGGATGGCAATTAAATTAATAATATAAAATTGTTGTGTTTGCAGTGAACTACAATTTTGCAGACCAGAAAAACATCTAGGATCGACCTTATCTAAGAACAATAGAGCTTAGAATGAGGCTTATCGGGACTATTAATTTAATCTTCTGTTGTTCCTGAATCCTATCACCGAACGTTACAAAGAATCCTGACTTCCATCGTTAATCAGTGTCAGATCGACATTTGTAGCCGCCCTGTATAACACCGTACTGCGGTCGTTTTGAAGCGATCACTCGCGGCTTTAAGCGCCTCTCCGGTGCGAATCTCGCGTTTGAAGAACGCGGTTATCAAATCGCAGCGACGAAGATAGCGAACCGCCTTGTGTCAGCTAGGGGTTACATCCACTATTTTTTTTTTAAATTGACATAAAAATACAATAAACATCATTTCACACAATACTACCTTAGTTTGTTTTTGAAAAAAAGTCTTATGGAGATAGCTTAAATGTAAACCACAGAAATAATTGTATTTACAGTAGAGAATATATCAAAGAGTTTAATAAGTTCTGAAAAGTTGAAGGCTGGTATCTAGATGGTGTGTTTTCAGCGATTCAAATAAAATATTTTTTAAACGAATCTCAGATCCTCAATAGAAAGACGAACGAAATGAATTCCCCCGAAACTCGCACAATCGAGGAAATTAGCTCCTCCACGGGACAAAAGCAGACTTAGTCCCAAGTTTGGGTGCAAAAAAGTTGAAGCTGAAACCGTGCCCATGGCATTTCAGCACGAGTATGGCCGAGTTGCTGAAACCGGGGCATGTTGTCAAGGCTGGTACTTTGGAACTTTCGGAAAAGTTCATTTATCATTCATACGTCACGCAGTGGTGCCTCGTGGATCAAAATAAATTTTGCGCCTCCGGAGAAAGGAGTGACGAAACTGTGGATGTGGGGGAGTGATGGAGCCACCCCGCCATAATAAAAAGGAATGAATCATACAACTTTAAATTGAATGGTTTTTTTTTCGCCGGCAAAAATGATATCGCGCCCTCCTATTTAATATGCGTTGACTTTCCTTCGAGGTCGAAAGTTTTTTAATAAAATTTAAATCTACAAAACCGTCGATACGGACGCGTATAAATCGCAATTCCGGGACAATATGGCGGAAAAATACGATAGTTATTATGTAAATCGTGTAGCGAGAGCGCATTAGTTATTACGAAGCCTTAAAGTTCCCTGGTAACAATTAAAAAGTTCGCAAAGAAAATACGCATTTAATAGAAAATGGGAGAATTTAATAGAAGTAATTTTAAGTTTACTTTCGGCCAAAAACAAGAAAATATTCAAATTAAATTAACATTTAAAGGAGATGTTTTAAGAGCGTAAACAGTTTAAGGGAATAAAGTCTTAGCATTGAGATTATTTTTCTTGGCAAAATATTTTCCACTAAAAATTTTATTAACGTTTTTCTCTCACCACATTAAAATAAATATCAAAATCTCAGATAATTCTGGCTTGCAAAATGGAATATTTTTATTGAAAATTATGGGTGTGTTCAAATTTAGATTATGTTCACGTTCAAAGGCTCTTCTATAAAAATATGTAAACCAATTATCTTTTTACAGGACTACCAAGTTTTCCAAACAGCCAAATGTAAATCTGTATTATTTGCGGCAATGCGAATAACATATTATAATTCAACATCGTCAAAAATCCTAATGAAAACTATTGGTTATCACTGCTGTTTTAAATAGGGTTTTTATTGAGGGAAATGAAATCACTCATATTATTTTTCGCTAGTTTGAGTGTAACTTCAGCTCCACAATTGAATTACTCCACAAGATAAATAATAGAATAGAATAATGGCAAGTGTGGATGATGGCAAAGTTTTTCTTTGTTTTTTTTTTTCCGCCCCAACAGAGACGTACACCGGTATTAATATCATCATGCCCTTTTTTCTCGCACGCGCATTTATTGCACGAGCGGGAATCGTAGACGAGAGGAGCAGGGAAGGCAGCCAGGAGTGGAATTGGCAAAGTAGGAACAAAATAGAGTAAGGTCGGCAGGAACAAAGCCAACGCCAAGATAAAGCACAAAAGCCACGCGGTAATCCTCTTTGAGGGAATGCGTAATCCCACACACGTGAGTTAATCTCGACGTGGGTTGCATACCCACTTAGAGTGTTGCTTTATCTTTTTACCCACTTCCGGATACCTGCGAGGTCTCATTCCCTAACCGGGTATTGTCCATCAATTATGCCCTGAGAACTTCTGCGCCGAAACGAGAACACCTATTAAGCCTGACCCTATCATGTTACATGCTCCTCTTCATGGACCGCCGTACAACTAGCTGCCCAGATTGCTTAACCCTTCCCAAAATATTATGCAAAATAAATTTTTAATTTATATCCCAAAAACATGAAAAAATCCCGAAAAAAAAAGACATTTTGGTGTTCACACATACATATTAACGACATTGTAGAAAGTGTAAATTTAGCTGATGATACAATATATAGCTCAGAGATCTATGTTTTTATCGTTTCCCATCGGTTTATATAAGTGGGAGATAAAAGCATCAATAATACAATTATGCCTCATTATCAGGTCTATCTGCGGCCAAGACGTTCGGTCGGATCCTAAGATTAAAATGGCTCTGACTAAACGGAGATTGAAACTGATTTTGCAACGGGAGCTTAAAAACTGAATAAAGAATTATTGACATCTTGGTTTAAACGCATAATTATATATAAACGAGGGTTAAAAAATAAAACTAAAATTCATAAGCTTGTGGAATTAAAATTTGGCGATATTGAATACACATAGTGATCTTTGGGAACCAAATTATGATTGAGATCGATCGCGGCGTGGTCCATAAATATGGTCCCAATCCACGAGCCGGCTGCGATGAACGACAGAACATATTTATAATTTCATTCGCTTGGTGTTAGAGGTCGAAATGGGTCGAAACTGGCCATATTTTTAAAGATCCTCCCTCATTTGGGTCCATAAGCGAAAAGAGACCCCCCTCTCCCGTGAAGATCTTCCTCTTTTGGGGGTGGGGTGAAATAGGTTATTCGAGGAGATCCTTCTCGGTCGGGGTCTAGTAACCAACTTTGTAATCCGATGAAGTTTGCCCGACAACTTTTTCGTACTAGGCGCTTTTGCATTGCGTTGCAAAATTCCGGCATTTGCTTTGGTAGTCATTTATTAAGTTGTCCCATAAGTTTCTTTCGCAAATGAACACAGATCTAATCATAGCAGTGGTTGAAGAAAACTCGCGATATACTGTTCGCGAAATAGCTAACGGGTTAGAAATTCCACGAATATCTGTCCATAATCATCTGATAAAATTGGGCTACATAAATCGTTCAGATGTGTGGCTTCCTCATGACCGACTCAAATAAACCTCAGCGTATTTCAACATGCGATCTTTTTCTTCAACGACATAATGCCAACCCTTTTTGAAGATATTTGTCACTGGAGATGAAAGTTAGATACTCTATGAGAATATCCAACGTAAACTGTCTTGGACTAAGGGTACAGAAGCAATCCAAAAAAAGTTTTGCTATGCATTTGGTGGGACTAGAAGGGGGTAGTTTATTATGAGCTATTTCAGCAAAGTGAAACGATCAATTCAACCAAATATTGTTTCCAATTAGACAATCCAAAGGATGCAATTGCCAAAAAACGTCCAGAATTCAATGCTTTTAAGACGTCCAGAAAACAGACGAAGCGTTGTTTTTCATCACGATAACGCCAGCCTTCATGTGTCTTTGCTCATCAGAAAGAAATTATTATCATTTGACTGGGATGTTTTACTTCATCCTCCATAATCTCCAGATATATAGATACCCCTTCATATTATTATTTATTTCTTTCATTGAAAAATACTTCTAAATCAATTTTGATGTATTACAAATTATTGTTTATTTTGTTCTTAATATGAAAACGAAAGAAACTTATGGGACACTCTAATATTTTTATAATATTTTTTATTTGTTTAATATCCGAAGATTTTTTATATATCACTTATAAATTCGTATAGCAAAATTCCGGGTTATATTTGAATTACTCTCGTATATCAATTTCAATAATTCATATTTAATACAATGAATATCTGTAAAGTTAAACTTTGTAAATCATGAAAAAAGACGGATTAATAGACTGAATAATATTACATTTTACTTGAAGCTGGAAATCAATTATTATAATGATCCTAAAGATATTCATGAGTTGGAAAATTGCAAAAAATAAATTCCAGGCATTCAGATTCATATGTAATCCTCATACTACCTTATTCATTATAAGCCTCGATTTGCTATATTATACATGTTTTCGAATATTTCAATTTCCACGCGTATAAAACGAAAGGTGTAGAAGTTCACCTCCTTTCTCCCCTTATCTTCTACTTTTCCTTCTTCCACGACATGCTAACTTGGATAACTTTGAATGCTCTCCTGCTCCGTGTTCTTCATCGAATAACATCTCAAAGCAATCACTTTGAATAGAAAATTGTGCTCCTTTGTGCGGCATCAAATTGACTTTAACTCGAGATAATGTCTGTACAGGTAACTGATACCTATATGCACGCACTAGATCCTTAAAAATACCCTATGTAAATATTGTATTACAATTTTGGAACATGCGATGCAGAATTATCGGATTTAAACAGCACACACATAAAAAGGCATTCGTTTACTCAATTCAAGCAGATCAAAGCCCGCTATCGTCAATCATGTAAAAATGTAACGTGATACAAATTGGAACAAAGCTCGGCCGGAAATGTAAATAACTTCCGGCGTGTCCATTTTGATTGAGAGACCTTCCCTTAACTAGGGATGATTATCCATCGTTTGTGCTACCCGCCGGCGATTCATCACACAGTCTATCCATTGCGCAGGGATGAAAGGCAAACTCGTTTTAATTTATTGCGTCCAGATGTCACAGGGGGGAGGAAAATCAATTTAAATTTAAAAAAGGCGAGATCCCCAAAACTTAGATCGGCCTCCATCGAACATCACGTATCGATATCGGCGCAATTTTTAACCCTTGTGTTAAAGTGAGCACCCCCCAAGGGAGGCGTCGGAATCCCATGGTTCATCAATTATTCAAAATTTAATTTTGGAATGAATTTTCCCCTTCCGCAGGTATATTGGCAAAATGGGGGGAGCGATACCTCATCCTTCGTTATCTTTCGTAATTGTAACGGGAAAGTTATAATTTAACATCGCTCGGATCTGTAATTTTTATATGGTGATTTATTTTATAGATTAAAAGCTTTCGATTGCGAAATACCGTTCGATTTCTTTGTAAAAAAAAGGCTTTCAAGGGCGAAAAAAAAAATTGAATACCCGAAGCAAATAAGATTTGCTGGAAAGCGTCTTTGTGCAAATATTTGGCGTTGGAGGATTAAATATATTCTTTGTGCGATAAATACATTTCAATTGGAAGGTCAGTAGGTGACGATGACACCATAGCCATACGACATGATATATATATTACGAAGGGCGCATTTGTCCTTTCAAAATGGCCGATACAAACGGACAATGTGTCTATCTTATCGACTGATACGCCCCAGTGTCGAAACATTTCGATTCCTCTTTGATTTATGTTCAGCTCAATCCTGATCCTTTTTTTATGGCCGACATAATCTTGATGTTCCTTTACTCCACTGTTAAACAATGTCCTTCAAGGGTGTATTTTCGTCATATAAAATATTTTTATACACAGTACGATTACGTTCGCATAAAATCGAAGATACTGAATTTGAAAGGCGTCGCTTTGATACGATAGCTGAAATTTTATAAAGATAAATTTTTGCTTTGGCATTGAATAAGGCAGTCTTTGATAGATAGATTAAAACTGTAAGCACCATTAAGAAAATTAAAGTGCGCTGACAACATCAAGCTTTCAATGAATTAGATGGCATAAATGAAGAATTTTTAGCGAAATAAGCCTCAATAAATTAGTTATCTGCTATAAAAAAGCTCTTTCCAAGTATTTATTTATAATTTTGATTATGCGGCTTAAGTGAATTTCGGCAGTTATTATTTCTTTCCAAAGTTGGGGGGGTAGAAAACAAATTAGAGATTCAAATTAACCCCTTTTCGGCTAATCACCAAGACAATTAACAATCGTCCCCTAATGATGGAGTAAGAAAAAAAAACTACTTCCGCGAAATTTGTACGTTAAAGGGTCAATTAAAGTCGTCGATTTAAACGACTTCGAGTCGAAATCTCAGAGCGGATTTATCTCCCGCTCGAATTTTGCACCCCTGCGAACATTACTCAATTAAGTCAATTATTCTAATAATTCCATCCGAGCGACGGGTTTTTAAATCAACTATCAACCGTGAAAATATTTGTCCATCATAATTGGGTTAATCGGCTCTAATGGGCGCAGAGCAACCGATATAGAGATTCGTTGGCAAATTAGCGGTCTCTGATCGCCGCTCGTCCTGCTTTGATGTAATTTATTTTCATTCGTGGCCACTCCGATAAAATGTCAAACAATGGCCGAAGACGTCGACAAACTCGGGGGGGTAACTTTGTAATTAGGTCTTTCGAAGTTTTCAAAATTAATTTCGAAGATATTGTTTCGTCGATGGAGAGCGAGGCTTATGTTGTATCGAAGGCTTTACCAAATATTTCGCTTCATTGAATACAAAGAAGATTTAACCGAATTCTTAAAATAAATATGAACAAGGCGTGTTCTAAGTTTGACGACACAATAGCATTGTAAAATGCAAAAACGCCACTATTAAATCGTCTAAATTGAAGCAAAAGGATTTAAGAAAGCTGATCAATCACCAATTTATCGCAACTAATAGCAATTAGGTGGATTAGATCCTGGACTCTTATTAAAAGGGTTCGAGTTCAAATCCTAATTGAGGAAAAAATTACTATAGCAACGAATTAGGTATGGCCTTTTATAAGTCACTAATAGATCTTTCCCTATTTAAAAAATCCCACTTTAATATTTTTTTTCTAAATTAATCCAATAACGAATTTGTCACCCGATAACACAGTTAATCAACATATTGAAAATCTAAAAAAAATAAAAGCAAGATTATGCATGCGAAACGGATAGTTGATGCGGGCGATGGCACACTTTTATAGAGTTTTTTCCTATAACACTTGCGGCGTCTTTTAGGTAAGCAACGGACAAAATATATAAAGTAAATGTCACCTTGCGCACTTTATACATACAAAATTTTGTTTGGGTGCCTTACTTTTTAAATCGATTTGTTTCTATAGTGTGGTCTTTATCACGACGCTATAGAAGGGTTAATTATATATCATACTGAAGATAAACTCTTTTTATTTGCACGTTATCCCTTATTATTTTGGGCTGATATGTGACAGAAAATCATTTCTGTTAGTAAAAAATAATTGATTTTTGACTGAGAGTTAAAAGTTAAAGTTATTATTGTGTGTGTTTTTAATGCATCATATGACGAATCATTAATATAATGGCTACATTCTCTTGCTATTACAATTTTGTCGGCTGTTTTCAACCCCATTTTTAAATGCATATCGCTTCAATCATTTCAGTAGTGTAATTAGTTCAGAAACTCGAAAGAATTTAAATGAGCTCCACTTTGATGAAATAACGTTCTCTCCGCAGAAAATCACATATTCAAAAAAATCTGAAAAATAGCTGAATATTCATATATCGTTATTTATATTTTTCTTTTCAAAGAGCTTCTGGCACACATGACTCTCCTCGCTTTTTACTTTTTTTTTAATACTTTTTCCGAGGCAAATTCAGCCATATTTGAATTACAAAATCCTTTAAACAATTTCGGGGCCGGGGTGCGTGTAACAGACTCGCAGCTCCAAAACAACCCTTTCATGTTTCCTTTAAAATTAAACTCTCCCCCTTGACACTTATTAATGAATCTAGTATTTACATTAATAACAAATATTCCCGTGGGGGGAGGGGCGCGCTCTTCCTTCGAAAAAATAGTCCCTCCCCTTGGATACACATGACACGCGGTACATATAAAGCGGGTTTCTTTTATATTCGACATCACGTGTACAGAGGCGGATCTTTCCCCCGAGCTTTGGCTCCGGAGCTGAGTTTTCATTATTCAAATATCTCTTACGGTGGATATCTTCCATCTTGCAATTAAATATTCATAATGTTTGCAAGGAAACTCAGACTTTGACTAATGTTATTTCAGGCCAACTTAAAATCGGGCTGGCACGCGTTCGTATCTACTAAGTTGCATATAAAATTAACTCGATTCGCACACTTCCGTCGAAGTTAATTATTTATGCCGTTGAATACTGTTAACTTGATTCTGAAAAGTGAGCACATGGTATGTATATCGCTTGTTTTTTGACTTGGGGATGCTGAAGTAGAATCTCGGAAAAGTCATGTGTCATCTTATGTAAAAAATATAATTATCTCACGAAGAAGAGATCTGATTAACAGTCAGCTTATTGGAATATTCTTGATATATTGTGACTAAACTAAGATAATTTACATCCATACATACATACTCCAATTTACATTAAACCATTACAGACTAGAGATAATGGGGGTAGTCCTAGAAGTATCCGATCTGACGACGAAAATGTGTAAAGTACCAGTCTTATATTTGAAAGGACTAGATCTAACCAATATCAAAACTGAGTTAGATTCTATTCTTGGAGATTTGCTCCTTCATTTATAACAGATGACAACATGATGAGACAACAGACAGAGACTAACGGGGTTGGAAGGTCTGTAATAATGATCCTATTGCCAGCACACCTATTCCAGACTAGCCACACAGAGAAGGTCTTCCAGTGATTTTTAGTCCCACAAGAAACGCTACGTGCAGAGCGTCCAGGCGCCCATCCCTTTTGTTCTTCGCCCTTCAAAGGTTTCCACAAGAAGATCAGCCTTAGACAATATAGACGAATTACCACGAGTCCAACCTCAGTTTGAAAGGGGGCTGCAGCAGATGATGGACTGCAGGAGCTACCCCTTCTCCATGGTACTCATATAGGCTAGGTCACTTCTAGTACCTAGCCACGGAGACGAGTCTCCGTTCGAGTAGCCTAAAGCCGTTCATTCACACATCCCTTAATGGACTTTAGACACAGACTACACCAATTTCTGTAATTAGTAGTTCCACACACTCCTTTATACGCAGCACAGGGTGACCTGCGTATCCAACGCATGTTAGCTGGGCTACTCCAGCAGCGTTTGATGAGCAAATCGACAAAGAACTACCACATCATTATCTCAGTGGTTCAACCGTTGCCCAATGGGCATAGGGTTGGCTCACTCCCTTGGTGTTTTATGGGGGGGCATAGTGGAGTAACTAGCTTACATCCACCCGGATTCATTTATAACAGCAAAATATTGGGAGGTAGAGTTTAAAAGAAGCCGTATGAGCTACCAAGATAAAAATCGCAATGGTTATATAATAATATGATAGCCATTTTAAAAAGTGCTATGTGATATATTGACTGAAAATTTGTACATGAGAAAGCTGTGCAAAAGAAGGGTGCCGCATTTACTCACAACGCAATAAAAATGGCGCCGTAAGAATGTTTTAATCAAGTTTTTGCCTCATTTTGATAAAATTAAGATTTAAGTTGAAAAAAAAAATAATGGATTTCCTTCGGAATAACCTAATACAATCAAACATTTAATGCATACAATAAAAGGATTAAGTATCTGGACTGTGTGAGGTTATTTATTTAAGCTCAACATTTTCATGTGTGTACAAACATCATCATCTTTTTCGATGAAGAATTAGCCTATTTTCCGAGATATTTGCGTCTTTTACGATTGAAAAAATACAATCCGGGAGCATATACGATCGCTCATTTGAAATACGAATGTAAGCTCCTCGGCTGCTATATTTGGGGTATGATTCTCAAACAAGAATAACGAGGTTGCTATGCATATATCGAAATAATGGCATACGCACGCCAAAGAATTCAAATAAGGCAAAGAATTCAATTTCATGGCCCAAAACAAGGTAAACAGAAAAATTATAATACGGGGAATCCCACACGCATCCGACTGATTGATGTAAACGATTGTGTAGGAGGCTGATTGTATTTTACTGCCTTACTCGTTTGTACCTGAAAAGCGAACTCAATCTTTCACAAACTCAATTTAAACGAATACAATTCCATTCGTCGAGTTTGCTTTTGAACTTATCGTCATTTCGCCACGGATTTTATTCTTGCTCGTGATATTATTTTATTACGCTTTGAACACTATTTATATGTACATAAAATCATTTTAGGTCGCTAGAAAAGCTAAGTTCAATTAACAACTCTAATTAGATAATTACTTACAAATATACAATGTGACTCTATAGTCATATGTGCTCATTGGCCTATTTATATCAAATCTTGGTTGATTCCTTGAATGAAACATTTTTATATTTCCGACAAACCCGTAAGATTATTTTGTGCATTTGGATAGAAATGAAGAAAATTATGTTTTGTAAGATTTTTTAAATAAAAATGAAAAAAATATTTTTGCTTTCATTGTTAAACAATCGGCAAAGATTTTTCAATACACCTAATAGTTGTAAAGAAAATGATATTTTTTTAGTTTCAGAGCTTAAGGTAACATTGACAAAAAAATTGATATACTCCAATCAATACCACATAATAATAACAAAAAAAATGAGAGAATAACAAATATGTAATAAACTGTTATAAAAATGTCATCAACATCGAGCGTATGCCGAGTATTATGGATGAATCGCTTTTACAATATGTATAACTTTCTGATCGATTTTATTGATTAATTTAAAAAAAACTTTATTTTTCATGGAAAGGGACATAAATTATTTGACAGCCCTATTTAATAAATTCAAAAAAGACTCCTATTTTACTACTCATGTAAGCATTTTTTATAGATTAGATTAGATTTGATTTCATATTCAGACTCTGTACGTTTTTTGCATCATGATTTTTCAACTCAATTAAAATCCAAATGTAACTGGGTGCGACAGGAAAACTTCCTTATTTGAAACGCACACCCTGAAGTGACATTTATTTTTAAAAGAATAAAATGGCATTTATTTAAAAGAACGAGACTTAACGTTTTTTATCATGTAAATTAATAACGATCATCCAGTAAACTGTCTTTAAATATCTCTCTGTAAACAGAAAAATATTTAAACTGATATTTTCTATACTGTATGTGTTATTAATTTATTATATAAGATACCCTGTACATGCTTCCTTTTCCAAGTATATCTTCTTTGTATAATAAAATATTGATTATTAATTTATTTAAATAAATTGTTTATTGTTAGCAATACTGAAATATTCAAGATCATCCGTGATTATGTTTGAAATATGAAGCTTAAAACCACAATTCCTTACATTTTCCCTTATGAACAAGGTAATTTTAAATTTGAAAGAATACATTTTGTACACATTTTCTCCATATACAAACACACATACATAAATAATATATTTGCTAATGTATTTGGTGCGTGGGTCCCAGATTAGCGATTCTCGCGGTACTACTTTGCTTCTTGACATTGATAGATGACATAAAAATTTTCGTGCTTTATTATATACCACCACGCCTCTATTTCGAAGCAGTCACCTTCCTGCCTCTGGCAAATCGAAAAAATTACACGGATAGACGTTTCCCATTATTATTATCATTAAGGACGTTGCTTTTATTATTACTGCGTATTGATCATAGTACGAAAACCATTTTTCTCATCGAATTATTCAATTTCGCGTCATGGGCGATTGTGACGGCTTATGTAATCCGCCCAACGTCCCAGAGCGGAAGAAATATTGGTAAAAAGGCAAAACACATCGGCGACATAATGAGCGTTCAAGAAATTGACGACCGGAGTTAATAGACTGTCGCCGAAGTATTATTTTTTTTTGGAAAATGGGCGATGGAAGATGGGATGATATGAGGGGCGAAAAAAAGCTTTCACGTTGATATTTTGTCGGTAGAATGGAGCTTTTTAAGTGCTTTCTAAGTTTCATTTTGAAATCGCTTGATGCAGAGATGCTTTTTTGTTGGATAAGAGTGTCGGTAGAGCGTTAATTGCACCTGAATGCAGCTGTCTGGTGCATACAAGCATGCACAAGGCTACAGCTGCCGCATCCGGATAACTGAATGTGCGAACGAAAATAGAAATATTTGTGGAACTGGCTTCGACCATATGAAGCTAAAATCGCAATTGATATCTGTTTTTATTTTTATATTTATTTCAAAAGCATTAAAACTGCATCTGTTGGAAAATTAAAAATCGAAAAAAGTAAATATAAGATTTCAAGTCAGTCAAGGATGATATTACTAGGCATTAATATTACTAGATCATTTTAATGAAATAAAGTATAAAATTGTTTGTAATTTTTTTTAATGAGACCACTGTGCCCGACAGTATCTAAAGCTTTTTCAATGTCTAAGAAACACCGCGTTGGTGCGCTTTTTATATCGAAATTCTTCGAAAGGCATTCAACAAGTCTTGTCTATTATAGGGTTGTCAATTAATTTCTGTATAAGTTGATGATTTTCATTATATCCAGACGCGATTTATTCAATCTATATAGAATTGTTTATAAAACAGTTTATTCAGCGCAGAATATAATTTTATAAATTTATGACAAATCACCTTTATCTTTTCTTAATTTAATAAATAACAGGGAGGCTTTTACTCATTTTAAGATAAGAAAGTTTTCATAGAAATACGCAAAAATATATTTTTGCAAATATATGAAATGCTTCAATTTATTTATTTACATGGAAAATATTTTTAAACGACCTTAAATCTATGTTAATATTAAGATTAGATTATAATTAGCTATTTTATTAAAAATAAGACATCGAAATCAACTCATAAGCCTTACATTTATCATTAATGTGACCTAAAAATAGGCGAAAAGTCATTAAATAGAACGTTAATATAAAAAAATGAATGTGATGAATAGCATAGCGTTTCAAGTCATAGTTTTTCGAAATCCTGAAAATAATTTGTTACGGCTAATCTTTAAGAATTATCGAGATTAGTATCAAAAAGCCTTATTTGATATTTATTCTCAATTCAGTTCACATATGAGTATTTTGGTCCGAATGTCGTGATTTTCAAAGATTTGTCTCCTAATACGTTATTTTGATTTACAAATACGTTATTTCATTGCCAACATAACATTTGGTGGTAGTCAACTAAAATCTGGTCGCGGAAAAATATTCAGCAACGAAATAATGCCAAAAATATTCGGAGACCTCTTAAATATGAAATCATTAAAAATATTAATAGAAAGTTTATTGTAACATATTTTCGACAATCAATCACTGATCTTTGAGAATTGGTGAAATATTATACATCTTATCTATTTGTACGCTTTGATCACGATGTTAAAATAAGGGTTTTATAATCGTTTTTTTTGTGTATTTGATCATTGAGATATAAACAGAAATTAATTGGGATTAATGTGTTTTTATCGGCTTAGATAAAAATATTTCCATCCGAATTCCTAATGAGAAATCAATGTTCGCCGATGAAAAGGCCTGTGGGCAATAGATAATGTCGGAGGGGGTAGGGTTTCGTATGAGATATGTGTGTATTGTGATAGGGGAGGCTCTCTTCCGTTTCCGGATGGCGAAGGCTTTCGGGTTCCTGGCACCTGTGATAAAGGGCCTCAGCGGTCTCTCTTCTAGACCCTTCACACTTAAGTACTGCCCGGCCTGATTCACAGCGGTGTTCTGCCTGAAATTAACTTCTCTGCTCTTCCCCCGAGCTCCCGCTCTTCCCGGTAGACTCGGAGAAGACATCGGGGAGAAGACGCTTAATGAAGACGGCACCCGACTACTTTATTTTACTTTTGCCACAACTTTAGATGACATATAACCGAATTAATCATGGAGTGTAATGCCGCGTGGAAAAATGCTCACTTGCGTGCTTCGTCCAGAGAACCTAAAAAATAGCAGCCCGAAAAACATGTATTTATATATTTCTATTTTTCTCCCTGTAAAAGTCCTTCTAACAACTTTCAACTCGTGTAAGACTTCTTTCACAATAACAATATTGAAACATATTGAATTTCATCCCCCAAAACTTAATCTAAAATAAGCCATTTCAAGTGAAGTAACTGTATTAAAAGTATTGAATGTATGTACATGTAAACACGTCTTTTCACGCGTGTGCGTGGGGCATGTGTGAATCAGTTGGTTAAACAGATTTAAACACTTAAAAATATATTATTTGTGAAAACATAAAATTGTTTATCACATGGCAAATCAATTTTATATAAAAATAATTGATAGCGTTGGATTTGCTATTATAAGGGTGTTATATTTGCCCCCAGGGTATCAGGCGACAAATGTGAATTGATCATCCCTTTTGAAATATATTTTGGTCCTGTCGCTTCAGCTATAATATCATATAAAATGTCTCCTGAACATTCGTTAATATCGCTGGAATAATTTTGCGCGTTGCGCTTAATTATCGCGTAAATATGTACACACATGTCAATTGGCATATCAGATACACCAGATGAACATGTGAGGAGTATTGGCAGCGTAAACACGTTCTCCTCTTTCGGTCCATTGGATTTGTCATCTAATTTGCTTTCAAATGCAATAATTGCCGTTGATTCGTAATCAACTGACGTGATTAAACGATCGTCGAATGAAATGAAATCAACGAAGCCAATGCTATAAGACCGTTTTAATGATTTAAGTATAAATGAAAAATACATGGCGTCCCACAATTAAATGTGATTTAACATTGTAAAATCGTGAAACTCTATTTCTTTCCGTAAAATTAATATAAATCCTTAACTAGCCAATAGATTCAACCAATAGTAACAACGTGCACACAAGCAAAATATAAGCAAATCTCTAGAAAGAAATTTAAATTTATATCATGTTTATATGATATTTTTTCAAGCTAAAGTTCGGGGATTAAAATGAATGTCCGAAGTAAATTGATTAGAATTTGATATGCTTTAATGTATTCTTCGCTTTGAGTTCTATGAAGTTTCAAGATCATTCTGTGGATTTTTTAAAATTGTAATCTATTTTTATTTTTAAAAAATTCGTATCAAGTCTTTGCGAAATTTTACCCCCTTGGATTGAATTGAAAAAAATTTAATTGAAATATAATCCCTCAATCAAGCATCGATTAAATTGTGACATGAATATTGGCTTGGGTCATTTCTACTAAATTATTTTTGCCGACATCAAAAGAGGGGAAAATTCCCATTCATGGAATGAACACAAAAATATAATAAAAATTGTTGTCTCGCAGAAGAAAATCATTAATCTAATCAAATAAAGGGATGGATAATAGCAATCGCCTTAATTGTGTATATAAACGAAACAGGATTCACGAGGATGGGCGAGAGCCTCGGATGCTTTACAATAAAAGAAAAACAATCAAAAAGGAGGAAGGCCGATGAAAGGCCGAGCCAGGATAAAGGACCATTTTAATGGAAAACCGTCTTGCTAATTGATTCCGGAAAAGCATTGCCTCGGAAAAAAGCTTCGCGCGTATAAATACGTTCAAAGTGTTTGCCAAGCTAACGCAAGTAAGTAGACTTAAGGCTATTATTTGTATTAACACCTGCTTGTTTAGTCACTAAGAACCTATTACACAATACGCTTATATTATATAGTAACGCAAGACATTATGTAATCCGATCATGCCCATCCCTCACGAGGGGGACGAAATTATTAAGCGATCGATCAAAATCCGCACTGTATAATGGATTCATTTATTAAAGGCGAATTACATAAATTTCATGTTTTCGCCCGGCGGTAATATCTTAGGCCTCACCTTTCTGTGTTTTTGATAAAATTTATATGCACGGAGCTATCAAATCGCGATCAACGCCATCTTGGATCTGAAACTTTGCTCAATTTTCCGAAAGATTTTCATCCCGACATTATCCCGTGTTCAAAACTTTTCTTCGCCACAAATCTCCGTTGACACCGCAGATTATCCACCCACCTGAAATTTCGCATCACCGGTGACAGGATTGATGAAATATTTTTTAATATTCGAATGTATACCAACAGGCGTGTTGTGCTCTCAATGTATCGCCGAAACTTCATGCTTTCACGAACCATTAAATCGGGATTATTCCTTCAAAAATTGGAGCTTTCCCTCGAAAGCTTAATGTGATTAAACATCTAGTTTTTCTTGGGCGGATTAATATTTAAAGTACCTTATCATAAATTTAAAGCATAATATAGTATTTAAGTGCGACTTACACGTTTGAATACATAATTAATTTTTAATAATATTATTAAAACTCACGATTCAAACAATATTTTTATTTTAAGAGGGTATTTTAGTTATCTCTTTTTTTGCACATTTCCAAAGTCTGAATTTTTAAGAACATATTTTCCTAAGAAATTTCCAAAACTTCAATTATTTACGGAGTTATAATTATTTCAATGACGCGAAAACTAAGCCGATCCTACCAGAATTAAATCTTTAAATGCGTTTTTCTTCAAACTACTTTTTTCAACACGGTTGACATGATATCTCAAAATTTAATTTACCAATTTACTTCAAATTTAAAATAAAACTTTTATATTTAACCCTTTATCGTTTGTACCAGATTTATGTCAAAGTTTAATTTATAACTATTTTTTAAAAAAATGTAAAAACTGTAGTCATTTTGCAAAAATAAAATAAAAAACTTTTTTTCTATGATCTCAGAAACTATAGCCAAATGCTTACTTTTTAATAATATTGTACCATTTTTAATTTCAAATAACTAGAAGGGTTAGAATCTTGTCAATTACGAAACACTCTGAACTAGTCAAGTGACTTTTACTTTTTATGGGACTATTGTCAAACATTTTTGCATGGATTTTCATAGCGAATATATGTTTTAAAAATGCGATTTAATCCCAAGATGATAGATTTACGAGTCTAACCGTTTAACTGCAAAATTAACTACAGGTTTGTGCAAATATATTACTTGTAAAAAATAATTAATAGAGCTAAAATATCATTCAATGTCATTTCATTAAAAAAAACTTGTATTTGTAACGATAAATAAATAATGTAATAAATATAGGGTAGAATGTTTTCATTCGCGAAAGCCATTACTATTTTTGGATGAAATTTTTCTACAGGGTCCATTTTTAAGTGCAATTGCCATATGATTGTGTTGTTATTCCATTACATTATATAGGGTCATCCGAATACAACGCTTAAATGTCATTTCACAATAGATGGACGCAATTTAAGAAAATAATATAAAAAAGCATCTAGGCATCACATTTAGGTGATCTCATATTTCTCGTTGTCATTATGCGATTAACGACATGAAATCCATACAAATTTATGAAGCGTTTTAGGAATGATATTATTGCCAAATATTGCTTTTTTGGTTATTAAAGTCAAATCTAATCAGCAATGCTTGAAATTAACTATACCATTATTGCACATTACAAATTATCATGTCGGCGAATAGCATAATTAACATAATCAAATGTTGATTTGGCATATCACAATGTAATTCATGCAAGTTCATTGCAGGGTATCTGAACAAACAGAGGCTGCTTATTAGCACCCAATCTACGAAGTTACATCTCAATTCGAGTCCGACTATTTCATTTTCATAATTGAAGAAGTTACTTCGGCAAAGAAGTGCCCAGTCGGTCGTCGAAATCGGACAGGGCCATATTTTTTCAGGCCATCGCCGTTTTAACGATTGTCTTTTTGATAAGTTTCCCGGGGCCATTAATCGGATTTCTCCAGACACAAAGAAGGACCCTGGCGCTAATTGAAAACTTTCTCGCTACTTTTATTACTCGCACATTTCATCTGTCATCATAAATTTTTGCGCCCGGGGCGATATTGTATTAGGCCGGTCCTTTTTTTCTTGAGCAACACTAATGGATTGTAACTACACGGTAAGCAGCACTTAACTATCTCTATTGTTGACGCCTTTCTGAATAGACCTAAGTGCTTCAAGTGCAAAGTTTTCCTAGCAAAGCCACAATTTAGCTTATGCTGCGTCTCCAGCACCCTAGTTGCTTGCCAAAAATTTGTAATTTTGCTAGCAAGCAGACTCTAGGCCAAAGCTTAATTCTTAATAATGTATGTCCTAATAAAATATTTAAAAAGGAAAGCAATTTCACATTGAAACAAGCTGCAATTTTATAAAGTACAGCCAGCAAGCTTGACCACTCTGTGTATAATTTATAAGGACTTAGCCATAAAAATATTCAATTATAATAGCACTTTTAGTAGCAATTTTAATATCAATCTTGGAATGATGTTATTTATCCTTACTATACTTTTGTATGCTATTTTAACGACACTCTAAGAAAATAAAGTAAAATTCAAGAGCTAAAAAATATATTTTTTGGCTCTTATATAAGACAATAATCTTGTTTTGGATTTTTTAAGGAATTAAGAGTTAATTACAGAAGTTACATTACTTGAACAGAAACTCTATGGTCTTCGAAGAACTTCAAATCAAATTGATCGAATATATTATATTATATATTGCAGTTAAAAATAATAGTACAAGATGAATTCCGGAAACGTTATCAGTAGATCCCAGAATATTTTTTTAACGTTAAGGGCTTTAATTTTAAAATGGAGTGCATGAATTGGAAAGATACGACTTATTCAACCCCTAATAAAAAAAAGTTGAACATTTTAAGCTAAATTAAGGTTAGAGCAACTTATTAGGAGATGATGCAACATAAGACTAGCACAAAAATAACGACAGGGATGTTCGGGCTGTTAATTACTAAAGTGGTTGTCGACACCCTTATTACTCATTTTATTTTTTAGGTGTCATGTATCATATCCATCATCGGATATAGGAGACTTGTCTTCTACGCATGATTAAAAAAATATTTAAAATTATTCTTGAATATTAGTCACGCATAAGTAGCCCTGCCTAACTGCTTGAATTTTCTAGCGTTCTTACGAAAATATTAAGAGGACCCGAAAGTATTCGTAATTTTTGAGATCTTATGTTTGGGCTCAGTTTGTGCCCAGACACAATGACTGAAACATCTTTTTAAGTTATTTTTTTTTTATTTAAATGCTGTTTAACATTATTTGTATGCAAAATATTTTTTTATTGTTAAGGATAAAATGTTCAGATCCTAAACTAACATAGTCTACATTCGGCATTGTATGCTGCTTTTTTGATTTGGGTTAGAATGCCACAAAAGCCAGTAAAACACTCAATTATGTTTATGGCGAAATAATAACCATTCACAAATGCCAAAATTGATTCCCGAAATTTAAGCCGGACAACGAAAGCTTAAGGGATGAACTGAGAATGAGAAGATCTTCGAATTTTGATAACGATGTATTAAAATCCCTAATCCAGTCAGATTTACTGCAAACAATCGAATAGTTATCGTAAATACTATGATTTCCCATGGATCACTGTGCAAGATTATTTAAAAATTATCGGCAAAACGAATAGGATGGGTATTATGGAGTAGGATGGGTATTAAATACAACAAAACATCTTGTTGCCAGAACAAAGACGTAGTTTCTTTTTGAATAGCATTATGCCTGGTGATTAGAAATGGACAATTTGCGATAATGCAAAATGAAAAAATCAATGGCTTTCTTGGAAAGAGCCTCCAATTCCAACACCTAAGCTCGAATTTGCTATAAAAAAGTTGATTTTATGCATAAACGAGGAATAATTCAACATGGATTAATGAAACATGGAGAAACTATAATTTCCAAAGCAATGAGTTTTTCTTCTTTTTTTCTTCATATTTAAACAAAAAAGCTTACAAAAAATATAGATATACAAATATTAAGTATATAATGTAAATTAATGAAAATAATTTGCTTAAAAATTATGCTTATACGTGATGCAATTGCATACTTAATATTGCTAATAAAAGCGCCTTTACAATATTTTTACATCGATATGCGACTTCTTCCATCCCCCAAATATTACCATAACCCCTTGAAATTGAATATTTCATACAACCGACGAGCAGCCGAGTCTCGCAAACATTTTATCCCATTGTACGGCGCCGGAATTTTTCAAGATCCCAAAGACGGATATAAAGGATATACTTTTAGCGACGGATCCTCTTTACAGAGGTATCATACAAGGACTCCATTTCGTCCACTTAAACGGCCTTTTATCCTCAGTCTGCAGTTTGCGAAATTCAGGGGAACCATTTACTCCACAAGAGCGCACAATACAATATCATCACTTTGTTTTCTTTTTTCGCCATACATTTCGAGCGGAGTAAAAAACGTATAGAAAAATGAAATAAAAAAAATTGTAGAGCCTCGAAACGTGGGAAGAGCAAATAGGAGAGGCGTTCTTATGATGAGTCCATTTAGAAATGAAACCTTTTTAAAATGTTCGGTATCTCTGGTCCCATTTTAAATAACGGCCTAACATATGGTCCTGTAATGGATTGGGACAAACTCGTACGAGATGCCATGAGGCTTAGATAAAAATAACGCTAATGGGTTGGACATACCGCCTTATTTCTGTATGGGATCGTTGTTTTTAATATTCAAGTAGAAACAAGGTATACTGTTGGAAATTCGCGTTGAAATTTCATATATTTGCGTTGTTTGCGAATTATGCGGATGTATGAAGTTTCAACATTATATCAATTTGGATTTAAATTCATTAAATCCATGAAATTTGTTATCAAAGTTGTTATTTCATAGAATTAACGTAGTCGTTACAACTTTTTGTACGGAGAGCTTTTAGCGCAATATGCTGAAAGCTTAGTGGCGCTCGAATAACACCGCATTTGCAGAAATGATTGCATACGTTATAGTTTCTTCAGACGTGGAATAGTTTGTATTGGCTGAAATAATGTCAGACTTAAGATGAAAATGCAGCAATGGCTCGGTAACAGCAGTTGGCAAATTTGGAATCCCAGTCTCGATCTCTTTCTGCGAAAACGTAGACCAAGTGCTCGTTTTCTCAAGGCGCAAAGTTACGCAATTACGCTGAAAACTACAATTTAACAGTACATTTGAGCCCATATTTGGTTCCCGTGAGTGTATAGCCCACAGGAATGGAGCTGTTAAGAGAGATATTGTTCTAGGAAGAATCGGAGTACTTTTTGAGGTGAGCTAAGTACATCACGTAGGTAAAGCTTATATGGGGAGAAAGCTCGGATGCTCAGGGCGCCTTGTAAACTGTGATTTTATCTACGTCCATATAAAACAATTTGAACAACTTAAAAGGCACTCTGAAAATGTGTTTGTTTTT
Source organism: Stenopsyche tienmushanensis (assembly GCA_008973525.1). NCBI lineage: Eukaryota > Metazoa > Arthropoda > Insecta > Trichoptera > Stenopsychidae > Stenopsyche > Stenopsyche tienmushanensis. Next base: position 89,453 of record WACJ01000110.1, on the reverse strand, counting down.
TGTCTTTGTTGCATCTTGAAGAATAACAATGCAGACGTACCAAAGCTAATATTTTAGTTTTGTGCTCTCCGCTGAAGTTTCAGTTGAAGGCAAAATTCCGCACTTTGTCTTTATAATCAGATTTAGTTTGAGTATAAAGTCAGTGGAAAAAAATGAAGTCCCAAAGCGAATTTGCAATGACATGTAAAAATATTATAACATAGGATTTTTTTTTAATTACTGAAGGAGTCATCATTGTATTATGACAAGTAGACTGGATTAAACATGGAAATAATCGGTAAATTATGGTAAAGATAATAGGCGATGCATAGGGATCATCATTGAATAAAATGATACAGAGCGTCACGGCGCTTCTAATAGCTACTAGGTGCGGTCTCCGCGGCCGAATAAGGCGTCAGTCGGGAACTGCCGCAGCGGCGAAGGCAACAAAATAGAAGAAATCTTAAATTTAAGCACATTATTTTTTATATAAAACAACCAGTTGAAATTACAATTTTAAATTGAAACAAGCATTTTGGTGAGCAACCATGTATTATCAAAAATTCGTACAAGTTCTCTAAATATTAATTTTAGAGCTTTCATTCAGAATGATGCAATAGTTGAAGTTAAAGATGATAGTTAAAGGTCTTAAAATTACCATTTTTTCTAAAGGTTGATATATATTAAGTGTATGGAATGTAATAATTAAGATTTGCCCAAGATAGAGATAAATTGGAAGTGTATTTATGCTGCAGTAAACGCCAAAGGGCATCTTTAACAAATTAGATATTGGCCCAAACTGATTAAAAGAAGAACCTTACATAATTTTAATTTAAAAAAGTCAACTCAGTGCTTTTATCTGCGATTCTTAAAAAAAACAATGTCAATTAAGCCGTTACATGAACTTGATTTACGCAAAGGCATCGAATGATACGTGGCACGCGACCCTTAAAGTCCCTTTTATTTTATTTATTTTCGGTATTTTTCACCGTCGATAATTCACTGCGGCTTACAGCAACATTACCTATAACAAAAGAGCAAATAGGTCGTCTCCAGTGTGCCACAAATGGAGACTAAACTGCTACAGGACACGGAAGCCATGCGATTGGATCACAAAACCCTAGGGAGTTTTGACCGCACTCGACCAATACGGACCGATTGAAACGAATTGTCCTAAAGATATCTCAAAAAAAAAAAATTATCCCATTATATAAAGCCATTCCGTCGGAGCCCGAACAGCGTTTTTTACAGCCGATATAAAATAAATAAGTCGATTTTATTGAAATAGATGTGCGGATAAAGAGCGCTTCGCCCCCCCGATATAGTGTATTGGACGGGAGGAAAGGAAGTGAGAAAAGTGCATTAAATTATCAGCAACGGAGCAAATGTCCTGGAAAAACTTGCTAGGTGCTATTTGGGTTCCTTTGCGGTGCAAACTTTGCGAATACCGAAATCAATGAGTATACGTGATGCACTTTTGGGGCAGAAATGCATCGGCGGGGCACCGCAAATGAAGCAGACTACCCAGTTTTATTCCGGGCACGATTTTCATCCTCGATGATATGAACAGGAAATGTTTCTAAATAAGAAGCTACGTTCTGTGAAATATGACGATGCAAGCAATTCTTCAGACCGTATAAATACCAATTCGAAAAAGATCAATACAAACGAAAAATAATGACGAAGAACGCTTGAAATGGGATTGCACTTTTATTTAATTTTTTTGAATTGGCTTTAATCATAGAAATGTTTGCAAATTAAATATCTGCTTCTTATTTAATTTACAAATATATGGCAGAAAAATTGGGAATAATTGTCACCTCAGGGTGCGCTTTTCAAATAAGGATGTTTCCTTTTCGCACCCTGATAAGAAGCTTTAAAGCTTGAATATCTCAATGCATTGACCAAGAGAAAGACTATCTTTAAAAACTTTACATATTTCTCAGTAACATGAAAAATAGAATTATGCTAATATCGCTTATATTATTAGTGTAATTTATTTTTAAAATAAGGTAGTTTCCCTGTCGCACGTCTTTAACTATTATACACTACTTAAGGTACAATGGAATGTCTCGTGATTTTTTTACAATTTTTCACAAATACGCATAACCCGAGACGTAAAACAAGAATGTCTTAATATAAAATATTTTTTAAGTTGCCTTACAGTCAAAATTCAATTGAAAATGAATATACGCCAGGTTTTTAAGGTATTCAGGCAGTACGAAAGGTTGGTCTAAGATTTTCACATTTTGCGATATTTATTTTTACATGTCCGAGATAACAGTGTTGACATGGATGGAGAACTTTCTAATGAACTATAATTTCTCAAATTAAGCAGGAGAGTCCATGCTTAATGTATTACTAATTGAGGTATTAGTGTAAATGGAGTAGATAGTGGAGCTGCTGTAAAATTCCTCTTAACGACGGTAATTGGTTCCGCGAAGTCGGTCTTTACGTGATTTGGACGTTAAATGAGTAATGGAAATACATCTTAAAGGCTTAATTCGTTCCAGGAGGATAAAAGAATATACGATCGTAACCTAATTTATTCGGCGACTGTCATTTAACACATTGTATCTGAATTTTGCGAATATTTCCTGCTATGAATCCGAAAAAAAAAGATTGCTTGGGTCTTGAATAATTCGTCGTCGTATCTAAGATAATTTGTATTAATTTGCATTTTATCGAGTGTATTTACAGTTGTGAAATCCTTCGTCGGGACATATGCGTATCGAAAAGCAATGGGGAAGATACCCCATCCAGATTTATTGCTCCCTTTGTGCTCTTCGCTCACAACATCTGTCCGTTTCTTTCGTTGAGCCAGTTCAGGGGTGCTTAGTGTTTACCCGTTGGGCCGTTGGTTATTGTACGCGTATATTTCATCATTTGGCCATTTCTCCCAAGCGTTTATTGCTATTGCTGAAATAAATCGCGTGCGATATACAAAATTCGATTTTGCGCCCTATATGAGTCGGTTTCCGATTGGAACCACCTCCGCGAGGCGCAATAAATCTTTGTTTTTCTCGGAATTCCTGCGCCCTCTCGCAAGGATCTTTTTCAGAGCCAATAGGTGGAAATTTTCTGCGGATTCGGGGGGCTTAGGAAGAAAAATCGCAAAGCGAGGAGTAAGAAACGCATTTGTTATGACGTCTGATGATACTTTTATAAAGGCGAGATAAATTGCCGAGGAGATGTTTTTATGTAATTAATTCCATCGCTGAAAAACCTGACAATGTTCAACTTTGTTATATCAACGCGGCCGTCATTTCATCCCCTAAAATAACTAATTGAAAATGCGATTCAAACGATGAATTTAAACGCTTTTTAAAAAAACTCTAGCGAACGTTCTAAAACGACAAACCCATACACGCGACTTATAAAATATCTAATTAATTAATTTAGCAAACTTAATCAAAATTTAATTATAAAATAGCCTTCTTATATTAACTTTTATATGAGTGATATCCTTCAAGAAAACGTTGCCTTTATTCTAGCGGTTGGCAGTTTAATTAAATACATATTCTCATTTTAAAGAAAGCATAGTAGTTTTTGTCTACATTTTTAACATTAATTATAATTGATCCTCTTATTTTTCTGAAAGTTTCGGTCTTGGAACAGTGCCTTCCGGACTTTGAATCAGGTTTCCAAGAATTTGGGTGACATCTTTGTTAATCTGTGGCTTTGTATCAGAGCATATATTACGGATTAAATATTTATATTTTTTGTTTGTTTTAAATTCTTTTTGACATATTTTTTTCGACCCTAATTCACAGTTAAGTCTCAAGAAAATGTAAAATGCTTAGAGTTGGGATAAGGTACGCCAAAATTTTTTTTTAAGAGGGGGTCCTCGGATTATACAAATTTAAGAGTTCCTGGATTAGGTTAATTAAATTTTGTCAAAAACAAACCACCAAACACACCAAACAAAAAACACCAACATAAAAAAATACGTAAAAATATATTATACCTTAAAGAATGACGAATGCTCATGAATGTAATTACAAACCTGCAACAAAAAAAAATAATATTAGTTATTTTGTTTACTGTATTAATACAACCGGAAATTAATAAAAATTTTGAAACGTTCTTTATGCAGTCAGTTTGTATCGAGACACGGTTCAGGAAACACCTTTTTTTAAATAACCAATAGAAAATGAGAGTTATTAATCAACATTATCAAGATCAACAGTCATAATTGGGTTACATAAAAATAAACGGTGATAAGAACTTAGGCGCCTAAAATGGGAATATTTCGTTATTTGGATGATTTGTTGACATTATTGTTCGAATAAGATCCTTGTTACGCAATTATAGAATTGCCAATTAAGCTTGGTTGTCCATGACGAATAATACAAAAGTATTTGTTTAGATAAAATAATTAAGCAAAGAATTTGGATTCTTCATGAATTGTAGCTAATCGTACAAGAATAGTGTAGAACAATTTTATGGATCTCTTTTGTGAGAAAATGAATAATTACGAGTTGCGCAACAGAGGATGCAACTTCTTGCCTGCTTTCTCAAGTGACAGAATTAAGAAGCTCCCTATCCGACCGATTTTTTTTTATAATAAAGGAAACCGTGTAGAAAAATAACGTCATCCCTTCTATAGCACCGAGATCGGGACTATGCTATAAAAAAAGACACTATAGAAAATTAAGTATCCATACAAAATTTGGGGCTAAGGTGCGTTCCATGGATTATAAAAACCGCATAACTTTAAAACAGCCATATAAAATATATCCAAAATCGCATAAAAAAAACAGGAAAGCAATAAGGCAATTATAAAATAACATCTTTGGTTACATTGTTGTTATTTTGTGCAATGAAACGCAAATGCAAAAAAACTAAATCAATTTTTTCAAAAATCTAAGGCAGAATAAAGGGCTTGGTCGTAATTAAGCGAGAGCAGATGCGATATATGATTTATACAGACAGTCCCAAATTATAATTTTTTTTCAAATTTCGGTTAATGTTGATGATTTATTTCCTATTTTATCCAAAATATTTCAATGCGTACTCTTAATGAAATTTAAAAAATAAGAAAAAAAAAACCGCATAACTTCAAAATCGCACAAAAAGTCGCATAAAAAGAGATTTGAGTATATTTTGTGATTTAAAATAAATCATCAAATCAAACCTTTTTCCAATTTTTATATTTTAAATGAACGTATGTATTTCTTGTACGTATTTTATCTCCAAGAAATTCACTAATAAATTTGTACAGCAAAATTCCGGATTATATTTGAATGCCCCTCATATCTTAAGTGAAAATAACGATAATTTTCTAATGTCAAGTATCTGTTCCTACACACAAGCCATCATTAACAATTAAAAATGATTGTTTGAACATAATCAGAAAAATATTTTTACCTTTTTAATTAAATTTACGCAAAATTATTAATTTACATGCCATTTTCTAAAGATTACAAGCATAATGTATAACATGAAAAAGTGGTTTATTGTGGAAAATATTTCAGCTCAATTACATCATAATTGATTTATTTCCCTTATAAGATCCTTGGCTAATAGTTGAAAATGCCTAAAGAAAAATAAAAAAAAGGCTTCGACGCCCAGGTAATTGTACACCCGTGAAACTGATATTGGAAATTAATATTAAATTTACCCTTTTCAGTTGCTGACAGTTTCATCTCCGTTCAAGGGATTTAAATATCCCGTAAAGGATGGGACGCTTTTCATTATTTATTGGGCTTATTTCGCTTTTCGAGATTTTTTTTATTAAATCATAAATAACGTTCTCGAAACCGACGTATGACAACGACTATCGATCATTGTTCGTGCGATAAGGGTATTAAGCCTCCATACTATATTTACAGATATGAGTCCAGTTGGGGCCAAATTTATTAATTCGGCCCAAATACAATACAACTGAAACGTACTGAATTATTGATACTGACAAAAACATTTTTGGCCTTGTCGGGCTTAATGCGATACGAAAGACCATGCATGGAATCCATTCGGACGGGCCAAAAAACCCATAGCGAAACCAACAGCATTTTTTGCAAATTAATGGTGGCATATTTTAGAGGTATAATCAGATTAAAAATAAAGTTAGATGAACAATTTGCTATGCAGCTCTTTTTATATTAAGAAATAACAAGGTTTGGGGGAGAAACTTTCGTACAAGAATCTACAACGTGAGCATACATTATTAAGCAATTTTCTTCATGTTGGCCAAAACATACAACTGCAGAAGTTGCTTCGGTATTCTACCAAAGTACTATTACTAAAAAACATCCAGTTTATGAAAACTTTTTAAATGGCCGTATGCAAACGAAAATTACGATGAAGTTTCGGAGTTAGCCGAGCTATTTTATTAAGCCAACTTCTGTTTATTTGGTTGTTCATCCCCTTAATGTGTCCATAATATGGAGAATTATTACCCGGGGCAGGATCTTTTGAAGGTTCTCAGAAACGTACGTAATGATATGAATATAATAAAATGAGGTATGAACAATTTATGAAGAACGCAGGTCTCTTTAAGGACAATATAAAAAAAAGGGAATTCAATGTACGGAAAAGGGCTATCACGGAAAGAAATAAATTAGGGAAGTTCTCGCCTCTCCTTTCTAGATTGGCCGTATACAAGTTTTTATTGTTTTATATTACTCACCGTATAAAATGTAATAGGCTTTTATGCAGTAATAAATTTAACAAACGCCGGTAAAGACGAGCTGAATTTCGCATGATAAATAGAATACATGCTGAAATTCATGAAAACTAAGCATTGATTTTTATGGCATAAGCAAAAATATTGATTTTTATAACCCTGGTGCAATATCTGCATAAATCTTCTAAAGATAAATCAATACATGAATACTGTTATATTATAGTAAAGAGTCATCCAAATATAGCGCTTAAATATTAGCACTATATCATATTTACAAATAACTTTTTTTTAAATAATATAAACCATTTTATTTTAGCAAAAAGTGTTACAATTTTAACTATGTAATAAAACGTTGACATTATTAACGAGAAAACTGTTTTTTTCGAACAAAACTTTTTTCAGCAATGAGGCTCATTTTACAGTGGATAAATTCGTCTATAAGCAATATTATTTAGATATTTATGCCCAAAAAAAAATAATGTTTGGTGTGCATTTTGGATAAATGGGATTATCAAACCACATTTCTTCGAAGATGGTGTTTTAAATATTATGAATGCTGAGTGGTACCGATCAATATTGATTGAATTTTTATATCCATAATTGAATGATATTAATGTTTTTGACATGTATTTCCTAGAAGGTGCTAAATGTCACAAAAATGGAGGAAACATACAAAAAATATCTAGGCGTAACATTTAGATAACTTTTATGATGCATTTTCTAATTGCGATTCAATGTTGAATTTTTAAAGTTAATCGATTTTTATGCTGTTTGCTGAAGATAAAAAAAATCTCTCTACGGATGTAAAATAAAGAGTTCCGTCGCATGCTGCGAGTCCGTGTCGAGGCTGCGGAGCCCCGTCTATACTTAGAAGCTGGTGTCCCAGTCCTTCTCGAGCGCGCGTCTGGCCTTCGAACTACCCCGCGACTCGAAACGCCCCTCGTGGTGGGCTCCATAAGGCATCCGTGGCTAAGATTGTGGACCCCAGGAGCCGGCAAGGGGTTAAAACGCAACAATATTACATCTGTAATGGTCTCTATAGGAGATTATGCTAGGCGGAAAAAAATACATGCTAGGAATATTTTAAAAGTTGTTCCAGTATTTATACTTTTAGATTAAAAAAATCAGAGAATTCCTGGATCCAGATTATTGAACATAATGAACAGCTTAAGAGCTTGGAATAGCTGATATGAGGTGACTTTTAGTTTCTAATAAAGTCAATCTAAATATCAGATCCAATTTTTTGTAGTTTTAATACTATTTTGAATGTTAAAAAACATTTATATGCGTAAAATACTCAAAAATCAAAATTATTAATCCATTTGTAATATTGTTCAGAAATTCAGTCTGCAAGCATGAATTTAATATGAAAAAAATGCATACAATTTGCATTTTCTCGAGCATTATTTTTAAAAACAATCTGTTGCTGAAAGTATTCAAGACGTATTTAATTAGCGCACAATTTTCAGAGCGAATGTCAAACTTAGTTAAAGAGTCAAAAGTTATATCTCAAGAATGCAGTTTAATAAGATTCATCCGGAAAAATGAGAAAAAAAGCTCTGCTCATGTAAAAAATGCTTATTAAATCGCTGAGAATGTTTCTGTTACATACGATATTTTTCGTCGAACCTTGAGCTTTAATGAAAAAATATGTTCCGTTACATTTGACGTCCTTTGTCGATGCTTTGCCTTTAAAAAAGGAGTAACTGCATAGGAAATGTGACATTAAATGTTTGCTAATTAGAATCTACGAGAATGCAGCTCTCCCTATTGTACAAAACGAGGGTGCCGTTACAAATGCTGGCGTTTTGAACAATAAAAGAATGTCTGATGAAAAGAACATATAAGGGTGTGTTTATGCATTTCAAGATAAAAGGAATTTAGAAATGATGATATAGCAACAATGATGATGCATTTTAAAGTTAACTTTGTTAAGTCTTCGAATAGTCACAACGCGGTTTAAGTTGATTTGCTTTAAATAGAGCAATCATAGAGTAACTGCATGCCAATTTATAGTAAATTTGAAGAATTATTCAATACTTTAAAGCATATTTCAAGTGTTTGATGTCAGATAAAACCTTCAAAAATTGTCGTAGACAGCAATGTCTCACAGGCGAGTATTGACTAACGAGCGCATTATAAGAAGCGATGATGGATCCGTAGCCACATGGAAAGCTTAAGCTCTCAAGAAGACTGCAAAAGACGGGAAGATGTGTTTAAGATTTTAATCTCGTAAAGCATTGCCCTTACAGTGCATTCGAAGAGATCCAACCTCATTCCACGCAAGGGTTAACTACGGCAACACCTTAGCACAAAAAAGCTTTTTTCATCGCCAAAGAAAACCATTCAAAGCTCTTTTTAATGAGAGCTTTCGTCTAGCGGCGTTTCTTTGGGGGGCGATGCGTTCAAAGCACTGCAGATATTTACAATTTGCATATTGCACTTGATAACTTTAATGCAGTCGTTAATCACGAGCCGCGTTAATTGCGAAAAATAAATTTCACAACTCCGGGCCATTAGCAAATTCGTATCGGTACGCGTGCAAATTCAAAGCGCCGTTACATTGGAATCATCTGTTTTATCAAGTGTTCCATGACTTGAACAATTTGTATGATTAAAAGTGAAATTCATACATATTTAATGTAATCTCGAGGTAGAAATGACAGCGTAATTGCAGTGAAATTAGTCCCATAGAGGCAATGAATATCTAATCTGATAATGCTCAGTCTTAATATTACCGTGACAAGGGTATTATTAACTTGAATTGAATTCTTGGATGACTTTGAAGAAACCAGCGGCTTAATATTGTACCATTTAATTTGAATTGCGTAAAATCAGGACATAAACACATTTTCCTTTGATCGAAGAGACACGTTATATTAATTCATTGTATCGACTTTTAAAGCTGAAAATCAAAATAAGTATGATTTGGCAATATCCAAAGCTTTTTACAACTTACTGACGAAGTTAATTGATTTGTATAATTTGGGTTAGGAATTTTTATAGATATTTCAAACATAAATATTACAAAAAAACGATATTTTTAATGCAACTTTATATTTTTGTAAGCCTGAACAATTAATGGTTTATTAAATAATTATATCAAACCCCAGGAGAAATTGCAAGTTCAGCTCCACAATTAACACTTTCAAAACTACTAAAGTTAAGATTGAACATTTTAAAGCTGCTTTTTTTCATTTTAAGCTTATTTTGAAGATTGTATTTTGAACAAAGTATGAGATATTTCTTAAGTTTAAATTTTAGCGTTGTTCAAAATTGCAAACAAGATTTTCAAACAAATACGAAACTTGTGTTCTATATGAAATTTATGGAATAATCTTAATGGAATCTATCAAGTCATGAAGAAAGGTTAAATAGCTTTTATTGAACTAAAAATCAAAAGTTTTCAGCTTATGGTACAAAGCAAAGAACATAATTTATGCTTATTCAATACTAGTAAAATATTTATCTAGCTCTTTGTAAAGCAAAGATATTAAGGTGTCAATACAAAAGAGTTTTGTACAATAATAGCAAAATATAAACAGACATATTTTTCTTAGTTAATATTCCTAAATTTTAATAATATAAATGTTCCTAATATTTTTATAATATGCTTTAGATTCGTTCCATAAAATGGTTCTACAAAGAGTTGTATCATTTAAAATAAGAAGGAAAAACATATATTTTCAAGTTTAAATATAAAATTCTATAATATTCTACGTGTTTCTAAGTTGTTTATCAATAGTGTATTCATTATATTTAAAAAAAATGATTGTGTGCCAAGGTTGTTTTATAGCGTTTTGTTTGTATGCAAAAAGTCATGAGATGTGTTTTGCTCGTTTGATATATTTCGTAGTTCAAAATTCGACCCACTATATGAAACGAGGGGAACATCTTACCTGAATAAAAATATGTATTCATATGGAACATAAAACTACTTCTGGAAATCACTGTAATATATCCACGGCGGCGGAAGCACCCGAGGCCCCTCGGCAGGGGTGCGATTATATATTCGCTGCACCAGAAACAAAACTAGTGTTCCTTTCGTAAAACGTCAAAAAAACACTTTCGTTCTTTGTGGATCATGAATAAAAAATAAGTGAAATAAAGACGACAAATATTTCTGTCGGGGGCGCGGGCTGAGCCTGACGTCTATTGTCCCTTCGCGGGGTTGGGACAGGGTGAGCTCACGGGTGAGTGCTTTGAATTTTCTATTGCGCGGGTCACATGCTCCTCCGCGTTTTTGAATATATATCTCGGCGCTTTACGGCCATAACAACCCATAAGTATTACCACCCCTCAGACAGATGTCGCCCCAGAAACTCCGGATAGACGTCGTAAAAGCCGAATGCTACGAGGAAGAAGGAGAGAGTCCGCCCGAGCCAAACTTCCATCATAACAATGACTCTTTTACCCTTTGATTACCTCGTCCGGATTCCTTATACTTTTTATCCCCAGCAGCCCGCAAAATCACCCGACTTGTTCGCAGATCAAACGCGACCAGACCTCGTGAGATTAACAAGAGGCCTTGTTAACTCCAATCATAAAACATTGACTGGGGAATTTAAATTGAAACAAGAAAAAGCGAAAGTACAGACCCCGAGCTTAGCGCATAAATTTTATCCGCACACATAGTTTTGTATTTGTTTTTATGTTTACATATATGGAAAAGTTTTAATTGATCAAGCAGTCGGTTTATTTGATTTTCATTAAAGTATTTGCTCTCACTATGGGGAGTGAGGAAAATCTATTTACCGTCGGATTCGGAGAGGAAAACTTTCGAAAACTCGCTTATTTGTCTTCGAGTAAATTTGTGATTTTTCGAATGGACTTGGGAAAATTTATGTGACGTGTATCCAGGTAAAATATCACGAACCTTAAGACTTATTGGAAGTAGATTATTTGAGTATTTGATTTAGAGATTTGTCGTTATTCGATAAAATCTGAAGTCTTGGTTTTATAAAAATAAAATTTAACCATAACTCGTATCTAAACGTATGATTATAGTTATATTTATTATTAACCGATATATTTAAAAAAATGCTATATAGAGCTTAAAGCATTTGCTGTATTTTATGCTGTTTTTATTCAAAAAATGATTGAAATAATAGGAAAGTATTTATATTATCGGCGAAATTTAAGGAAACGAATTAAAACTTTAAAAATGCCAGAGGTGATTTAATAACTTTCAAAATGTTGATAGGGGGTAAAATAGATTCACAAAGATTCCTTAACTTAACAAATTTAAAGATCAGTTTACTTTAAGTTTATACTACACTAGCTAAAATATTTGGGAAGAAACGTAGTCAAAAATTATGATTCTACAAGAACTTTCCGTAATAGTTATTGAAGAGCGAATAATTGTTTAAACTTTAAATTGAATTGCTTTTGAGAAAGATTGTAATTGGTGATAAAAAAATGGCTTCTATATAATAATAAACCAGAAACTTATTTTTATAATTCCATCACAAATTAAGCAAGAAACAAGTTTTTCTTTGTGTTTGAATAGAATAGAAGTGATTTTTACTAGATATACAGAATTATATTGTATTAAATTAGCCAGATTAAAGACAGAATTGCTAAAAAAAATAATCAGCTTTGATAAATAATCAAATAGGAATTTTGACAAAATTTAGAATTAAGAATATATCACCAAAGAAATTTCAAATATTTACATATATATAGCTAATTTAGTGATACGACAATTAAGTCGGTAAAGCCTTAAAACTACTTTTTTCAACACGGTTGACATGATATCTCAAGTGTTAATTAATTTATTTAGTTCAAATTTGGTATAAAGTTTTTACATATAATTTTCTATTGTTCCTACCAGATTTATATCAAAACTTTATTTTTAAACATTTAAAAAAAAAAATGAAAAAATAACTTTTTTTTAAAAAAACCGTCGCCATTTGTGAAAATAAAATAATTATGTTTTCTTTGAAGTAGGAACTTTAGTAACATTTTTATTGATTAAGAATTATTTTATTTTAAATTACTAGAAGGGTTGAAATCGTGTCAACCAGTCTACGCCCCTTTTTTGCCTCTTACACTTTATCAGCCTATAACTTTTTTTTTATGAAACTATCATATCTGCTTAAAAAATATGAAAATTAAAAATATTCTCTGTTTTTTATTTATCGAACTTGAAAAAACACCCAAAATTTGTGCCTCTAGACTAGAATATCTTCTTAAAGAAATTTGTTGAGTATTTTGAATTGACCGTCTTGTATAGGGTGCGGCATGGAAACTACTTTATTTTAAAATTTAATAACACATACAATACAGGAGATATTATTGTAATTATTTTATTCCTACCACATAGAGATTTTAAAAGTTTTTTTATGTTATAAAATTACATTTTTAAGGTAGCCTTTGTTCTGGTTAATGCATTGAAATAGTCGATTTTTGAAGTTTCTCACCCTCAAGTTAAATCTTGAAGGAGAAAAATTAATTAAACTATTTTTATCAGTAAAATTAATTCTCAACTATGATAAAAGCTCGCCATCTCTTGCTATATGAAAATATTTTTTGGCGCGCCAGAAATCCTTTGCAACATTCCCTCATCAAAATAAACAACGTTCACCTTTCTACCCCTCCATATTTAAATAACACATCCAAAAAGTACCACCGCTCCAGCACTTTATCCAAAATGTTTACTAGTCTACCATTCCGCCTCAAAAAATCCCCCAGAAATGATTGAGCACAGCGTCCTTAGAATAGAGCTCAATGTTTTCGCTCCACCTTTTTTATATTTGAAACACCTTATTTTTTCGTCGAAGATAAATTTTCTAGCCCCTCCCCAACAAAACGACGTTAGGGCCCTCCTAAAATAAATAAGACGTGTCTCGTACAGTTTGGCCATGGCTGCCAGCTCACATGGTGCAGCCACCCGGGAGACAAGGCAAAGTTAACGAATTTGATTACAACTTTATCATCTCTCCGAGCGCTGATAATTCCTTTTGGGCCGCAGCTTTTTCGTAAATTGCGAAGTGCTGTCGGTCTTTATTGTATGGGTGCCGCATTTATCTCATCCCTCAATATTCGTAAATAATCCCCGGGGTATCGAAAATCTTTATTATGGAAGGATTTTGCGAAATTCTACAAGACTTGGAGCAATCGCAAATAAGCGACATGTGTTTTTGATTCATAGAAAATTGTAGAGCTTAGGATTGATTAAATAATAAATAACAAAAAAGTTTCTATTGAAATAACATTAAAAAAAATCCAAAAACTAATATTCTTTCAAGTCACATTTTCTTCCAGCAGTATTTCAAAATACATTGGAATGTTTGAGTGATGATTTTATGTACGATTAATCTAAGAATTTTCGGATGAAAGCTCGCAATATCAGAAACTCCATTTGTGCATTAAAATGTACATATCTTTAACATTGAAAGAACAATTAATTATTTGTATTAGGTAATAACGAATGAAGAGAAGTTTCATAATTTTTGGTCCGAAAATTATAACAAACTTTAAAAATTAAATGCTATCATCAACAAACAATATTATAATGATAACTTCTTATGATTTAAATAGAGTGAAAATTTATTATAACAGTACAAAAACTAGATAATAATTGGACTTTCATTGGTCCATATATACCTCAAAATCTTTAAGCAAAATCTAAATTGAAATGAAACAAAAATATTAAGCTTTCCATCTTCCAAATTAATTGGCATGCATTTGAACCCAAGCTTTTATAATAAGAATGCAGAATTTAATCCACTGTACTAAAATAAGATTGGTTAAATTTTAAATTTATAAATAATGTTTGGTTTATATATATTATATGATTGAAAGCACCCGGTTAAAATATTGCGGTCTTTGCGGTTTTTAAAAAGCGATGTAAAGAATTCATGCCTTTGCTGTAGGTTTACGTCAGATTATATCATGGATATAATATTGTACACAATATTGAAAATCTGCGATGAATATACTGTTAATTAATTTGAATTATGCCAGTCGTGCGTTATAAAGTCTGCTCGGAACATTATAAAAGCTCGTCTGCGGCAGCGGATTCTTTTGATTTTTGATACAGCCCCCGGCAATATTAACCATTGAAAAGAATATATCCGGTAGTGAATAGAGAGAGCTAATTATTTATCGAACGATTTCGAGATAAATTCGTTAGCATTATCGTAATAAAAGGGAAAAACCTAGGGAAAAAAGCGCACGATGTCAGTGAGAAAAGCGCGCAAAGCAAGCAACGAGCCGGCATCATTAGCGACGGCACAGTCGATGGGAGTGCGGAGCTTTTCGTGTTAGTTACGGCCCACCAGACCGCAACTTTGCCCGCTTCGTTTGGTTTCAAACACTGGTTTATTGGTCCAATCTATACCAGCAATTGATGCAACATTAAAAGCTGGGGCACATTTTATACGAATGAAACCTACAATGCCGACGCTGAGAACGGCCGAGGACCGGCGGAGTGGACGGCTTTATGGAGCATTGAATTGTCAGGGCAATATCGCTTGGTAGGATCAAAGTCGGACATTTGTGTTTATTTGGATTGCGGAGACTCATGAATATAACCGGATTGTGTCAACATTAAACTCACGTACTGCGGTTACAGTTCACAGCTCTGATCAGGTATCTATACTTATCTGTGGAACAAAGTATCTAAATTTAACTGTGACTTTATATTTTATATACCAATTTGTTTGGATATTTTGAATCATCTTAACACGTTCCCGTCGGGTTACGCATATGTGCCTTCTTCGGGCATAATTAGTTAAGGGGGGAGACGCATTTATGCATATTTAACTACACTTGCGTTCCGTGTAAAACCGCACAAAAAAGCTATGAATTACATAGAAAAAGTGAAGATGCATTCCATGGATTTTAAAAACTTTGAAAAAATTGTATAAAATATACCAAAAATCGCACAAAAAAAGAATACAAAATCAAAAAAACAATAAGGCAATTAAAATAACATTTTTTGTGAAATTTATTTGTATATTTTTGAGAGTCGATACTTTGAAAGAATGCAAAAAAATTTTTTTCGACGACAATTTTTTCAAAATTCTAGACTAGAATACCCCCTTGAAGTGAGCGGTCGTAATTAAGCGATAGTAGATGCAATATGATTTAAACAGTTTAAAATTGTATTTTTTTTTTCAAAATTCCGTTAATATTGATGATTTATTTTCTATTTTATCCAAAATGTCACGACACGTAGTCTATGAAATGAAAAAAAAAATAGCTTTAAAAAACCGCATAACTTCGAAATCGCACGAAAAAAGTCGCACAAAAAAAGCATGGGTGTATATTACACTAAAAAAGACTTCGAGGGGGATTCAAATATAACTCGGAAGTTATTTGCATAAATTTATTAATGATTAAAAAATACAAATGGAGTATCTTAATTTTCTACATACGTTTCCTGTATCAGAAAAACAATTTATCATATTTAAAATTATGTTTGATTTAATTATATAACATCAAACTATGCCATATCGGTTATAGGACGATATCTAAATAATACATTTTTTAGGTTGAGATTTTAAAATTTCCATTTAGTTAAGATAAGGATTATTTAAATATTATTTTAAATCTAATTGATCATAGTATAATTTATTTGTGTTTTAAATAGCATCAACGTCTATAGAACTTTTTCCTATAGCGTTTGCGGTGTTCCTTTCGTATAGCGTGCTTTTTACAAAACGCCATGTTTTCAAGGTCGTTAAAATATTTAAATATTTTCTTCTTGTATCGATTGTACCCAAGGATAGACTGAAAAAAAAAACGTATTTCGCTAGAATAAAAAGCACAAATTTTAGAACGTATAAAAAATTGAGTATGAGTAGATCTACAATTTCTAGAATTTAAAGAAGGGGAGGGTAAAATACGATTACACGTATAAGGTCATGTAATGTTTGACCTGTTGATTTCCTACAAATCACAAAAAAAAAATTATTTTGGGTGCTTAACTTAATATAGCTGTTTTTCTATAGCGTGGTCCCTATATTGACGTTATAGAAGGGTAGACTGAATGTTAAAATATCTTGATCCAGTCCACTATACCATCCGAGTTTTGAAGTTTTGAGAAATTGAAGATTTATGTGATTCAGATATTTATCCAATGCATTCTGTGAGAATGTACTAATAAAAAATAATAATAGAACTTATTATTACTTAGTAAAACGTACCACAACGTACATAGTTTCTAACTATAGTTTGACGTCTATTAATCGCTACGTCGCACTTTTTTACGGAAATTTCTCGCAATTATATCGCGCTGTTTTGCACTCAAACATATGATCATTTTTATACTTATCTTGTTAAGACATGGATAATTATAAGATTTTTTTATAATATTCAGTTTTTTTATAGAAATAACAAAGGAGAAGAGGTTAATGATCAGATTGACAATCGGAAAGATGCTGGAAATTGTGAAAAAAACGATATAGATGAATTTTAATATAGTGATAAAAGTATAAAAATATTCTGTAAAATATTTGAGATTTCTTAAGCAATTAAAATCTATTTTGATATGCTGTAAAAACTATTATTAATTTTCATATGAAAAATAATTGAATACTTCTCTCCACATGCAGCAACAGTTAATTGCCTAATTGTCGAGCGTACGTAGTTTTAATAACAGTTATTATGGAGAAGTGGAATATAAATGCTTTTAAGGGTTGTTCTCAAATAATAATTGTTTCCGCTTTTAAAAATGAAGAGCGCCGAGTTTCGAAACTGTAATAAATACACGAACGAGCAAAAAACGGGCTCGGACATTTCCAGCGGAAAATGAAGAGCTCCGGGAAGATTGCAATGCATCAAATTACGTAGGAAGTGTTGAAAAATCAAGGGCTTATTAGTATGTTAATACAGGAGTACAATTTCCATGTCAGCGGTTCAGCTTTTGCAGAGTGAGCCATGCATATTCATGAAGTCGTCCACGCTAAGGTTCCTCACTCATTTCCGTTTATCAAGCCAGTGACACTCGAGGAATGTCCACTGACCCATTTTGAAATTGCTTTCTATAAACATGGTGATCTTATTCGCTCGTGATAAATGGGCAATATCTGCATTATGGACCGGTTTGGAGTAAAGCCAAATAGTCAACACCTTGCAGACCTTCGGCGACGACGACGACGACCACGACGCGATATGGCACGTACCACCCTCACCCCGACGCCAACCGCATTATATCAAATTTTGCTTACCAGCCTTACAAGCCGTATTGCAAACACTGACCTACTTAACGGCTCGTAAAAGATAATATCGGCACGTCCGAGGTGGACAACCAAATCAACGGACGCAACAACCACTGGCCTACAAGAGCGTGTGAAATTCTGCTACTAAGCGAAGATTTAGATGACCGACAACACGGGCAGCGACCATGGATTCAGATAAATTTAGTACGACCATAAAATTATGCCCGTCCAAGAATAACTTTGCCATATTGAATATGCCTGAAATAGTTATGGAGCATTGTAGCGCCGTGGAAGGTCTGTTATCCATTACCAGGGCTATAAAATTACCACTATAATTTTACCATCCATTTGAGAGCACTTTAAGTATTAAAAATGAACGCTAAAACGACTATATTGCTATCAATGCTTAATTTTCCTCAAATATAATAGTTGCATTAGAGTGCATAATGAGATTTTCCATATTGTTGTATGGAAAATCTATGGCAAAATATTTAATATAAAACATTGACAAATCGCTCATGCTTGAATGTATTTTGTGATTGTACAGATGGATATATTATCTTCTTTTTAATATATAAATATATACCGTATGTTGCTTAATAATTCAAAACAAAATCTATTCAATGCAGTTTAAATGTAAAGATCAACATTTAACGTAATGTTTTGGGATGTTCGTTCGACTTCTCGAATCCCCATTTCGTTACCTCCGCCGCTGTGATATTACCCGACCGTTGCCGTACACAGCCGCGGAGACAGCACTGGAAGGGTTATTAGAAGCGCCGAGGTTATCAGAAGCGTAATCAGCTTACATACTATGTAATAATGGAATCTTAATAGGAAATCGAGCATATCGAGGATCGAAGATTAGAATTTGAAGACGATAAATGTCTAGATTTGGAATTAAGTCTACAAAATAAGTTATTCAAGAGAGGAATCCCTAAAAAAATGTTATTCCAGAAGAGGTGGCATATTTTGATCTACAGGGCAATTTTTAAGTTGATTTTTAATCGTTATTAATAAAAACGACAATTATTATTCTGTATGGAAGTAAATAATTTCATACGTCGTTATATTGAATATTTTTACGCGTGTTTTCACGTCTTTCGTGTAAATTGAAGGTCGAAGGTCATAATAATCTATTGGAGTATTGAAAATAAATTGAACACACGACAAACACCTCAAATGTGCAATGATACATTACTCAATATGTTCCTAGGATATTTTAAGGAGTTTCCAAAACGCACCAAATTAAGAAGAAAAAAATATTTTTCTTCAAAGATAGTGCTGAAAATGCTGTCACTGTGAATGCTGAGCGATACCAATCAATTTTGAGTGACTTTTTATGGCCACAATTGATTCAAATTTACAGAAAGTACACAAAGGCGTCACATTTGGATTGTTCTTGCAGTTAAATGCAAAAACAGCGTTATTCATGATGAAAGATTGTGAAAACTAATAATGAAAGTCATCAAAGACTTTTTGACAAAGATTTTTTAACTTATGTATTCTGCGGACCCCCTCTTGAGCAAATTATTTCGCGGATCCCCTTTTGAAAAAAATAAATCTTTTGGCGGAACTCATCCCAACCCTTGTGACTTAATTTTTCAAATAAACATTTCTTGGTCAAATATTGGTCAAAATTAATCTTCTTACAATGTTTTCTGTAAATAGTCCCACTAAAATATCGCGAACTCTGAACCGCTGCTGTAGAGCTTTCGATATACGCTAAAAATTAGCAATTTCTATAAAAGTAATCTTGAAAAAGACCCAATTATTAAAAAACATAAGATAGGTTTGGATGTAAATTATAATCATCAGGGTAGATATTTTGTTTATGTTGTGATTTTGAAAGGGTTTCTCCAAATAGGAAAGAATTTATAAGAGTGTTGTGAATTTATCAACGATATTAAATATGCGATTATATATTAATTTATTCCTATATATAATACTAAGAGCTGGCAGCCTAAATTGAAGGTGATCTAACACATGTAAGTAATAGTTGTGTTCTGGCGTGTTTCCTCCATAAGGGTGAATCCGGATCGAAGCGATTTTAATGAGAGCTCAGAATCTTAACAACAATATTATAACTTGCTTAAGATTATTAACGTAAATTGCGTTTATAAAAAAGTAATTTTGATTGAAAATGATTATGGCAAAATCGCTATTTGAAATGCGAACAAAAGGTTCCGATGGGACTGCCCATACAAGGGAAACACCTAACGTGCTTCCGATTATTTGTAGATGCATTAGGTGTAACACTTTATAGTGCTTTAAACTAAACCCCACAGCTATTACGAGGGTGATTTTCTGTGAAAATAAAGGAATTGTTCGAGATGGGAGAGAGAACGTGGCGCTGTAATGTGAGATGTGAGACTTTTCACTCCCTATACGCCGGATAGAAAATTGAAAATTGCAATGTTTAACCCTCCACATCGCGGTGATGAAACACCCGACGTTGCAGCTGTAACTCGTCTTCCACCCCCCCCCCCCATTAAATACGGTTTGAATCCATCGAAATTCAACACACATAAGAAGTTTCAATTATGGTTTCAAAGCCGATCTTATTACTGAGATTTGTGTTGAAATTTTCAGGATTCAATATTGAGCGCTTAGCCTGCGGCTTTTGGCAATAATAAAAGTCACAATTAAACAGACGGATAATGAAGATTTATATTAAAATTTACTTGTGATTTAATAATAAATTAATGTTATGACTTTGTTAATAATGCGTTGAATTCTATGAGATAAGTATGCTCGTAAATTACTGTCAATCGAGAAGTTGTTGGTTGCTTGTATGCGATTATTCTCATGTCTAAATATTACCTTTGACTAAATGCCTTAGCTACATGGTTGTGATTTTCATGTAATTCAGGCTTTGATTCGATTACCCAGTCATCTGGTACGGGTTGCCCAATTACACGCTAGCAGACCTACTTTTCCAGCCAATAGAGCTTTAAGCTCTGGCCGCGAAATCTGTCAGCGCCAGGATGCGGAAGCTGGTCTTCCAATTTGAAAGCACCTAATCAACTAAATCACGAGTGATTGCCTCACATTTGCTCCGATTACATGCTAACAATGGAATTATGTCGAAGCCATTGACCACGAGTTCGCGTCTAGAACACTCGTTTTCCCGGGGCAGGCAACCACTCGATACAACAAAGACACGTAACACAATTTGAACAGTTCAAGCAGCAAGTTTCAAAGTGTGGCCAATCAAAGATGACACGAGTCCTTTGCTACAAGTTCGTCCTTACCCCTCAAACTTGGGATATGCTCGGTAAACAGTATCTATATTTGTTGGACACAAGTACACGGTGTTGACCGTTGTTTCCCCTTTCTACCGACGGACCTCAAGGGTGGGACCAGGGTTGAGGGTAAAGTGAATACATCCACTTTATTAGCAACAAAGCATCCTTTTGATAAAAGCAGGAGGTGGCTATGTGGCGCAATAAATCAATGTGGCACTACACTTTGAATAGCACAATAAGAATTCGGGACAATCCATTGCGTCCTTACAATTAATCAAGGGCGCTCCAAAAACACCAACACACAAAAAAACTCACACACAATCCGAATGATTTGGCGCAATTCCAGCAACGATATGCAAATATATTATTCATTGGTAATACATAGCTTTTAGAAATTGGAACATGTATTGTTTCGCGTAATTTGTCCATTATTGACATTCACCTACTAACTAAAGGGTGAACAAACCGTAAATTTATGCAAATTGCTTTCTGGGTATATTGATGCTCCCATACATTGGTAAATTTTGAAAGCCACAGCATTTGCATATTTAATTGATCAAATAAAGCCTCAATAAACATATTTTTCAGCATTGAAACACGCCAAATGATCAACGGTCAAATTATTATTTAAGGGCGAAAAAATATAAAGTCATACATACATCTGAAAACTCATCCTGTGGAAAAAAATTCTCCACGAAAGGCAGTATATCAAGACTTTTCTTCCGCCTTGAGGTTTACTCGACCTTATTCACAAACCCAGGAAGTTAGCATCAGTCATCATACTCTTTGTTGAAAAATAAATGATCGAATTCCGAAGAGGGCGATAAACGCTGAAATATTACACCATATTCTACTCACACGTTTAACTTAACTCGTTAATGCTCAGAGCATTCGCAAACTGGCGCAATCGCAATATGTGTCCGTATGGAAACAAAACGTCGACAGGGAAAATTTTGACCTATTTAAATCCCCAGGAGTGGTTGTTGGTTGGCGTTATTAGACACAATATGGGATCGATTAATTCGAACTGCAATTCTGCACTTGCATCGTGTCTTGCAGCATTCGATCTTGGATGACTCCTGAAGGATTTTGCATAAATAATCAGAACTCAATCATATGGTTACACAAATGCTCGGAATAAAGATATACTGAAATTAAAAACGTTAATAGAATATTTTTATGTTATTGTTTTTGATACGAAAAAAGTAAGCAAATCAATTAAATCAAAATTATTAATCGATGCGTTTTGGCATACACTACTATTAACCCGTTGATGAGTAATCACGCATATGTGCGTTCGAACTCGAGCGATACAGAAAGAGCATTCTTGTACATCGATTGCGAGAATCGAAGACAGAGACGGGTGTCTTGCGTCTCATCATGCAATCGTACGTCGATGGCAAGGTTGTGCTGTAAAGGTACCTCTACACGTTTAAATTTTTACCAATTTTTATCAATTTCGACCAATTTTAACGAACACAAATAATCACTTGTATTTATATAAAGAAATACATTATTTGAACAATATTTAATCTTTTTTTCATACAGTAAAAAATAGAGAATCATCAAAGCAATTATCAACAGATGACGACATTCGTATTCGATTGTATACCAGTAGGTATGGGGCTTTTTAGATTATTGGTGATCGTCTTAAAATCATAATAAATAGTAGAAAGCAACACAAATCAATTATATACTTAAAACTCAACGTGGTAACAAAAGTGATTCTATTTAAAACGCTATTCTGAGTTCCAACAATATCAACAGTGTTATGGTTCATTAATTAATATACAAGCTTCACTCACGCTGCGCCGATAAGTGGTGGACATACGAATATAGCATCTATGTTTAACTCAATTTAAAATTAACTATATTGGGTTGATACAAAAGTTTTTACGCATTTTTGTTTTAAGATGTGGAAATAAACTAATTGATGAATATCATCTGATCCCAAACGTTTTGAATTGGCCAGCAAGTCTTTAAGAGCCCTAATTGTTTTTAAATTGATCGATAAACTAAAAAGTGGACCTGGACTTGTAGTACTTGGAATGCTCCTTGACTGTCTTTTTTAATTGTGTATGATGATTATTTTATACTGTTCATATTGATGTTGTCTTTTAATGATGTATTTATTTGTCTCCTGAATTTGTATTTGTATCATTCGATGGACATATTGTGCCATCCATGATAATTTAGAACAGTAGGAGAGTTTAGGTTCATAATACATATTGCATAATTCGTGTTTGTATCTAAATTAAATGTGGTGAACAGACGAACAGTAACCACTAAATTGTCGTCGCTGATTATTCAAACAAACCGTAAATGCAACCAATCGAATGAATCTATGATTGTGTCATATTTTTGCTTGCGTCAATATGAAAGATTTCAATACGTTTACAAATACCGCAATGCAGTTTGTCGGTTAGTTTTTCAATCATATCAGAAATGGATTAAAGTCTGGAACGGCCAACATCAACAGTTTGACTTGGATGTCAAAGCGAATGGCATCGAAGGATTTGTGTGCAGTGATCTAATAGGATTTGTGGGGTTGGTGTGCGGTTTGCGGGTGCGGATTACGCATGCGCGCACCCCACAAAACAATGGAAAATAAATAAAAGCGGCAGAAAGGCACGAATTCGAGATTATCCTGTGTGTGATGAATGGCCCGTGAATAATTCCCCGTAATTCGTTTGCAGCATATTGAATCGGTCGGCAGGGAGCTCCGATTAGCGATATAATGCCATTATGCGAGGAGTTCGCGGCCCGTAAAATGCCCCCACCGGGGGCCCGGCCCTGTTATTTTAGTGGATATGGTATGTGACGATCGATCGAATTTGGCATACCACCACTAAAATCTGGCAAAAATGGCGGGAAAATGCATCGGCAAAAGATAATTCCAAATAGTTAACATATCATTATAAATAGTAAACAAATTGAAGGGTGGGGGGGATGAATATCAAAAATTCTCATTTGGCTACCCATTGTGTATTGCATTCCTTCATTTATTGACATTTTCAAAAATCAATGCAACTTGAAAAATCACTAAAAAATCAATTTTATCACAATTCTTAGACATTGAAAATGCCTTGTATTCAGTATTACATTATTATTTAAAGTACAAAAATGACATTGATCAGATTAAATGTGGCCTATAAAAAATAAATTAATACATACGGCAAGCATAGTAATATGTTGTTTTTTTGGTTAGCCTCGATTAACCTTACCCTACCGGTGATGTGTTTCGTACAATTTTAAAACATTACAAAAATTGTTACATTTCTACCTAAACTATAGCCAATAAAAGAAATAGTGGTGTACCAAATACATATCATCGGTGAGTATTTTAGCACAGCAAGGAAAAGGTTAAAATACTATTGTGCGCCGATTTTTTCATATTAGTTGACTTATAAGGATTTATTGAAATTATTTTTTTCATAAATGAGGACCCTTTGCGGTCTCTAAATATTTAAGATATTTTTAAGATAAAACGTTTTTTTTTTTCAATTTTTAAGAGTCACTGCCTGTGTTTTAGGATTTTATCCGAGCAACAGCCCCCTTTCCATTGTATCTCTAGCAGGTAGGTGAAACACTATGAAGGATCATAAAAACCAATATTACTTTCCAAATACTGTTCTAAACACGATACGCAAAATAAAATGACATGATTTTAAATCTGGATGGGGAAAAAATGTAGAAACAAAATGTCGACTCCAGACTACAGAGAGCCAGACTCGACATAGGACCGCAAGAGATACAGATAGACCAAAAACTAATTAATATCGTAGTATGAAATATTTTTAAACATATTGAACAACATGTATATAATCAGTATAAGATCTTATAAAATATTTTAATATCTATACTGTTAGTGGTTAGTTTCAATCTTGAAAAAATGTTGGTTATTTTAAAAGTAATGGCATTTTATGTAAAAATAGAATTTTTACGCGCGGTGTTTAAAGATTGCCCGCGAAATGTCCCGCATAAAATGTGTTACTAATTAATGCATATAGATATACAATGGATAAATCTTTAATCAAATTAATAAAGTTTCTAGAATGAATAACTATTGGATTTAGATTTGGATACTGGATTCGACTTTTTAAATAGTATTGCTTTAAGAAATACTAAATTTGTACTTAATAAGGATATAATTAACACATTTTTTTCCGCGCGGTTTTCGCAAAAATGCCCATAACTTGTTTTGTATTAATGCTAATTCAGTGAAATAAGAAATGTTATAAAGCGTATTTGATATTTGTCAATTTCTTCAAGTATTTTTATGGTAATTTTTGAGCAACAGTCGGTTATGTCAGACTTATTGTAACCTCATGCATGTTATCTCATCGATAAGTTTCAATTTTTCGACACGAGAAAAAATCTCCCGGGCGGGCTTACAAATGAAGTTATTGAATGCTCGATATGTCAGCGCGATACCACCCCATTCCGCCCCCACGTCTTGTTCCTCCGCATCACATATTCAGCAAGGCTGATATTTGAGTCAAGTTCGCCCTGTCGCTTATTGGTAATATGAAATATCTGATGGCTGCTTGGTATAATCTTGAATAGGAAGATGTTCCCAGTCAGAATTACAGACTTACATGGAGGGTGATTTCGCTAAGAGGGTTTGTAACTCTCTGGCAACACCAGCATAAAGGCCTAATACCGCTAATAGCTTCCAATTTACCGCAGCCCTTTTATCAAGCTGCGAGATCCTATCAGAAAACCAATAAACTGATAGATTCCCCCGCTAATACGGTCGCTCCATCACACGAGCGCAAACCCTCCCCCTACTGGCCCCTCCCCAAAGACAGCGCAAAGATGGAGAAAAAAGAGAAATATGTAATCGTCGCCGAGAAAGAATGTGGTCCTATTGGGCGCGGAGGGGCAATCATTACCCACCGTATGATGTCGCCCGGGGCGGAGATTTTTGTTGCCGGCGGCGCTCCATTTCCGGGGCTTCGATTAAATATTTTACGGTCGGTACAAATTGACGTCATTATTTCGACTGAGACGGTGGCTACAGGGCCATTTGTCTGAGTGCTGTATTGGTGACGAAGTTTTCGCAATATTTTGCGGGTTACAAAAGGTCGCACGTGTATTATTAAATTTATTAATCTCGGCTCTGCTTAAGCGAAACTATTTACTTAATTTACATCCATCCCTCACATTACGTAATTAATTGATTCCTAACAAAACTGCGTAATACCACGAAAGGTCCTGGATTAGTAGATGGAAAATTTTCGGCTTTACTTTAATAATTATCAACAGTGTGCTGGCATGTATAGTTTTTATACTCTTGACAACAAAGCAAAGAATATTCAACATGAATTTCATTTTTAATCTCGAAAAAGTCATTTTTGATGAGCCATTGATCGACATGATCCAATTATCTCCCACTGTCCGGATGCTTATTCTGTCCCTCCCTTATTGCTATATATCAAATTAACGGTATATTTAACAAGAATACGTCATATCAGGATTGATGCTAATATGTTGTTTTATTAGAAGTATCCATTAATAATGTCGTTTTTATGATACGACATCTCCAAAATAGTCTTCTACAGTCTGTTAAAGTAGTAAGGACGTAGTTTTGAAGTTACTGTCCATGGCAAGTAACTTAACGCCCCCACCGCCCGGATGCAATATATTTAATACTATTATAATAATATACAAAGATAGTCCCAAAAGTACCCGATTTAACGTATAGATGGCAGTTAATATTTTAAAAAAAGTGTGTACTATGATATAATTTGTCTTGAGTATAGACGCTGCGTTGCTTCCATGATCGTACAGATCATAGAAAATGCCACAAAAAGCCCTAAACGAGGACGGAGTGGCTATGAGGTTTATATGTTCAATCGGTCCGCTTTTCGGATCGCTGATATGACGAATGAAATTATTGAACAACGAACGAAAGATGCATTGTTTTCAAGCCAATTTTTTTTAGCGATGAACTTTATTACACAATAGATGAATTGGGGTAATGAAAATCTTCGTGTTATTCAAGAGAAATGTCTGCACAAAAAAAATAGTATTTGGTTTGTATTTTGAGCAAATTGAAACATCGAGCCAAATTTCTTGGAAGATGGTGCTGGAAATGCTGTTATTTATAAGTGATTCCTACAACTCCTATGGATCCATGTAAACACTGAGATTATCTGTGATAGGTTAAAATTAATTTGGGGGTGCGTGGACAATTTTTGGGAGTTCATCAGTAAACAAAATCAAAAGCAATGGCTTCAATTAGGGATTATTTGTTCAACTTTGTGTGGAAAATGATGCATACGGATGTTCATTAGTTATCTTAAAGTGCACGTTTGGGTCTTGAAAAATTTAATTCAGTGTCAGAATTTAATCAATTCAAAAAATATCATAGCTTATATGACTGATTAAAATGCTAAAAAGGAGAAAATAATGACCAAATCTTTAAAAATTGCAAAAATCGGATGAAAATTTGTTTGCTTATTGTTAACGCTTAATGGCCACATTCTGACCCCTGCCAAATATAAAAAGCTGAAACTAATGCTTGAATTAAGATTCTACAAATTTTGGTTACAAAAATAGTACTTGTAGACTTATGAAAGTCACTCATAATAGGTGAACATTTGGAAGAAGAAGCACACAGAAAAAATGGGTTTTTGTATACGTAGTTAAAATTTCAATGAAAACCCAAACAAATATTAAAATGCAAGTAGAATTTCATAGACTTGTACACGGAAAATGGGTCTACCTATAGTAGGGTTAATAAATGAAGAAAAAAAACTATACTATTTCATCCACTGATCCATCGGAGTGAAGCAAATATCGGAGGACAGTATGAGGTCATAATTCAAATTCAATTACGATGCTTTTATTTGAATTCATTTTTAAAGATGCAATAACTGCACTCTAAGCGCTTGTGGAAATAATGAAAATTCACTAATTAAAAATCCCCTTTTCCCGACAGAAACTCCTGTAATAAAATAGTACTCAGCAATGAGGGAGATGGTAATAAAATATTTAAGAACATCTGCCAAAGGTCCGCACCGACTAATTACTTCACGTGCATACCTGTTTGCATTACCTGAAATGAGATGGTCTAGCTTTCTGTGCTTTAAACAAACAGCGTTTTTATACTTGGACTTCAAACCCAAGTATGCCATATAATTTAGCATTAAATTACGATTTGATATTAGTCGATGAAACCCTCATGGAGTATGTATTTATGGACATACATGTCTAGATTTCAATTACAGCTCAGTTCTAAATAGCGATCATTTACACGCGAATGGTATTTGAGGATGATATGAACAAACAAATTGGGATCATATGAATCACATATGGTCTTTGAGTCAAAATTGTCGTGTTTTATTAGAAATCATAATGTGGATGTGCAGTTTTTAGTTGGAATTCATCATATAAAATTGGGATATGATTGTTGGTTATTTTATACCCGGTTGGTTATTTTTCATTCGAATTTTTTTATGATGGATTCATAGAATATTTTCGACTCAATGGAAATCGGATGGCAAAAATCCCATAGATTCGGCGAATTCAGATTAATTATTTTATTCAGTCAGATGGTATTCATCAATTTTAAATGGCTGCTCTTCCGATCCCCTTTTATTCATATTCATTGAAATGACTCCAGATTCCCCGATTGAATATGATACATTAATATATCGCATTATACATAAAAGCCGAGTTTTTCCATGTTGTATGAATAATGCATGCGGAAGAGTGAGTGCAAAGCCAAGATAACATCACAGAAAGAGATGATAAGCTCTTTAAATGTAAATTCCAAATGGAAAGCTTTTATTTTGAATCATTAATCATTTCGTTTCAGTCAAACATAAACAGAGTTGTTATTTGGAGCCGGAGAGAAGCGAGAAGCTGTGCTGAAAGCAAAGAGAAAAACTGGAAGCGTTTACGCGAAATGCAAATGCATTTTGCTGCTGCTGAAAAGCTACCCGAAACGGAAATGCAGCTCTTAATGCAGGCCTACATTGACTGGTCGCACCGACAAAAAAATGCTATAAAACTCGCCCTAAGAATGATAATACCAACGATGTGTAAACTCAAGCCCAACAGCCTGCAATCAAATATTATATACAACCCCTAGCGAGTGTTCAATCTCAAACAATATAATATCAAAACTATCTCCAATTCAACAATTCCACAAACAACATTTGCGTCAGTTATCAAAGGGGATTAATCGATATCGTGTTATTTATGTTGAAATGTCAAAGATCACATGCGTAATATGTAGATTCATTAAACTACGTTGATAAGATCCGCTCAAACTGTGTTGTAATCTCTAATATTAATACAAGTTCAACATAACACAGTCTTTACTAGCCAGACTTGATTTTAGTTTAATAAAGGTCCTGGAGGTATTCGAACATCTATATAATTAATCAATTCTTATGAACATGTTACACAATGTGTAAACAGGGACGCTAATGTAAAATTCCGATATATCATACATTTTAATAGGAAAACCCGTCTTGAATAATCTGTTTTATGAAATTGAGTGATTTGTTGGACATATTAGAAAATCATTAGGGGATGGAAATAGTGAAATTCAGGAATCGATGATGAATATTGATTGTAAATATTAATATTTACAATTCCTGTAAAAATCCCTATTTAAGTGATCTTTCTTAATTTAAATGTAAAAATATTATTTTTCTAGCGTTTATACGCAAATATTAGAAGGACCTGAAAGTATTCAAAACCTTTGAAACCATATGTTTGAGCCCAAAACTAACAAAGTCTACATATAGCATTGTATGTTGCTTTTTTTGATTTGGGTTGGAAAAGTCTGCATGTGCCAATATTAGTTTCAGACATTTATATCGGACAATAAAAGCTTAAGGGATGAATTGAGAATAGGATGATTTACGAACTTTGATAACGATGCATTCAAATTCTTAATCAAGCCAGATCCATGATAAACAATAAAAAAAATATGCAAACATGCAAACAAATTTAGAACTCATCGATAAAATGAATAGGATAGGTGTTATGGAGTAGGATGGGTACTACACACCGTATGATTTTTTGGCAATACAAAATATATCCTTTTTTTGGATAGCATTATAACTAGTGTTTTAATAATCAATTCGGGAAAAATTAAGAAACTAGAAAAACCAAACAAATTTATTATTGACAATTAGAACATTTGCAAGAAAAATTAATAGAGAAAAGTTCGTATTTATTCAATAGAAAGAAGACGATACTGCTTCATAATAATGTGCGTCCTTATAAAGTAATATTGAAGCTGGATAAAATACGGGAATTAAACTGGGAAGTGTTACCGCATCTAATTCATCGGACCTCTCCCCGACGGATTTCTATCTTTTTAGTTCCATGGAGCACAATCTGAGAGAAAAACAATTCAAAAATGCAGTTGAAGTGGAAATGCATTTAAAGTCGGAAAGTTTTTACAAAAAAGGGACCAAAAAACTGCCAAAGCGATAAGAAGCGGTGTTGAATAATGAAGGGAATTATATTTTTTGGCTGAATTTTCGAATACTTTCGGGTCCACCTAATACAAACAACATATAAAATCAAAACAAAATGTGCATATCAAAAGTCAAAAGCACTCTATCGAACTATCTATTGGATTAAAGCAAACAACACACCGAATTTCCGCTAATTTTCCTCGCCGAAAAGCTGGCGATTATCACACAGAAAATTGTTGGACCAAATACGAAAATTATACAAAAGGAGTCCTGGCTTCAAATTATTGAAATATATGCAACACTTGAGTGGCGAGCAATAAATTATATCAAAAATTACCCGGGCAGATTTGGTTCTTAGCAACCCCCCTCCCCAGGGGGTACATTTTAACGCCGCTAGTTTGCATTAATGTCTTATGCTGCCATTTAAGAAAGAAATAGCGTAGCCAGACAGAGCAAGGCGCTAGTTTCTGCAAATAATGGCTGGCAGAGATGAAATAACACGGCTCGAAGCAAAAAGTCTTCGCGACTGTAATTTATGCACCGATAAAATACAAAGGGAAATAATGTCTGAAACCGTATAGAATGTTGCAAGATCCAGCCTTCGCGCTTTCTTCAATGGGGGGGGAGGTATCGCGGAACAAACCCCCCCGCCTGTATTTCTAAAAACTCTAAAGCTCTCTATAGTAATTCGCTTCCATAGACACTGAAATATTAATTCAGCGCGCAACGAATTAACATTTTGTCTGAGAAAAAGGAGAAGGAATTAATACTAATCTAATATAGCATGCAATCTGATTTGTTTCCATTGCATTGTATTTGTGTTGTATGTGTATGAAAGTCCGATGTAAAATAGTTCATTTGGAGACCATCCATTTGGAGACCCTGGGATAGTACTCCTTTAGGAGTTAAACTAATACATATAAAGTTAATATTTTGGCTACAAGTAATTTACATTATTTATTATTAAATTTACATAGCGTACTTTTGATACATAGTGGCTAAGGCTTCGGTAAACGTGGCTAAAGTTGTAATGCGATAATTTGATTGAAGTATTGTAACTAAGGCATTGCTATATATGATGTTTATATAATGTTTATTTACAAAGATGAAAATATAATAAATGACTGCCATTTTGTTCAATTACAATATCAAAACTACAAAATAAGATAGAATTAGGTTTGTAAGAATAATTATACAAATAATGTTGCTGCTTCCCATACTAAAATTACATAGAAATTGCATTGAAAAAACGACATTACTTACATTGAAGACGGATTTCTGATTCACATTGTGCTAAAGATTTTTTTTCGAGATTTTATCGAATATCATTAGGGAATAGACTCATTTGATTCTGCAAGAGATATATAGGAGCGTCTTGCAACACTTTATTGAACAATCATTTAGCGCTAGTAGATTCAAGCGGCTCCATCGAAGCATCCATTCACGACATCGAGGGTGGCGTTCGTCCCAGGGATGGGAATAAATTCAGGAATTTAAAGCGGAATGAAAGAAGATCTGCAGCTTGTCTCTTGTATTCGATGGCAGAAAAGAAAAATGAAGCATAAAATACATCCATTGTAATCCGGGCGTTTGCCGATTCTATGGATATTCAGATGCTTCTTTCGGTACACTATAAAGTTTATGGGTGTCGTACAAAGTTTCTTAAAGTGCCAGCCGCTCTGCGGTCCATTCATGACGCAAGCTTGTTAAGTGATCATGACATTAATTAAGCTCGGGTCCGGGTCATTTATGGCTCTATCTCATTTCGAAGGTTATGGCCATTTTATAGACCATGGCTTCTTAATTCAAGCAGCAGAGCCCGTTTCAGCTGGCTTGCATGTGACGAAGGATCATAAAATTTGCATTGTCACACATTTTCATGATTCTTAATTAAAAAATACTACAGCTCTTTTTGGTGAGATTTTATGATCGTACAGAGTCGAATGATGCTTTTATGCCCCGAGAAGCAGGTTTATAGGGTCCAAAATATAATGGAATACGCTGTATAGTTTTATTTTATCAAGTGAAGCTATTTTTCATCGTGGACAGCTATTATATAGCTACAATGATAATACATGTTAAGTAATTTATAGAGAAATATTCCCTTATTATTAATTTTGCCAAAGAAACCTACTTTTCGAATGCAGAATTTATAATTTCGTTCTTTTCCTCAGTGACAAATTTAATCTTAATTGTTGATTGATGGATAGTTAAAAGGGATTAAAGTTATTCATAATATTGTTTATGCAAATTTAATACCTAGGAGATAATATATGTTTAGAAGATGATTAAATATATCTTAGAAATTTACTTTAAATAAATTCTACAAATGTTTTACTAGCACTTGTAACTTTAATATCTTTAAAACGCAAATTAATAATGTAAATAAATTGATAGCCCCCTAGAATAGTTCAAAACGAATAGCCATTATAATTCATGGACGATTTGACAATGCTAATAAAGGGTGCGGCAAAACTCCTCCCCTAATTTTATTGGGGCGAAAAGAAGCAAGTGTTGATCCACAGAAGGAGAAAATATTTCAGGAAGCTTTGTTGGCGGAGGAAAAATACACAGGGCTTGATCTCTAAGATGTTTGCTCTCTAAAAACTGTTAGAATAAGATTGGTAAAATCGTTTGAATACTATTGAAGAATTGAATCGAGATCAAATTTTAAAACTATAAATTCATCAACATGGAACCACATCATATTCCGCTAAAAATTGTGGTTGTAAAATATCGACAAAAGATTCTGCCAATTCATTGTGATGTAATACATGAAGAAAATTAAAATATTGCTATAAAGAATGGTGAATTTTTTGATTATTTATATTTGAGCTCAATTGGTGTCCAATCACAGTGACGGAAGTTATTTTTTGTAATAAAATTGAAATGGTAACAGGTTTTATAGTTAAGGGATGAATTTAGAACGGGAAGACCTTCATTGAGTCACATCTAAGATAAACAATCGAGGAATTATCGCAAATGCTGGAATCATTTAAATTTCATTGGCAAAGCGAATAGGATGGATATTTTTGAGTAGGATGGGTACCGCACACTTTTACCGAACACAATAAAAATGAGTAACGAAATACGTACTACGCCTTCTTAACAACAATAAAATAATCTCTTTTTGAAAAGAATTGTAACTGGTGATGATAAATGGCACATTTACGATGATATACGAAGAAAAAATCAAAGGCTTCTTGTTAAGAACCCTCAAATCCAACCCCTAAGCCCATCGTATAAATCATAAAAAATGCCGCAAAAAGCCCTAAAAGAGGACAGAGTGTTCGTATGTCTAATTGGTCCGCTTTTCGGACTGCTGATTTGGTGGGATATAATTAATTATGAATTAATGACACCGGGAGAAACTGAGTATGTTTATTGCCGATAATTATAAGTTTTGCTTCAAAAAATAAAAGATAAACGTCCGTATTTTTACAACAGAAAGATAACAGAGGCTTCATGATAATGCGCACCTTAATAAGCAAAATTGACACTGGTAATTAAACTGGGAAGTGTTACCACAATCTTATTCACCGGACCTTGCTCCGATTGATTTCCACCTTTTCAGATCTATGGAGCATATCCTGAGAGAAACACAATTCAAAAATGCAGCTGACATGAAAATGTATATACATCGTTTTTTGCTTTGAAGTTGAATTTTTTTTTACATAAAAGGGATTAAAAGACTGCCAATATTATGAGAAGATATATTGAATAATGTTGTTTACAATTTTATGTTCAGATACAGATCTTCCCACCTTTCGTTTTATATTGGCTACAAATATATCAACATCAAAAGCAACTGTATCCTTATATAGTAAATAATGAGAATATAAATTGAATAAACTATAGAAACTACCCTTGGTTTTCATGCATTATTTGCTTTAAAGAATATCTATAACTGATGTTATAACTGGGGGGAAAATAATAAATTCTTAGACTATATCAATCATATCATGTCAAAATATAATATTAATGAATAAAGATTTAATTTTTATGCCTGAGCATAGAAATATTTCAGATAAATTGGCGTTTAAATGTATGCAATATGCTTCGGGAGGCTTTTGTGCGATTTGGGGATGAAGAATATTTATTCAAGAGTGCGTACGGTATATGCCGAAGTTTTAATTATCCACATCTTTTTATGGCGTACAGATGCTTTGAATTATATAAATGTTAAATTGTGTTGGCTTAAGAGTGCGCGGAAGATTGCGGCGCTCGGTGGCTTAGCTCTGGAGATGAGGAGGCTGCGGAACGATCCTTTGTTCGCGAAGGGATGCGGCCTGCGGTCTCGCATCGCACATCTTGCGGCTTTGTGAATAATGAAAATACGGACTTATTTGACGGACCACGGAGCACACCATAACATCTTGTGATGTATCACGCAAGCAGTAGCTCATGTTGCGAGATTGATTGCTCGGAAGCTGATGTAGTAGATA
This sequence comes from Stenopsyche tienmushanensis, assembly GCA_008973525.1. Taxonomy (NCBI): domain Eukaryota; kingdom Metazoa; phylum Arthropoda; class Insecta; order Trichoptera; family Stenopsychidae; genus Stenopsyche; species Stenopsyche tienmushanensis. The sequence continues at coordinate 54,539 of WACJ01000110.1, read as the reverse complement.
AGAATTGTGCTGTAACCACGCGTGGGATGCGCCCTTGGGGTGGGCGGCGTGGAGACTTACAAACCGGGGTAGATGTTCGGATTGATTATTCCGGCGAAAAATAGCTGATTTCCCTCCGTGAAACTTACATGAAATATGTTTCAATAATGTTCAATGAACCGGGAAGCGCATTCTAAGAACAATCATCGCTTATTTTAGAGCAATTAAAAAACTATTCGATCCAGAAAAATTACAACCTTATCGTTAAGTTAAAAAAAAAATGTTTTATGAGATGATTTCAATAGTATATTGTAGCGTGGGGGAAATAACACTTTTCTTATGCCCTTACGCGCGAGTTTAATATGCAGATTTGCAAAAAAAGTAGAATAAGAGTCGACCGATAGTCTTGGCCGCGGAAAGATCTATTTTTTCGTTGGCTCACCTGTAGTTCCTTAATGAGTACCTTTCCGAAAATATTATCAGTTTGTATCAAAATTGTTATTAAAAGAACTTGGAACTGCTTAGTTTATGAAATTCATACATATATTGGAAATACAAAATTTCTACTACCTTTTAAGTTCTGATGAATATCGTCGAAGCCTTAAAAATTTACTTTCATTCAACATTAACATAAACCAGCCCCATTTTTTTCTTTTTTGGGCCTTCTCCGACAGCCTTCATTCATTCGCCTTGTCACGTGGATGTCATTAAATTCCCAAAAACGAACGTCATTTCTTTGTATGTTTCTTTTACGATCTTGTATCATTATTCTCAACATATTATGCTCCAAAGCCCTCAAGGGAGCTCTTCACTTCGGCATACTTTAACGAACAGTATGTCAACATTAGCGGAAAACATTGATCAAACACTTTTCTTTTGAGACAGAGCGAAGAACAAAATCCCATCTCATTATCATTTGATATCATTGATTTTATTTCCGTACATGTCAATTTAATTGCTTGAATATCAAATTCAGCATATAAAGACATAAGCAATACGATCCTTGTTTAGCTTTTTAGCATTTCTCATATTAAGTTTTGAAACAAAGATTATTGTAATCAGAAATGAATTGACGATTTCGTTGTTAAATAAACTTCATCCGCAGAAAATTATTGACAAAATCAATTAAACAGTTAGACTCAGAAAACATTTACACTTCAAAATTGATAAAATGAAGATTAAGTAAAGAAAAGAAGTAAAATGGATTAATCTAAAAATATACAAGGGAGCCACTTTTCAATTTAAAATTTTCTCTGGATCGAATTCTAGTATGATTCTTTTAGGAAAATGTATTTAATAACCTAAATTGGCAGATAAAAACGAATCAAGTCGAGCCGAATAGTTCAATTGCCGGGATTGAATTTTTCATCATCGGCTGTAAATATACAGAGAACCTTCCTATAGCGTCCACTTCGTTTGCGGCATCTTTTACATAATCAACGGGGAAAATATGCAATAAATAATGCGCGTGTTAGTCACTTGCACTGATTAACAAACTAAATACATACAAATGTTGTATGGGTGCCTGATTTTTTATAGTGTTTTCATAAGGTGGTCCTTATTTCGACGCTATAGAAGGGTGTACTGTATTTATATAAAATTATTTATATTTTTCAAATTTCGCAGAAGTTTTCGGAATCGTCAATATTTTGCTTTAAAATCGATCAGTCTAAACTTAAGTGTCTTTGTTGTTTTGATTTTAGAATTTTAATAGCATTAGTTTTCTGCCTATCCAGTAAAATTTTCAACTTAAATGACAGAAGAAGTGATATAATTCCAATACATGAATCTCATCCTACGCTCACATTGAAGAAAAAAGGCTAGAAGTAGCATTATCTGTTGCGCAACGCCAAATTATTATTTTTCTCGTAACAAAGCCGCGAATGACACGAGGCTAGGAAGCTTCATTTTCGATGGAATTTTCTTTTCTAATAGAGGTAACTATATGGAAAAATAAGATACTCCATTTGTGTTTTTATTTATCAACAATAAATATCTACAGCAAAATTCCGGGTTATATTTGAATGGGATCAAAAAGCTTCCTATTTGAAGGAAATTATTTTTTCTAATAAAGGGAACTATGTAAGAAAATAAGATACACTGTTTGTATTTTTATATACACTAACAAATTTGTACATTAAAATTCCGGGTTATATTTGAATCCCTCTAGTATAAGCTTCAGATTGGGTAATTATAACATGTATGCAGTTATAACGTGTATATATATGGGCAGGTTACAACATCAAAACCATTTTTTTTATCATATGAATTTGCATGATCATTATAAATTAAATTCTCATTGAAATTAAAATAAGGGATGGATTTTTTTCGCGCCCATATTTTTTTCGTTTTGAAAAATATAGATTTCTCTCTAAATGTACTATAGTTAAATCTCAAATATACCTTATAAGTCTAAGATCGCTAATCCATAGATAATTAAAAATGGGCTTTTAAACCATATTTTCTATACATTTGAATCAAATATATTCGAATAACTTTTTTAATATCTAATTAATGACATCCAAAATGTTAGATGTCCAATGTTATATCTCCTTACATTTAACAGCTTGATCTTTTATCGTAATCGAGACACTGAATGAAATTAAATTTTGTATGTCAATATTGGGGATGATTCGATTTTAAATCCTTTTTATATACACGCACTATTAAATATCAAGACTGTATCGATTTCTACAGTCGCAATTTTGTCATTCCGACCAAAGCAAACAGACGGCTTATTATTATTTGAAGGACGAAACGACGTTATTTGATATTAGCTCCGAAGAGGACTCAAATTTGAAGGCTCCACACGAATTCAATCCTCTTAATTATGTTTACTGTTAGGGCATTAGCTCGTGTCGAATAGTGGAATATTTGGAATACTTGTCGTAAGATCCTGGAACGCGATTGCGCAATAGAAGTGATTTGCCGTTAATTAGTAGCGATCCTGCATAATTGCCAGGGGATTAAAATCAAAGGCTCCAATCGTATGTGTTTATTACAGACGGTCCTAGAAATAAATTCCTGGCTGGCACGAGCTTCATTAATTCATTATCAGGCCATACCAAAATATTGCGGACGTACTAGGGCGCCTTTTGGGAATACACGTGCTCTGGGCACGTAGCGCGCCCCTAATACACTTTTGACATATTTGCCCGAACTGTAACGACGGCCTTTTGATAAAGCGCTTTAAAATAAAAGCCCATATTATTTGCCCGCGGCTGGAAATAATTATGCCGGCTCTGCCGTGGTGGGCGTAATCAACTGTTATGTAAATGCGAAAAGTTCGACACGCTTTGGTCAGTTTTCATATACAAACTTTGCAAATGAAAATTGGACGGGGGGCTTCTAATTCGCGCTGATGTCGACCACCTGTATATGACACCCCCTAACTTGTTCTTTCATTGTGCGATGTTTTTCGCAGTTAATTAAAAGTATAATGCTTTCAAAAGCTTTCCCGAGCTCGAAATGACAAATGCTCATACTTCCAAGTCGTATTTAATACCTGCACCATGTGAGCCACTTTAAGACTTATTTAAAAATCAAGCTTTTTTAATAAAAAGTCATCCAAATGTACATTTTTATTAAACATTGTAGAGTAAATTATGAACTAGGCATATCCTCATATTTTTATGGTCACTCACTGCTCAAAAATATTGATTCATTTGAAAATAATTTATTTTTAAATCTTAACTTAATTAGTACATATACTATCAATTAATCGATTAACAATGATGAAATGGGAACACACGCAGATAAGAGAGTCGACCAGCAGTCTTGGCCGCGAGAAGATGTTGTTTTTCGGCTGAAATTGCTTGTGGTTTTATAGTTAGCGTATATTTTTAATAATAATAAATATCTTCATCTAATCTCATATCTGGAGCTCAAGAGACTCCAAAAGTCTATTCCTACCTTATTAACTATTATATAATATTGAAATAACTAAATATATTGATGTTTTATTCCCCAGGCAACCAAATATGTTTGTAAATATATTACTTCATTCTTAAGCAACAGAGTGGGATATTCCAAACATAAACCTTTATATATTAGAGTTTTATTGATTAAAATTAAGTATGTCAACCTTATCTGGAATTGAATTCTCGTTCATGTCTCTCAAAATTGAAAATGAAGCTCAAGAGCTCAGTTCATTGCTTTAGAGTTTTTCCGTTAAGAAGATACTGGTATTTTTATGGGAAAAATGTGCACCTAAGCGCAGGTGTATTCACTGCATTGCACCAGGATTAAATGCATTTGTGTCTTCCATCCAATGGCCGTTGGGCTGGTCCTTTATTGAACCAACGTCGCGTCTGCGGTCAAAGGTGTCGGTGTCCACTTGCCTTGCTAATGGCTCCTACTTCCACTTCCAGATCGATGAAGATACGAACTATAATTTTTTTAAAACAATATTTACAATACAAAATTGCCCATAAAGATTAATTAACGCGGGGGAATTAATTTTTGTATGAATTTTGCAGGCGAAATTTCCGAACAAAAATGCTTAGGATTTATTGAATTACATCCGCGAAAGCTCGATTGAATTAAATTCTGGAAACATTCCTGTATTTAAATTTGCGATGTTTGATGAAAAAATAAAATGGCGGCGAAAATGAAAAAAGTTTTAAAACTATTTAATTAGTTATATAACTCGAAATGGTTATCAATCACGATGGTCCTCACGAAAAACTTTTTTAATATCATCTATAAATCTCTAAGCCTCACGCAGTTAATGGTTTCTTCCGCTGAGTACTTTACTTGCGGAGGAAAGATTCGCATTAATGAGAAAAGACTTTTTCACACTAAACTGAAAGTCACCAAGTTTAAACGAAATTCTGCTAACACTTCAATTCGCGAATCATACAAACAAAATATTTCACCTATCGCCGAGGAAATTCGCACCACGAAAAATCGACAACTGCAAAAGACCGTGGATTATTTATAAATCAATCTCTTCGGGGAAAGTTTTTGATCGACGCGATGAAAAGAGGAACTCCGCCCGCCATTGGACAAAGATCGTCGAGCAAAAACTCAAAATGGAACATTTCCAAGGCTGTCGCACTATCAAAAGAGTCAATAAAAAGGTGGAATAGCGGAAAATCTCTGTGGGAGTGTCAAAGTCCCAGGAACGAATTTCCCGGGAGAACGAGGCCGCTTAATGTCACTTCGAAGGACTAAGCCGGACTTTAGTGCGAAAAAACCGGTTTATTTATTCGAAAACCCTTTTGGTTAAAGGATATTTGTGCAAACACGTGTACTCGGTGCGTGTGCTTGTATTTATAAGCTATTCGGTATTAGTCCTAATAGTGACCGTTTAAATTAGTTTTATCCATGAATCAGTCCTAGTTTATGTCCAAAATTTTGAAGTTTTAGGAGGGATAAAAACCTACAGCAATTTTAACAAAAATAAATCGAATAAATAGATTTATAAATGCTAATTATGATGAATGATCGATCTTATCAAAGCATTTTTAATAATTACGAATTTATGAAAAATCATCCAAGTGTGACGCCTAGATGTCAGCTTTGTATAATGTTTACGCATCACGTTTTTTCAAATATTATAAACCATTTTATTTTAGCAGCATGTAGAATATTTTTAATGAATATTATAATAACGTGTTTAAATTATTATCGAACAACGAACGAGAGATCCATTGTTATATCTGGATTGATGAAAATCCTCATGATGTGCATTTTGGGATTCTATCTTTTTATGGAAGACAGGTCATAATTTTCGAACAACAAGAATTTTTGCGGATCTATATAACCGTGTTATACGAGGGCTTGTTATATTTTCTGTCTTGCATTATTAAAATTAAGCGCCCCTTCCTTATGATAAATTTACATCCAATTACAGAAAAACCCGTCAAGTAAACCTGCGCTTCATCCCTCGCAAATATAAAATATTTCTCAGAAATTAACTCGATTCTTAAATAGAAATTTTTGCCAAGTGAAATCTTATACAGTTCGCGCTGAAATATGACTTTTGTATTTTAATTAAAATTTCATAATGCTTCTCCGCGAAATTAAATTATTTGCGATTCAAAGTCATCCTATCAAAGGTAGCAAATTGATGTCCAGCTTTTTATGCATAGAATTTCGTTTAAAAGTCTGCCATAAATACTATCGAGGATAGTTATCGGCATTCGATAAATAAGTTATGAAATAAATTAATGTTGGAATTTAATCTTCTGTTATGGATGTCCTTTGAAAAGGTTCCATTCCAGCAGCCGGTGTTGGAAAGTTTCTCGTTTTTCCTTTTGAAAGGAAGGCTGGAGGTAGTTGAAATAGAGCAGTTGAGTGACACACAAAAGGTTGGAGGTTCACTTCCTCTATTGGTCGGTCAAATGCTTGTCACAAAAACCTTATTGTGTGCTCCATAGAAACAGTTTACGTTTTATCCCATATAATTCATAAAAATACATTTAATTCCAGGCAGCAATTTTTTCGTCTTTTTTGTGTTCGCTCGACAAGTATTAAATGACACATTGGACGGATATAATAATGAGATAAGCATTCAAAATGAAGTTTGGTTACATAAATTGCGTGTATTTTTCGAATAATAATTCAACGTTGATTTATTGACTTTCAACCCTCTTATAAAATGAATGTCGATTTCTTGAATAGCATCGTCGTTGAATATTTGGCTCTAGTCCCAAAGTCCAGGATTTCCTATGGGATGGGTGGAAACGATGTTGGTTTGTCTTATTTTTAGGATCATATAGAATATATTACGAGACGTATACACATGCCAAGAAAGCTTTCGCCTATGAGTTACCCGAAGAAAATTGCTGAGGGTTCGAAATTGTCATCAAAATAGACCGCTTTAAATTACTACGTTTCTAAAAATATCAATGGAATAAATGTATAATATCCAGATAATAAAAGATATATTCTATCTTTAAAATTTCATCGATTAAAAACATGTTGTTTTTTGAAAAATACTAGTCAACAAGGGTTGATTTTATAAAGAATATATAATCATAAGCTTTTTTCATCTGATATACCACGATACATTGACATGTCACGACACATTGCTATATCACGATATATTATTATGTCAAAATCAGTTTTGACATATGTCAGATTATTTAAAATAATTTCAGAGTAAAAATGTGTGGAAAAAAATGATATATTGTTGTAAGGATTATTTTAAATTTATTTTATATTCAACAAGAAAATAATTTAGATATGGACAAATTTAGTTTTAAATTAGTTAGTAATTAAATGAAGAAGAAAAAAGTTTAAGTGGAAAAAAATCCTACGAACTTATTGAGTAATGTGTTAAGACCATAAGAAGAAGAATAATATTTCAAGAACCTCTCAGCTTTTAAATTTAAATCATGTCTTCCAGATAAAGTATCAATAGCAATATCGTTGCTATTTTAAGGTATTTTTGAGAGCCTCAAGTTTAAATCTATAGGAACTGTAATATGCTATGATAATATGTTAGGTTGAGTGGAAATGGTCCAAAAGAGAGGATTGAAAAACGCCAATTTATATTTCTTAAAAAGTGTTCCTATAAAATTAGATAAAGCGGAAAGAAATGTTATTTTTTTTGGTTGCGGCTTTTGCCGTCAGTTTGCTTCGGGTTGCTGCCAAATGAATGCATCAAAGTTGGTGTCATTTTGAAGTTCTGTTGTTTGTCTTACTTTTTTAAATATATTTTTAGCTACAGTGAAAATGTCAAGCCAGAAATTGATAAGACCCATTTGCAATCTGGTTTACTGTTTTTATTCGACAAAGGATTAAAAGCAAAAGAAGCTACCCAGAGCGTCTGTGATATATATGGCAACATACTGAATATTCGAAAATGCCATAGATGATTCAAAAAATTCAAAAGTGGCGAAAGAGATTTGAAAAATAAACCAAAATCAAGACTACCTCCAATAATTGATGATGACGCTTTAAATCTTTTGGTATAATCTGATCCTCGAAAAACAATTAACAAACCATCGCTAGACATCGGTTGTCCCTGGTCGACAGTAAAAGACCATTTTAAAAGACTAGGGAAAAAACATAGACAGGGAATTTGGGTACCGCACGAGTTGTCATCAACGATCTTGGAACAACGGATAACCATTTATTTATCGCTATTGTCCAGGTATGAAACCGATCCATTTTTAAGAAGGATCGTTACTGGGGATGAGAAGTGGGTCCTCTACCACAGTCCGAGAAAGAAAAAAACATTGGCTTTCTTCAAATCAAGTACCTGTTTCTACCCTTCGACCAAGTGAAAAATCATTTGGATTCTTACTTTAGTGGAAAACCGGCCGAATTTTACGAAAGAGGCATTTAAAAGCTATCTAATCTGTGGAAGGCAATTATAAATAACAATAGAAGTTATTTAATTGAGTAATATTGTACAGCTTTTATTAAAAAAAATAAAACTCCAAATAACAGAAAAAATGACATTTCTTTCCGCTTTGACTAATATATAATATATATTGTATCTGATTAAGATGAAGTTTAATGAATAAAAATTATGATCATAGTAGGTTCTCCTGATTATATAACCACTCGCTGTTTTAAATTATAAATGGATTTCGACCTTAAATTAACCCTTTCTACTGGCATTTTTTTTTGATAGGGGTAGCGCTTATTCATAATTAATTTCGCATCATTTTAAATCTCTATAAAATATTGCAGATGAAAGTTTTTCAAGTTATATTTATTGAAATATAATTATCGTTATCGTAATTGTGTTTTGATGTAATAAATTGTAAAAATAATTAATAGAATATAATACATGATATAAACATCCGAGTGGAAGTCAAAACCCATTTGGTAATATAGAATGGAAAGGGTTAAAGCGGTTGTTTTATTTTACAACAAGTTCGAAAATCAGTGTCAGTGCAGTCAATCCTTCTATAGCGTCGAGATAGGAACCGCACTATAGAAAGTTAGGCACTTATACAAACATTTAGTTTCTTAGCACGCATGAGAGGACATTGATTTCATGTATTTTATTCGTTTCTTGCGTAAAAAACGCTGTAAATGAAGTAAACGCTATAAGAGGTTAGACTGTATTCTAGTTAAAAAATATAATATTAACCAAATTATTATAATTTTTTTTCTGTTTAATTAATTATACACGTATTGCAATAAGATAAATGCAATTTTATTCATGAAAAAAAAAGATTTGTTATGCATTCTTTAATATTTAAGGGTGTGCTTTGAATATTAATTTTGAGGTGGTATTTGTTTGGAAGTGATCATATAATAAAGAAAATATTACTTATCGTGTTGTCTGCTATTTCACGTATGTCTGGATAAGTTTTGAGTTATTACCTGGAACAATAAAAATATTACAAATTAGACGAGACAGAATTCGCATTATATAAGCATTGAGCGAAATAAAAATTACAAGGGACATAAAATATTTCTTGCTCCAACTTTTTATTCGTGAGAGCATATTGAATTATGACAGTGCCATGCTGAGTACCGACCATAAAAAAAGTTTGCGGAACTTTCTCCATATAAACGTCATTTTTATAATTAGCAAAGTCGCATACGAATGTTAATTCCGCAGTCGTAGCGTAAAAAGTTATTTTATGGGATTTGTGTATGAAAGTCTACCCTCATGGGGTCTTATTTGCGTCTGACTAATGGGGGATCCTGGGTGCCGTCAACTAATGGATGTAAACCCGTCACAAAGCATCCTTTTGATCACGCAATTGCCCCCGGTGACTGCACCCCGTGCCGGGCCCGCTTTATATCAGAACCGGTGTTTACTGAACCAATAAAACGGCTCTGCAAACTGTCGCAATCACAATTTCAGCTAAACATAAACATGCAATGATTGCAACTGGGCGGGTGCAGATAAAAGAGTTGGCCGAAGAAACGAAAGAAAAAAGAGCGCGAAAACTCATACAATGCCCGGGCAAAGTACAAAAGCTTGTATTTGTGCACGGGCGTTGTGTTTCTACTTTAAATGCTTTTCGAAGATCAGTTGGCGTTTGTCCATCGACTGTTTCATTCAAAAGAGCTTATTTTCTTTTTTCCAGGCTCAAAGGATCGGCTTAATAAATACCTCAAGTGATTCTGCTATAACAAAATGCTATATATTGAGGACAGTTTGTATAGCATTTTGTGTGTTTGGGCCTATGTAAATAGTGTCAATAAAACGAATAATCATTTAATATCCACAAATGGTCCAATATACAATATAATAAAGGCTTATAATTTACATTCAAGGATGCAGATCAAAGCCTCATCATTTTGATTAAAGATGAACTTCAACAAACGCACCAGAAATCCAATAAATAAATATATAGACCATTTATCAAAGGCAATTTTGTATAGTTCTGAAAATATTTCATCTCTAGACAATTATATCAAAAGCCATAAAATCAATTCTTATCAGATCAGTTTAAATGGATACAATCTAATTAATAATCCTATAATATGGACCATATTTAAATTTACATGCCTTTGACTGCAATATATTAGGGAGACCGATAAGTGATCAAAATTTTAAGACCAACGTTATTACAGCCAATCAGTATCGAGACATGGTTCAGGAAACACAAGTATCTTACCACTGTTGGTAGAATGATTTTTTTAAAAGGAGCTAAATTCATATAAAAATAATAACTATAAAAAATTTACATTTAATTCAATTAAAGAAAAAAATGGAATTAATTATTTATATGAGTTCAACTTTAATAATTGCTATAAAAATTAGAACTAGTTTGTATTAGGAGGAATATAATGTACAACGACTATTATTGTCTTAATAGAGGGAGCAGCAAGGGATCTTCCTTGTTCTAAAAGAGCGTTTAATTTCATGTAGGTTTAGTAACGATCCTGCAGGGGACTGTCTTTAAAAGTCTCTCTGTAACATGGGAAAAATAATTAAATTGATATTTCCTATAGTGCTTGTGTTATTAATTTTTTTACAAACAGTATTTAAATATTGGTATATTCTTGTCTAGAGAGGCACAAATTTTGGACGTTTTTTCAAGTTAAGATGAAAGGCATTTTCATCAGATATTTATTGAATTTTTAGAATATACATAAAAAATATTTACAAAAATTAAAAAAAAAGTTATAGCCTGGTGAAGTGCACGGGGTAAAAAATAGTGTGTTCTGGTTGACAAGATTTCAATACTTTTGGTTTATTTTTAAGCAAAAACGAAAAAAGATTCTTAATTAATAAAAATGTCGCTATAGTCCCTACCTCAGAGAAAAAAAAATCATGATCGTAAAATATAGATTTTTTTTTTAAACAAGTCAATTTTTAGCCTAATTTTTCCAGTTTTAAGTTTTGTAAAAATAGTTAAAAATAAAATTTTGACATAAATCTGGTAGGGACAATAGAAAATTATATGAAAAAGATTTGTGCTAAATTTGAAATTAGTCAGTTTATTGAAACTTGAGATATGATGTCAACTATGTTGAAAAACGTAGTTGCCGCGTTACTAAAATATCTATAACTCCGAAAATAGTTGAAATTTTAGAAATTTCTTTGAAGGATATATTTTTAAAAGTTTAAACTTTGAAATTTTGTAAAAAACACAAAATCTATTTTTTTCAAAATGATGAACTGTAACTAGAACAATTTTTTTTTTTTATGGGTAAGTCCAATTCTCCATAAAATATTGAAGAAAAATTAAATTTTATTTCTTTAAATCAAGCTATTTTAGTCGCTTGATTATCATTAAAGAACTATGGAAAAAATTGTCGTAAGTTTTGTCGTAAAAATATTAAGTCATATGGGGAAAAATTATTCATACGGGCAAGAAATTAATGCGCAACAGCTTAACCAACAATATAAATTAGTCTCCATTTTCATCCAGAATAATTGTGATATGGCGTGATGTCATTGTTGGGGGAAAATACAATGAAAAAAGGAATGGTTCCTAAGTCTTATGAGAATGGAAAAAATCCATCTCTGACTCCGCAGCGTTAGACAAAAGTTTCGCTAGCCAAAACGGCAGTGTTCGAATTAAAATATTCAGGTACCAAATTCATTCATCAGATTTCGAGGATAGGCCCCAAAACCGGTGGTGGTAGTAAAAGATTAATAGAAAATGTAAAACGTAGGAGCCCCTGACATAAAACTTAATGCCGCACTCGCAGACTTGAGCGCTTTCCAGGATCTGAACGTGGAACAACTTCGGCATAAAAGTGGATGCATTATTCATGGAAAACACTAAAATCGCGACCGGTATTAATCCTTCCACGAAAGGACGATACGAACGACTCCAAACGGACGAGGACAATGAATAATGACCGAGTTTACTTCGATGATGAGGACAATACGACTTTGGCTGCGCAATTAGAAGACTTTCGAGGAACACGAGCCGAGAGCCGAGCCAAACTTTTTGGCGAACGTATGAAGTTTAAATACACTTTTCGCGTCTCCACACAAAGGGGTAAACGCCTAAAAAGCACCCTCCGAAGATATATGGCGCCATTTGTTTACGCTAATTACACTATTAAGTAATGTATGAAGTGTGTTATCTTATGAATATGAGGAAGATTCGTACAGAATGTTTGCTGTGTTTTTTTTTTCAAAGTTCCCAGAGAATATAAGTTAACGCGTATATAAACTTGCATATGAGACTATTTCAACGTCTGGGACGAAAGCTCAGACTTTGCTGTATAAATAATAATTTTGGAAAATTAAAGCAAAAAAGTTATTCAAACATATGTGTTATCATGGCGAAAACTTTTAAAAAGTTTTAAGGTGAAAAGTGTTGAATAATTATATTTAAATGAGTCCGTAAGCAAAATTAGAAACATTAAAGGCTTAACGTAAGCTTTGAATTGTTGAAAATTCAATAGAAGCCATAAGGGCATGACGTCTGTAACTGCTGAGTTCATTCAATCAGAATTTAATACAAATTATTATGATTTTAAAATGCTATGATAATAGCAATTGATAGATATATTAATAAAGCGTTAGTCATATTTTTATGCAAATTTGCATTTAGATCGATTTTGAATATAGTACTAGGACATGCACTGCCGACAATAAGTTTGGAAACGCCTATCATATGTAAAAACATAAGAATTAACCGTTACAAATCATTTATTATTTTCGTATTTGAAATACTAAAAGTCTTCTACATAACAATGCATCATAATTTGCACTCAATTGTTAATACAGTCGTAAGAAAAAAATAAAGATCTTATAAAGTAATTCGCATTATTTGCCATGTAATGGATATATGATTGAGTTTTTTTCAAAATTATACTTGAGTAATAATTCCAAATTACATATAAAGTTATTAATTTATGTATTGGATACTTAGGTATATGTTGGAATGAATAGACGTCGTTAAAGAAATAAGTCGCATTACAACTACCTTTTGACATTTATAAGATGATGTTTTTACGTTGATTTTTTAAAAAAATTAAAATGGCAAAATCAGCCAAATTAAGTATCACAATTTGTATCCCTATTATTACACTACAAAAAATAGGATTTACATCAAAAGAGTGCATATACAAATAGACGATGTTAGGAAGCTAGTACTTTGAAGGACAGAAAATGACCGGACCGTTCAAAATCTATTAATATATTATCGTACAAAGGAAATTGTCAGCTTATAGTTCCTTGATTCGATTCAAAATGGACTACATTGAACATTTGAACTTTATGGGCAATGAGAACGAAGTTGATAAATTATATTTTCAGTTGGTTGTCTTGTTGGCAGGATCACAATATGTGGATGGCTTTTCCCAAGATTTTTTTGCTGAAGTGCTCAAAACATTAATCATCAAAAGCTGATAACGAATATGACACCCCAAGAAAAATAAATAATGAATTATAAAGTCGAAATTATAATTAAGTCGTCACAAATCAAGCAGTATTTTCGTAATAATATCTTTATGATTAAATTATTCAAATGGGGGTCAGAACGTTACGTAGAGAATAAGTTTGTACATTTTGCACGAAAACTTATATGAATTTAATAATGTATGCTATCGCGAATAAAAAATGAAATTTGCATTATTCGCTTAAAAAGCTCGTCCGCAGGCAATTTTCGCCGCGGAGTGAATTTAAAAATGCGAGCTTTCTCGAAAGCTTCCTTCTTAAAAGTATCGGCTAACTAAAAAACGGAATATTGCGAATCAATTACGGTTTCCGGTCGCGTTTACCGAAGACAGGAACTTTTCAAAAGGGAAACTATTTATGAGGGGATCGCAGAGCGATCCCTTTCATTTACAAAGAGCTTTTTTAAATTCATGAAACTTTTTAATGGAGTACTAAAATTTTCGTTTACCGTTACTTTTATTGGCCACTAACAATAATTCCGTTTTAACATCCATAAAATATTCGTCTTTTCCATTTTATGGCCGATAAATTTTTATTTATATATGAAGCACGTATTGAACGTATAATTAAATATATTAGAGTTTATAGATAAAGTTTTAGCGCTTTGCATATAGCGGAGGATGTTTTATGTGCTTCCCAATGATCGAATATGTTTTTGCAAGTTTTTCTTATTGTGTTTTCCGATACGTTTCGTTGCTGGATGTTTTATGTTATTGCTTTGCCGCAAAAGATTACATCGAAGCTTAAAAATACCTGATGGTACGAGTCGTGAAAGAATATGACCTGAATGCAAAGCTTAAATTATGCGATGAAAAATAAATAATTTTTCGCATGAATAGATTCGAAAATAATTTGAAAAGCTCTTAATATAATTTCCTGCAGATTAAATGATAAAAGCTCAAGGAGATTTTCAATATTTGTACGGAAAAGGAAATTGACTTGAAGAGTGCTTTTATTAAAAAAATAGAAAATACGATGATCAATTGTGAAGAATTGTATATTCAAGTTGTACTAATTATTTTCACAGATCAAAATGTGCCATAGACTATTGAGAACTTATCTCTTTTTAAAGCAAAAGAAAGAACTTTGCCTTTGTGCTCGTACAAAGCCATCAAAGGATATTCAAATATGAGGTTGTAGTATGCAATGCGGAGTACCAGTATTTTTAGTTTTTAAAGGGTTGCACGTGCATTAAAAGCAGGTCAAGCATCCCTAAAGTGCAGCATCTTGTATTCTTCATGGAAAAAGAATAAGTTTCTTTGCTCGCTTACTTCAAACCGTCTTCATAACAATGGGAATATTTTGTTCCAGCTTGAGGCAAAGAACGGGGACAATCAGCATTGAGAAATCCAAGTTTCTTTATTTAATATTAAGTAGTCGGATTCGTTTTTTAACAATATGATTCGTTTCCAATATCAAATGACTATTTCAAAGCGTATTGAATTCACAATCTGGAGATTAAAAATTTATCCCTATATTATTACATTAATTGTACTTACCAAGATAAATATCAAACATTAATTTTCATTTCAATCCTACTAGTCAATTGAATTAAATCATCCTAAATTAACAAAAATGTGACTATAGCCTCTACCTTAAAAAATAGCAATTGTTTAAAAAAATAACATTTTTTCAATAGCAATTTTAAATAGAATTAATCAATACTTGTTATATATCATCTGGACTAAAATGTTCGTTTGACCTTATCAATCGATTCTTATACATTTTTATAAAATAAATGTAATTGTATTGATTAAATCATTGTTAAATAACTATTATTTATTCATCATCTTAGTTTTACAATTGCAGGCACAAGAAATCAGGTCAAATTAGAATCTGGAATATTGACCTCTGAAAATGTATTTATACAATACGATTCGAGTTCTAACTTTGATAATAGGGTTTAGAAATTAGCTCACTTTAAAAGCACCTACACCATCATAATATTGTATTCTTACATGTCCAAAAATAATATTTTTCTGTCCAATATTGATATTAAAGTTTTTTTTTAAGAAATGTCAATTTTTTGCTTTAGTTTTCTTATGGAAGTCGATGATATGTGTGTAAAATTTGTTATTAAAACTGCGTTTATTTCGCATTTGAATTGATATTAAATGTTAGTGCAATACATGCAAAATTGAAGGGATAAAAGGAGCAGAGCGAAGGGATTGTAATAAATGATTTAGTAGAGTAAGTCGCTGATGTTCCTGAAATTGGATAAAATCGGTGCCATTTATCACGAGGTAGTCTCTCGCAGTGCCGGGAGCAGTGACGAGATTTAATCAAGCGACTTCGAAATTTTGCTTCCTTCTTCAAAATAAGAAGGAGGCGAAACGATGAACTATTTATAATTGGATTATCTCTCCGTTCCGGACATTCTTCACGGTACAGCAAGTGTTGTTAAACGGATCCTAGTATATATTCCGCTAACAATGGAGACTTATATCCTGGAGCCGAGCAAAAACAGGGAGCATTGTTTGCACCGCGGGCAACAGTAAATGAAGTACCTTCTTTCTTCTATTTTTCAAGAGTGTGTGCTGCGCGACTATCCTGGACACCTATCCAGCTAACAATGTGTTCAGCCCTCGTGCTCCACTTTCTTTCAGCTCTCCTCTTTTTGCTCGTTCGCGAGAGGCGGGACAAAGACTTCCAGTCGGGTATACATAGAGGGGGACCCTTTCTGGAAGACTGCCGGTATTCACCAGATAGGTGGTCATTTTTTTCACGGGTGAGATATTTTCGTAACGGAGCTTCCCCTAAGTCCATTCCTAGAATCGTCCGACGGGGTTCACTCAGTTCATTTTAAGGAGCTTATAGCTATATTTTAACCGCATTAAATGTAAAAACCAAAGAAATATTTCATTTGCGAAGACGTTGGGCTCATGAATCGCGCTTCCTTGTTTAAGCTTCTTATATCTATTACAGTCCAAAAAGGATAGTTTTATATTAATAAATAATCCTTATAGCAATTAAAATGTAAGCAAATTTGCATACCATCACTGTCCAAGTAGCAAGTTAAACAAATTTTGCACATTTATTCATATCAAACTAAAAATGTCTATAATTCAATACATACACTATCGATATTAAGTTTCAAAATACCTAACATATTATCAGATTTTATATAAAAACGTTTCTTATTTACAATGTTATAATATTTCAACCCTTTTGCTTAAAATTGTATGTTTGGAGATTAATAAAAACGCAAGATTTTTTTTAAAAATTATAAAGTGATAAAATCACCCAAATTCAATATCGTGATTTATATTTCTATCATTGCATTTCGAATTAAAGGATTTTAAATTTGAGGAATTGCTAAAATAAAAAGATTTCTATCGAGGGAATGCAAAACTGTGCTTAAAACGTTAGGGAACTGGGATTTTGAAGGACAAAAAAAGACCGGACCGCCTAAAGTCTACTACGGATTTCCAGGAAAACACCATTTTATAATCGCCCAAAAGGAACAGTCTTTTTATATCTCCTCAATTGGATTAAAATTTGAATTAAACCAGATCATCTAATATGTTCTTTTATTAAATAAAAATCTTTCTTTAAATTTCAATAAACAGAAATGACTCTAAACACATTTTTATCAATTTTATTTTTTAACCAAATAAAATACAGCCAAGCTTCCATAGCTTTTTTTTAAAACTATTTTATTATTATAATAAAATAGGGCCAAAAGATGACTTTTTTCAACAATCGCCATTTTCCAAAAATAAAAGTGGTAGGGACTATAGGGAATTTTTATTGATTGAAAATATTTTTTTATTTAAGATTACTAAAAGGGTTAAAAAAAACGTGTCAATCAGGAAACGGCCAAAATTTGTGATTCTGGAATAGAACACCCCTTAAGGTCGTTAAAAATTCGGTTGCCAATATAAAATCAACTTATTTGCACAACGAGATCATAAGAGAAAATCTTCGATGATTTCGAGCAGCGAGTGAGTATATAATGCAAAGATCTGCTCGGGTCATAGTGTAAATCACAATGATTGTTAAAGGTTGTAAAAATTAATGCAAGCATTAAATAGCCCAAAATAAGGCTTTGGCGAATAAATTGGTAATACATATTCTTGCCGATTTTGTAAATTAAAATCTTTAAAGTCAATATTAATTCTGTTAAACATAGCAACACATTCAAATTGAAATAACGTATGTGCTATTTCCAATGTTATGATTTTTACGTGGGATTATTTACATTCACGTATTTTGAAAACGTAATTAATTATGTTATAAAAACATTATTTTAATTATTTTCTATTCCAAATTTGTTTTTACGCGACTAAATGAAAACGCCAATTAAATTTGACTTTCGAATTCACATGAAAAAAATTCAATAGCGTAGAAAAGTTTTATCGAGTTGTATTTGTGTTGAAATTTACATAATTCGCCTACTTGGAAATTCGAAAATTCCTTAGAACACAACGAAAGTAATTATAGAACAAAATAATGCCTTGATATTACTTGAATTTTATACTATATAGACATGAAGCGCTAGCCTCACATAGTCCGGATATAATTCTGAAGTATATTTTCTCATGAGATGAATGCCAATATTTCAAGAAAATATTAATAGCAAATCCATCAGCCGAAATCAATAAGTCGTAATTAGAGCTTATACTTAAAATTCGTGAATAATTCAAAAAGACGGTGAAGATAATTTGGTTTATTACCTAATAGCTAACGACATTTAAAAGCTTTTCATTTATCTGAAAGGTATTTACGAAGAGATTTTAATTTAAAATCTTCAAATGCATTTCTATCAAGATTTGAGATAATCCTTTTGCCATCTTTTATCAAGAAAATTCTATCTTGGTTTTTATGCAGATTTGTTTGATTTCCTCTATATAAAATGTTTGTTTAGTATAATGATTACCTTTCTCAATTAAATTTGAGTTTAATATAATACAAATAAATCTTGTGCACATTAAGCAATGCTAATTTGCAGAGTTATAAGGGGATATGTATTATTTCTTTTATAATTATAAGATAATAATTTTTCGCTTGAATGCATAGCCATAAATTGCATATTCAATACGGTATTTATGATAATTCGAGCTGGAATATAGCTTTCACTACTATTATTATCATTCATGTCCCGGGGGATGATTGTAAAGTAAAACAAGTATATTGGAACACGAGGGAGGATCATGTTATTGAACAAACACGAATTTGAATTTCCCTTGACGGATATGGAGTCAAAGTAAGAGGAAATTGAAATAAGTAAGTGCACTTTGTTATCCTGGCGGCGCACGTCGTTTCCCAATCCACTATTGTGATTTAAGCTTATCCCGTTCGACGTAAATAAAACGCACATACAACAGAGTGGGAAGGGGGGAGGGTTTTCTTCCAAACTTGGCTTCTTCGGAGTGAAGAGGGGTCGAATATTTCGATGATACCCTGCCGAAATTGCCATGTCGGATTTGGATGAAAAAACGTGAGGGGTCTAAATCTGGGATGCGTCCCGGATTGAGCCTCAATGTATTAAGACCATCCATGTGAATGTTTTCATAATAAATATTTGCGCAAACATGATGAGATAAAAATAGCATTTTAACCAAAAATATTATTTTTTATAATTATTCTTAATGCAAAAAAACTTTTATATATAGCTTTAATAGTCCAGAACGAGCTTTTAACAACGCGTATAATGAAGACAAATCATGCTATTATTACATTCAAATATACACAATTATTTATTATAGTTAATGAGATATTATTAAAATTAAACTGATGAAATAAATATACGATAATGTATAGTGAAATTTAGTCGTTAAGCCATATTGAAATATTCTTAATTAATTCTTGATCTAGTAGGTTACATCTTACATTTTTATTCAATTACCATAAAAGAAATATCTCTTTAAAATCCTTTATCTTCTTCTATATATATATATATATATAGACCTAGATATATAAACGAAGGTGTGTCGCGGAACGAGGGGTTTGCTAGGTATACATTTTTATACCGTTCATCCGATTGCAATGAAATTTTGGTGAATTATTGGACGTGTATCCGAAAAGGATATTACATTGATTGTTAAGTCGGTCTTTGAGATCTAAACGAGTGTGCATATGCTTTTAGATCCCAGCTCTTTGGCTCGCGCTACACGTCACCTGAAGCAATAAACCACATACTGCGTTTCTTTTCAAATAATTATTAAGCGCGTATGGCATTGCAACGCATGCCGGGCAATCGCTAGTCCTTAATGAAACCGTTTTATCGAAATCATTTACATCCGATTTGATACGATCGTCAATGTCAAAATGAAGCTCGAAAAGCTGAATGAACTTTGTGCGTTTATCAATTCAAAAATCTCCGATAATAACTATCTGTCATCATTTGGACAAGCAGAAAAACTCAGTTATAATGTAACAGTTGATCAACTCGTATTTATCGTAATCTGATTATCACAAAACGATGTCATGACGAACTCAATGAATGCACCTATTAATTTGAATTGCAGCTTGATGGGTTAAAAGCGCGAGAATATTAAAATTTCCAATTTAATTATGCACATTTCCGATTGAATTCGTACGTCAAGCAAATTAACAAGCAAACACTCGGACAATATGAGCCTCGTATCCGACGTTTGAATATGACGGATCACGTTTGATATTCAAACACATATCATTCCAAGGATGCCTTCAAATTATCGAATTCACCTTTCTATTTTCATATACAAATATACGAGGTTCATCTAGAAAGTAGGCTTATAAGAGGTCGGGGAAATCCTAATGGTTAGTTTATTTGATCCCGCTTATTTGTGGCCCATTTTGTTTAGTTACAGTAAATTCTTCTGATGGAGAGGTCGTCGCGCGCTCCCACCAACTCCCGTCAGCATAAGATACACGTAGTCATCGTTTTTATTTTATTTTACAGAACAATACCATCAGAAGCACATGGAAGCTTAGAGAAGGTCGTACTAATACTAACGATGAGGAAATAAGTGGGAGACCATCAGCGATTTTGGACGAACTTGGGTGAAAAATTGAAGAACAATTGCAAAATTACCGCTTGATGATCTTCACAAAGAATTTGCTAACATATCCTGAAGTCCTCTTGGTGATATAGTATCGTAAAAACTTGCTATATTTAACTATCTATGTACAATGCTTTTGGATACAAACATGTATACAAATATTATATAATATAGTTCGTGTCTTCCTTTAACGATTACATCGTGTTATTCCCGTCATACTTGTAACATTTGAGACTTTGAGTATTAAGCACTGAGTAGTTCTAAACAACACTAATATCTTGTTTTACGGATGATAAGCCTTAATGAAAAGCTATCAATGAATTGAAACTTCTTACATTGATTTGTACTTTGTACAATCTGGATAATATTTGAGCATATAACTATTTAAAATCGAGTATTATAATATTTAATTTATTAATTTCTCGTTCTCGACACTGAACAAATAGGTAAATACAGAGTAATAATAAGACCATACTCGCGCGTTGAAACTCTCTTTGTTATTTTGGGTATTTGATTCAAGGCATCTTTCCAGTAAATCAGACGATTATTCTTCATAAATGCGTTTTTCATATTTTCTATTGAGTCAGAATGTCGGCGGATAGCTAAGCCATAATAATTAGATAAATCTTTTATCTATTCATTAGCTAGCTGATCGATTTTTGAGGCACATCGTACAGAGCTCTTTCTTTTTATGCTCTTACTATCCACTTGCTTATTAACCTTTTTAAACATTTTTTGACTTAATTTGCTCCTTTAACAGAAAAAAGATAAGAGAGGTCCTCTACAGGAAACTCTGACTTGCAAACAAAACCAGGTATAGGGGCAAGTTTGCCACCGCAACGGTCTCAGAGACGTTGGGGCGCAATCTGGCCTGAATGATTGCTTCGAGTGTCTTTCGCGAATTAGCTGTAAAGCATTAAAATAATCCAAATTTCTTCACCAAAATTATAGACGACATTCTTAGAGATATTTACTTTCAAAAAATTAAATTAAAAAAAAGCGAATTTTTACGCATTGAGTACCACAAACGTCTATAGATGCGACCGAGAGTCTGACCCTACAGGCCAATTGATCCTGTGTTAATTATGTTAATAATATGCAATGACTCGTATTTATCAAATCGTGCTCTATAATAGGGATTATTTGGTTGTTGTGCACAAAGACAAATCTCTTCTTGGCTCGGTTTGAAATTTGCAAATCCGCATTTGGGGAGGATGCAGGTTCTTCAGCTCTGCGGTTGGGGGTGGTTGTGCTCGTAGATGGAGCAGATTCGTCGGAGGATTAACATCGGGCGAATTAGACGATGCCCAATCAGAGTGCACATCTGTCATTCGTTATTGCAGAGGAGTTGAAATTAAAGCCAGAGGAGTCTTTAATTATGCACATGTATAATGTAGCAACAATGTCTGGAACGAGTGTACCCGGTGCTTGAACATCCTGCGCGAATTCATATCGGCGCCATTTGCATAGAACCTGCCATGGCCGGATTTAATCCATGGCTTTAATCAAGTGCAGACTTGTAGGATTGGGACGACATCGCGGCCGCCAATCTTGCGCGTGACAATCCTCCGAACTTACAGTCCTCCGACTCACAATCCGACCGAATTATCATACAAATCTCAGCATGTCGACATTGTTTCATTATAAACGACGGCAGAGACTCATAATCACTATGCCGACTCTGTTGAAGTCGTGCTGCTTGAATTGCTATTGCTGCTCAGTTAGTTCAGCCCACCAAATCAAATAAACTATAACATGGATCTGAAACGAGCTCATCGACTGATGAAATCGTCTCCAAGCCATAATCTAAAAAAGACTATACGTAAGTGGCGGGAAATGTATTAAGGAGGCAAACCCTTTACAGCGTTAAAAAAAATCGTTTTTTTTAATTACGTATTTCGAAAGTATAACCTTAGCTGGGCAGAAAACCTTGAAAAGCTTGAAGACCTGACTCCATTTCTTGGCCAAGAGATAAAACAGCATCTCTTACCAATTTATAAAGATTTGTCCAGGGATGAATTACTTCAAAGATGCTTGGGTGGCCATGCCCTAAATAATAATGAATGTTTTAACTCGACGGTTTGGCGACTGGTTCCAAAGCACCAGCATTCTGGTGTAAAAATCATTGAAATATTAACATACATTGCTGCTGGGATATTTAATAACGACTACAGCTTTATTTTGAAGATGATGAATTCATTAAATCTAATTATTGGCACCTACTGTAAAGTCTTTGCTGAAAATACTGATGAAGCGCGGGTAGCGAGGTAGAACCGTAAAAGTCTTTCTGAGACAAAAGCAGCTCGTGTAGCTCGAAAACAACAGTTAGTCGAAGATAATCAATTTTTTGAGAAAGCTGAAGATCTATTATACGTGCCTGGTGGATCGGTATATCACTAAAATTGATAGTTTTATCGCATTGAAACTTTAAACGAGATTATCTCGAAACTGCATTTTCAAAATGTTCGCCAGTTGTAGCATAAAAAGTTGTGGATCGATCTGACTGAAAATTTGGGATGTTTCTCACTATAATATTATCCATTCAACTAAGCTAAAGTTTTAAGGTTTTCACGTAAATAAATAAATTTTTTGAGGTAAAAATTATTAAAAAAATAGTAAAAAATATGAAAGTTTAACTAAAAAGCCTAATAATTTTTTTATTTAATAGGTTTTTTTTAAAATTTTTATAGCTTAGTTGACTGCTTACACATATTAAAAATCATAAAATATTTCCATTTTCAATTTCAGTTCAATGGAAAACCTTCTAGCATACAGTAAGAAGTTACAAGTTTTAATAAATTACACAATCACAACTTAATATTTTAGCTAACATTTCCATTGTTTAAAAAGTGAAATAGAGACGAACACAAGTATAAATAGATTGCGAGTCTTTAAAGAACGAAAGAAAGCAAATAAACAAAAAAAATACAAATGTTTGGCATCATATTACAATGCTCTCATTCATCCAGGATTGGATGATTGAATCGACCTCAACAAGAGTACATTTATTTTAATTGGTTGGATTTATGCTAATTAATTATTCTGGCTTTTAAAATGTAGCTGTACAATGTGAAGACCATGCAATTTAACATTTGTATGAATCTTGGGGATCAAAATAATAGGTAGGCAGTGTGTGCGCATGCGCAGTACGATAAAATGGGTCAATTATTCAAATTGAAGTATTGGCATCTGATACATCTATACAAACACTATACAAGCCAAACGTTTATGCCATTTTTATACAAGAAGCCTTTAATTGGAGGAAACATGATACATATGTTGCGTCATTAGACATTACGCATGCGTTTCATGTGTATATACAATACATATGTATTTTAATTAACAAATGGACAAATTAAGCGACGTTTTGCATTGAAAAATTGACGATTTGCGATGCACATTCGAGAGTATTGGATTCTTTTCTTTGCCAAAAATTCTGCTTAAGGCTTTGCTTTGAGGGACTTTTCTTCCTCGGGAATGCGACAAAAAAATACGTGACTTTCCGTCTAATTGAGTCTTCTGAGAATTATGTTTAGGTAAAAGTCGTACGCCAACGGGCGCTAGGAAAATATTTCAGCTCCATATCGAGCAAAAAAAATATACCAAAGGACGTGTATTCGCATCACGGAAATGCTTTCGTCAAATTTTCACACCAGTCGTGAAAAATTTTCACGAAATTCACATTCAACCCAGTGAAATATTCCAGGGTTGATTCTAATAAAGAAAATTTGCACTACGGGCGTGTGTATATGTCTTTATTCCTGTATCGCAGACGAATGCAAATTTAAGGATACCAGGCGAATTTATTATAATTTTCGCCCAGTTGAGACGAATTGTACAGATGCGATTATTTGCGTCTGGAAAAGTGAAGCCGTATGCAAATGGCTTAATTGTGAATCGTGTCTGCAAGATGTAATGGGAACAATGTGCATTTCGAGATTGTGCATAGCCAAATCGGAACGGTTTCGCACATAAAGCCTGGAGATGACGGCAGAATAGTCCAAAGGACCGACATGCAATAATAGAGTAGTCTAAGTTGGAATGTATGCAGCATGCAAGGCGTGAGATGAGAAACTGCTCCGGAGCAGACAAACCTTTGCATGATTGCAGTGAGATATCTCTTATATGCAGCCGGTCCTTTCGGGAGGATCTCACGTGGTGCATCCTGGGGCGAGGAGAAACATGACGGTTTCGCACCAGGCAATTGTCGTCTCTCCCCTGACTATTCCCAGATTTTAGCCGTCCGATAAATGGGAATGCACCAGAGTAAGCCTTACGTAACTCAATACACACTTTGGATGAATATCCTCTCGCATTTCAATACTGGCTTAAATATAAAGAAGACTTTTGTATGAATTTATTTCAAGGAATTCTAATTTTGCCTGATATATACCACAAATATTGAGAAATTTCATTCTTATAACACTTTAATAACCGAATAAATCAACGCGAATTATCGCAATCTTTTTACAAAATATGATGGAATTGAAAAGTCCTAATGATAGCAGCCTGATCTTATTTTTGGCCACTATTAATAATATACATGCAATTTAATATGTAAATCAATTAAAATTAATTTCAGACCTTCAAAATTCTATTGAAATTGTATCCAATTTGGCTTCAATCCATGTATTTATTTCGTCAAAATATAAGCAAATTTATCAATTATTATGGTATAAATTATATACTGGGAAATCTGGAAATTTTCATTGGAGGATACAATGGGTAAATATGCGATAATAAGATAGGGAAATAAATGGGACGTACTTGTTGTTATAATAATTCACTATAATATATACGTTCATTCAAATCAAATTGCTACTTAAAAATATGTATATATTATATATTTGAATAGCTTAAATTCAAAGCACAAATCACATTATCGAGAATATCTTCAATAGGAACAGAATATAATATGCCGATGAAGAAGATGAATTTCCAGGAAAACATATAAGCCCTATTTGAATCATTTAATATATGGATTTCGAAGAAATCTCTCCAATTTAAACGTCTCAAGTAGATCAATGTTTCATAGAAATTTCTAAATTCCG
Source organism: Stenopsyche tienmushanensis (assembly GCA_008973525.1). NCBI lineage: Eukaryota > Metazoa > Arthropoda > Insecta > Trichoptera > Stenopsychidae > Stenopsyche > Stenopsyche tienmushanensis. The sequence continues at coordinate 28,734 of WACJ01000110.1, read as the reverse complement.
CGAAGGAATGATGTAGGATTCATCTGAATGAATATAAATTTAAGTCCAAATACAGAGCGCTGACAAGATTTAATTAAGTCGATGATAGTATTTGATCGGATTTAAATAGATAAATATAAGCAATATAATATTTTTATCATATAGATAAGTTTTCAATCTTAATAATTAAGACTCATATGCGTCGGATGATTATAGGTGGCCTGAAAAGTGAAATAGGAGATGGAAATCTAATCTATTTTCATCGGAATGATCCACGTCGATATTGTAGATAAATTGAATTTATCGTTTAGAATTTATTCAGAGAATTTGGCAGCAATTGGAGGATTCAGATTTCGATGTGGATGCCGATGTGGCTTCCAGGAAGATAGAGCATTGATATGAATTGAGGATTAATAATAAGACGTCTCGATCTCAATCTGTGAGATTGAGAAGATAATAGTTTTCAGTGTCATCAACAGTGATTGACATGTTATGTCCTTATATATCTTTGATAAATATTATATAGTGAACTAAATGTATACTAAAGCATTTGGATGAACGTATTCAAGACTTGTATTGAAGAACAGGACTTCAGACTTTAGAAATTATTTTTTAGCAGAGCGTGGCTTTCATTGACACATTAAATGCCGCGATATTTTTCATAATTTCGATATATATCATAAGCCAATTTTCCAATTTAATCATTTTGTATTATTAAAAAAATTATAGTTAGATTATGCAACAGAATTTGTTCGTATCACTTTGAAATCCATCAGATATGGGGATTAGATCATTGGTGATCGTTTTAGAATCATATTAAATGGTTGAAAGTTACATAAATCAATTACATACTTAAAACTCAGCGTGGACACAAAAGTGATTCTATTTGAAACGCTTTTGTATCGATCGATACAAATTTATTTATCTTAAGCATTATTTTGTAACTAAAACTAAAGATAGACATATGTGTATTGTTTATGTATATGCGAAAAAATGTACGAAAATTATGTGCTATCAATAGTGTTAAGGCTCATTTATTGATATACAAACTTGATTCACGCTGCGCGGTCTTGAGAGAAAAGTGGATTTGTATAAATGATAAGTGGTGGACATATAAATTGAAAGTAAGTCTAATGGAAGTCGCATTTATTTTTACGATGAAATCGAATTACGCGGTATGGCAAAATGTATTTCCACATTACAACGATATTTGAACATGCCAACACGGATACGATTATTACAGCAAAAATATTTTCAATTTTGCGAGATGTAACCGAGATGATTAAGGCGAAAGATCACATGAAGAATATTAATATCGCATGAATATTTACATACAAATTTTGCCTCGGATTTATATTCAGAGGGAATATTTAATCGTGCGATTTATTTTCGTCATATTATCACAAAAGCGTTCTGCGATGTATTTTCGAGTTGCCTTTATTCATTTCGTTTATTTAGCATGCGGGGATGAAAATTCGGGGTTCGAACCGGGAGGAATAGTTTCCCCGTTTTGGGAAATTTCGTTATTTGGCCGCATTTAACCGTGATTAATATTTCGCAATGATAACCGCCTTCCAGTCCGTTCCTGTGTGCGTTGAAAGCAACTATTTAATAATAGATAGGTGGGTTGTCAACGTTGGCAATAAGCAGGCTTCGTTGACATACGTCAGTTGTTTTCGTCGTTAGTAAAGTGTCAAACTGAATCGTTAGTCATGTTTTAGCATTTATCTATTCGTAGATTTTCCACATTGATGCTATTAGACCAAAAATACATTTTAAAATGAAAATTTGGGGACGGGGAGTGTAATCTGTGTTCCATTAATGGCTCGATTTTGATGCGCTTGATGAATTCGGTTTTGAACCCCTCTATCGAGATAAAACATTGTCGTTAATTAAATATAAATGAGCTCAATTCCAATAAGATTTTTATATAGCAATCAGCAGTCGTAAATCTATCGCCATCGACGAACAAACAAAGAAATGCGTGCTTAACCAAACCGCCGTACTGTTATTGAATTTCTTCGCTCGGGAGGAATTCATCATGTTGACATTTATGCGTCTCCGAGGAATGTTTGAGGTCGGAATCTAATATGTTGAAAGTTTCACACCGTGTAACCCGATGGCTGCCGAGTGACGAGGGCACATCTTCAAACTGCAATATGTGTTTTCCTAATATACGTGTCGGATTTATATTGCCCCTAGCAAAAAAAAGGGTGGCTGGGGCGAACGCAGTTGAAGAAATATTTGTTATCCATTACCGCTCTAACATGACTTATACGGGCAGGGGGAGTCGGAGGCAAAAAAGGAACTTGGCCAATATTTACCGTTGGGGTTTCGTTTTTATATCCGGTAGCCTGGGCGGCCATAAACGCTACTATATCAACTCTTAAGTGGAAAATTATGTTATGAGTCACTTGTGGGTTGCAATGTCTTAAATTGTATAAGGGGAGAGAATCAAATATGATCTGAAAAAAATAATAACATATAACAACCCTTGAACAATACGCAATGAAACAATTACTTTTTAGTTCATTTTATTGTACTTCAACAGCAAATTTATATTTTTGACAAATTTAGCCGCTTAAGCTACAATGACGTGCGTTGTACGTTTAATGAATTTAACCCCTTCAATGTTATGTTTCACTGTTAAAATTGTCATCTGTAATGACGCGATCTTTTCGCCGCTAGCGAATACATACGTCATATCATCAAATTCGAAAAAGTCAGTTCCCGAGATGAACCATTCTTACATTTTACGTACACAAAATTGCAATCGGACATATCCATCAATTTCTATTGAGGTTTGCTTCACTTTCACAATGCGGATATATACGTCATACCCACTTTGCATGAACTTTGGTCTTGACGGATATATACGTCACATTCACTTAAGGGATTAAACCAAATTTAAACACTATGACGCACTTTTATTTCAAATGTTGCCGATTATGTATTTATTGATTTAGATTTAATGCTATATAGATATAATTCAGTTTATTATATGCATAGGGTAATTCAATGACGCTTGAAATTTGATAGATTATAGCGTCCATGTTATTAAAGTAACATCTGTTAAATTTATTGTAAATTATTAAGAAGTAGATAAAAAATTATCATGGAAGGTTATAGGGTTGAACAACGTTTAAAAAAATATCGAATTTATTTTATTTTCAAAATTAGTTCGAAAAAACGTTTTGCCAAAAAAAATTTCTTTAGCGACAAGTTTCATTTTTGGGCTTGGTGCGTGCGTATACCTTTTAAGTGGGCGGGACGTATATATACGTCCAACGTAAACTGCATCGAAATTGGTTAGGACGTATATATACGTCTTCGAAATATATGTTGGGTCCTAAAGCAGGTGGGACTTTTTTTGTTGTTTAACGAATGTGTGATATGTGGATACATGTTTTAACATGAATTAAAGATAGATAGCAAATTGGTTGCACTTCGTTATTGTGTTGGAATGGGCGTGTAAGCGTAAACGATGACTAGTAGCATAAGGTAAGAATCAAAGGCAAACTTATAGTTTTAAAATGGAAGGACAAAAAAGATGTATTGATTCTCAGTTCAGATAACACAGTTAAAGGCCAACCTAAACCCAAATAAACAGCATTACACCTAAATCTTCACGCCTAGTTGAAAGGCGTTTTCAAAGAACAAATGAAAGGGATCTTAAACCAAGTAATGTCTAGATTATTACAAAAAAGGGAAAGAATCTACATGCTGGTGTATTTATAAATTCTAAGCATAGTCAAAATAAATTAAATATATGAACTCAAGCTAGGTGGGCGGGACGTATATATACGTCCTAACGAAAATGTGCGCGCCCACTGTATTTTGCGTTATTGAAAAGGAACTTTTCCGCTTAACAGGTTAATATAAATATGCATTTTATAAAACTTGTTTAAGTTGCTAAGACCTGGTTTTGAGATAATGGGATATTTATTTCCCATAAGAGCCCATGTAAATGATCCAGTGGGCCTTACCCCTTAACTTTTACCTCAATATTAATTAACCGCAAGAAGATTATGTAAAAAGTTGCGAATTCATCTCTCTGTAAGATAATCCAGCAAATTAAGTTCCTTTGACAAAAAAGTTGTGACCCACAACGGATATAACTAAAGAAAACTATAAATATTAATCAGTCTTCTACTTTTCCATATGAAATTCTAAACTTCTGCTAAGTGTAATTTTATATGAATTATTAGAAAACTTCTTGAGATAAACTATGCAGAATTGATACTATTAAGAATGTCTTTTCTTCGCGATTTTTTAACTGATTTCGATCATGCTTATGGACGAGGTTCGTCAATGCAGAGTCTCGCAATTAAATATTTCATTCTAGAAGTCTTAATCTTCTAAGTATTTTTTCTGATCATTTTACACCTTTCAGCGTCTCATTTTGATTCTATAACTAAATCCAATGGAGTGAATAATCTTCGGGGACCTGTACACCCTAAGCAATAATAACAAACAAAAAAATATGATTGTTGAAAAATATGAATTTAAAGCTGCAATTTGATATAAAATCATCATCACAAATGATCTTATCGTCGAATATTAATATTCATATTATCAATCAAAGTACGCTTTGGAGTCATAAATTGTGAATAATTTGCTGCGATGGAGCGCATTAAAAGAAGCACTAATTTCTGAGATGCGTCGAGAGTTGTCTGAAATCTTATCTGGATTAATTTCAAATTCTCTACAATCCTTTACAAAACTCCATTATTACGATTCTTTGGCAGAAGTCTAGACGTAATCTTGAAATATGCGCTCAACATAACTTTTATTCCATTGAAGAATTTTTCACTTAAAAACTTTGCTATTATGTTCATCCACAATGATATGACAATTGGATTAAATTAATTCTGTCTTGCTTTGATTCAAAAGAAACGTGTTGTTCGATATTTATTCATGGAAAAGATTAATAGGCTTCTAAAAATGAAAGGTTTAGAAATTATACGATATATATACTTTGACAAAATCCTATATATGGATGTTAGGTCAAAACTTTGTAGTACAAGTCAATGTTGAGGATTATTATATTGGATTGGAACTCAATGCTTGAATCCCCTACGTTGTTAGATATATAATACTTATTTTGTAATCAGATTGAACACCCCATAAAACAGGGACAAAGTTTGTTCTGCACGATGTTTACTAAGCGCCTTTTAACTGTTAAGCAACTTACAACCGTTGGCTTCAGAAGCTAACACCTCGCCCTTTGAACGACTACCTATATTTAATTCAATATTGCTAAGTCTCAGGGTGTCCACAGAACAGATTTCGTTACAGGGATTAAGATGAATATTAATTTTAGCTAGTAAAGATAATATTTTAGGATAAATTGAGTATTTATAGCTAATGCAAAATTAATGCTTTCCTCATTATTAACGTTGAGAAAATGGGGTGAAAATATAAAGATATGTTTCAAATTTAATACACAGATCATCCTCCGATAAAAATTGATCATCAAATAGCTTTGAAAATACCGTCATGTAATAAAACTATCTTATCAATAAATCATTAATCATAATCACCATTAAACTTTTCAGTAAAATATTCCTATTTTTGAAACTTTCTTTGGTAGTATCTCCATATTTTGCATAAAAACTTCATCGTTAACATTTGTGCTATCGTCTCCTGAAATTCAGGTTATCTCAGAAGCGATTTCTAATTAAATTTGCTTCATCAGTCTCTTCATCCACCAGTAATTCTTGAATATCCCGAATATTCATTAAAGCCTTCCCCTTCTATATACTATTGCATCTCACACGTTGAAATAATTATGTATTCAATGTTGATGGTCTTATTTCTTTGATTGATGAATTTGTGATGTTAATATAGTCCAATTGACTTCATTGAAGCTAAATTCTATCAATGAAAAGCTACATCATCATCGTCTATTTACTAACATACAATTTTGACTTAGACTTTGACTGAATAGTAGTGAAGGAATAGGAATTCAACGGTTATGCATAAAATCATGTGCATTAGAATGAACTATTATGAAATATAGGTGATATTTATAGCTTTCTATAAAATTCCAAGACAATTTGACATTTGAAACAGGATTCTAGATAGCAACTACTCTATTTTGGGACAATTCCAGCCAATTCCATCAATGTCATTATCGTTAAATACGAATAGGTATTGAGTGTATTTCTGTCTTTCAATTTGTTCACCCAGATTTGTTATATTATTCTTATGAAATCATCTCGGGCCTAGATCTGAAAACTTCTTTAAATCTGAGGTTTTAGACATTTTTTACATCAAAATTGCGATCCATTTTGTTCATGTAATTTTCGACAAACTTTCTATTAAGCGTACATAATATTTCTTTTTGTTAAGATATGAAAAACACTAGATGTTTTAAGCGAGTGGATTAGGATGAGTACTCGTTCTCAAAGTTATTTTATTTTTTTCCAGGAGGATGAGGCCATGAAGCAGGATCGTTTACCAGCCGAAAGAAAATGACTAGAAGTTTGCGGATTGACATGGGAAGAGTTAAAAAGTACGAAGCGTAGGAGCACTTTGATAGAGTTTGACCACTGGGGTTGGGGGGTTGGTGGGTTATATTATTTCACGCTCGAACAGCAACAGCGTCGGCACAAAAGAAACGTCGTCGCGGAATCCCTGGGAATTTGCTGGAGAAGTCGGTCAGTCGACCCCGCTACAGGCCATTAATTCATCGTAACGGGAAATTTCTTTGAGATGCTCCCCCGGGCGGAAACATATAATTTCGTAACACAACTCGTATTTCAGTCTTCCTCGGCATCTAAACAATACTCCTAGCCATGGGGGTGGCCTTTGTTCGAATAATAGAGTTGAACGTTACAAATTAGTTCAATTCGCGGTGAATCAAAACGGTGTCCCCCCCTTTATGCTCCATCTGGAGTCGCGTTTTGCGGCCAAAACGGATTTCCACCCACCTGTCCGTATGCTTAAGCGATTCAACCCCCCCAACCCGATACCTACCTGGGAGCTTCTCTTAACGTCACATTCTTACCCCGTTCCGTTAGTCTAAATTCCGAATACCAAACACGTAATTACAATTACAAGTTTCAACTCGGTTAACAGAGACTTTGTTGACGGATGTAACGGTATGGAACCAAAACTTTGATATATTATAGAGGACGGTTCCACAAACACAGGCAAGTATATCAAATTTGTCATACATACACGTTGGCAGATAACAATATGCAAAATTGATGAATACGTTTTGGAAATAGTGACATCGTTAATCTTATAAGAAATGGTTTAAAGCAGATCATTGAAGCGAAATTGAACCGAAAATTGATTTATTTTGGTTCAGTACACGTCTTACATAAAGATAATTTGAATTTGCTTTGATTTTTATATTAAGCTCCATCAAAACAAGATATGATATTATTTAGTTTAAACGAAAATATATTGGAAGATATTTTAAAAATTGGAGAAGTTAACTTTCATTTTTATAAATAAGTATAGCGAAGAATCCTATATACTTCAACTGCCGATATACAAATTTGTTTCGATTAATGTATTATATTATATTTCTAATTGCTATACTTTCAATAAATAATTTATTTTTCATTGGTTGCTAATTGAAATTCTCTAAAAAAGATATTTATTTAATTTACTCTTTATTACAAAAGAATGATTAAAATATTCTAAATAATGTAAAAAAAATAAGTTTTTAATAGTCAATATTTTCTAGTCTCAGTTTATATCGAGACACGGTTCAGGAAACACATATTTCAAATCACTACTCAAAAATACATCACTCCAAAGCCAATCACAACCGAATCGATACAAATGTTCGGAACCCATATTTTTCCCCCTTGGAACTGATTGAATTATTTGTGTTGTAGTTTATGCTTCTTAAAACTTCAATAATATGGCAGTTTGACTCACAAAAATCATCAAATTCAACTCAGGATATATTTATTAATTATTGTTTTAAGCTTTCCTTGATCATAATGAATTTACTACAACTCGACTTTAAAAATGGGAATATCGATTTGAAATATGATAGATACGGGGTTCAAAATTTTTCAGAATTTCATATGGTGTACCAAATACATATCATAGTAGTGCGCGGGTGATTTTTTAGTACGGTAAGAGAAACTTTAATTGAATTTTCATCAAATTAAAATATTTGATACGTATGTATTTATTTAAGGAAATTATTTCTGTCAGATGTAGGAAATCAATCTGTAGAAAAATCCTTGATCAATTTTCCATGTGTGTCATTTTTGAGTATATATCGTAAGATAAAAGATTTTGTTTAAAATTATACAACCCTCTACGGAAATGTCTGATATAATGGATAATGTTTCCAGGCGTGAAGCAATTCGCCGATTACAATTTAGCAGCTCGAACAGCATCCAGACTCGCACCACCATCCTTGGTTAATATATGGAGTATGTGCTACCCAAGAACACCACAGGAACATCAGTCAAAACCCGCGGTTGAGCTTAACTTTTGTTTGTTTGAATGCACGACCGGTTTGATTATACAAAGTTGGGAGGCGCGAATCTCTTAAGCGATTAATAATTCCTTACAGCTGAATTTCGCATCCGAACACATGTAGCTTGTAACTCAATAAAGCAAAGCTCTGCCTTGTTTGTCAGCAATGTTGGCTATCGATTTGTCTGAACTTATGTGTGTCTGAGAACTTCATCCGACACCGTGTCAACTCGCAGCCATTAGCGTAAATTTGAGATCTCTCCTATGAGTTGGAAACAACCCCTGCCGGAAGAAGAAGACGGCCTAGTAAGACTGTGTAATTTGTTTATTAAACCTAAACTAATTAAAATACGCCAGTTGTACGTAGAATTTTATTAATCTGCTTGATGTTATATGTTGAAGACAGAATCACCTCTAAAATATATAAATACATACAGAATAATCATAAATAAGTCATACCTATAATGAATATTAAAGAGAATCAAAATTTTGAGGGTTATTCTTAACAATCAGTTTGTGTCGAGACGCGGTCAAAGAAACACACATTTCATGTCACCATTCCAAAATGTTTATAATATTGTGATCATCAATAAATGAGACTATCTATTATAAACGAGTGCTTGAAGTTTAAAATTAAAATTATGCTGTTGTCAAAATTCCGGGTTATATTTGAATCACTCTATTTTATTTTACATTTTTCAAGAAATTTACTTTGGATGAACGTCATATTAATAATATTTTCAGACGTACAAACTTTAATAAACTAAATTCCATCACGCACCGTCTGCTTTTAAAATATTTTTTGGATTTATTGTGTGCAACTTTTCAAATTTCCATTTTGAATATTAAAGTAAATTTTTGCCCCAAACCATTCAATGCCGAAAATAGCAGCAATTAAATGAAGGGGATTTTAAAAAAAATCTTAATACTTTTACAATATGATGGCCTTATATTAAATGGTTAAAACTCTGTTCCTATTAATTATTTTTTATTTTTTTTTATGGGGAGATTTTTGCAAAGGTTTATCTTAAAATTCACTATCTTATCGCTTAATAATTCATTTTCTACAGTACATAATATTAGAAAATATTAATCGAAAACCAATTGAGTATTGCGGATTTTCACAAATTTTTAAACTCCAATTATAAATATATAAATGCCTTAAAATTTATAGAACCGATTTTTACATTGTAAAAAAAAGATTTAGCATCTGATGTCGATATAAAATACTTTAAGCTATTACTTAGCCTATAACAACGTATGAGATACGTGATAGTATATTCGGGCTAAATTAAATTAGCGTGAATAAGAAACGTGGTTTGTTTATTAATTCTAATATAATAAACGTGACTTATATATGCTAAATGACGTCTTAAAATAACGAAGCCTTCATTTAAAATAATGTGTTTCAAGTATGAATATATAAGTCTTTCCAATTAGATTGACGATATACTGAAAGTTGTTTTAAGTTTAATATGTTTTTAAGCCATTTCTAGGAGGCGCTCAAAAACTAAAATAATTATAGTAAAATAATTCCCGAAATACTGAATGGCTCGACTTGAAAAACTTGAATCGTCATCGCAAGTCTCGTTTCCAAAGTCCCGGCACAACCCAATCCATTAAAGTCCGCAAGGAGGGTGGTGAGGTTGGGCGTACGAAAACCCCATCTTTGCGGCCATTTTAAACAAAACTACAAATGAAACGGTTTTACAGCCCGTCTCTACGGTCTCACTTTACAGTCTTTAAGTCTTTCGGCCTGTCAAACTTTTACATTAAGTTTCGCCTGCCCGCAGGCTGTTTGGAAATCTGTTGAAAAGTACAATTTATTTTCGATACAGACCCTTTGCCAAACAATAAAGTTACATCGTTCGGAGCCTGTTTTTGTCGTGTACGTACTAAATAGGTTCCCGGGAGGGTCCGCGCATAATTTTCTAATATAGACTTCAAAGACACGACTGAGGAAATGTATGTCATTTAAAAAAAAACCCAATCAACTTATCCGCAGAAAAGCCTATCGCGCAAAATGCAAATGATCCACTTCTGTTCGGGGGATCGTGAATTTAGAGTATACTTTTATATCGGAATTGCCGGTGACCCGAGCAGGAACCTTTGGCTGGATCGAAGGCTCTATATTCAAATTTATGTTACGACTACCTATAAATCAAACTATGGAAATAGATATAGAGCAAAGAATGTGATTTACAACGGAGGTGGCATTTGCATTCTTGTAAAAATACTACCATTGGCGCATCGAGCATGAAAGGCGTCTCATATTGTATAAGGACGAATCGAAATATCTTCGCTTTTTATTGAAAAAATATCACTGGATGCGTTAAAAAATGCAAATAAAATGCCAAAAGATCCTCTTCAATTTCATCAAAATATTTTCAAGCTATAGTGTCTTTTAATGGCGAATTTTAAATTAAATCTTTGGCAATCAATATATGCAATGGTGATTTATATAAACTTCAATTTGCAAAAAAAAAACATTGAAATCGTTTGAATTTATTCCATCTTTCTTGCATATTTTTTGATTGAGGATACAATTACGCGATGTATTCAAATAACCGCGTAAAAGTGCTAATATAAATATTTTTAATGTACAAGATAAGTACAATAAGATATATTTAAAATATTTGGCATGTAGGGGTGATCCTAATCATCAGTTTTTTTAGTCCCGAGCGTTTGTCAGCCATCTTGTTAAGTCACAGTAAATTCTTCCGATAGAGAGGTCATCGCATGTTATCACTACCTTTCATCCATGCGAAATCCGCGTATCTATCTGATTTTTGACTTTGCAGAACAATATAAACGTGGATATCTTTCGGAAGCTCGTGGAACTTTATGGTAGTGATTAGGTTTAGGTTAGGTTGCTAAGAAAAAAATCGTATTTATACTCACGATGTGGCAAGATGTGGGAGACCATCTGTGATTATTTCAAATATTTAGTTGTACATTAAAATCAATTTTGATATCAAATGCTCAAATATGTGCATCCGGATAGCAGATCGTTAAAATGTAATATGTTGTTTGATTATACAGTAATCTCTGATTTATATTGGATTTGAGAATTTTAATAGCCTTTAAGTGATTATGTTAATAGATTAACACTTTAGAGTCGGAGCATAAAACTACAAAAGTCTACTTCTTTCTTCAAATTGATATAATTCTTAAAGTAACTGATAAATTCAAACGAAATTTCAATAGTACTTAGAAAAGAGTTTATTGCATCGATACACATCAACATAACTGTAGTTTTCAATATGTGGTGTGTTTATCAACGTAATAAAATGCAAAAAGTGATATTTTTTGGCTTGAATTATTAGAACAGTCCTTAATTAAATTATATGTAAACATACGAACAAACCATAAGGACAATATTCGGTCAGTACATCGTTCTATATAAATATTATATTTAAATTGTGTATTTAAATGTATTTTATGACGTATTTGTAAAATAAATGTATGACGTAGAAATAAATTTAAATCTACGACGGTCATCTAGAAAGTAAGGTTTTTTTTGTTTTAAAATTGGTACACCTGGCATGTAGAGGGTATTTTAACCACCAGTTTTTTTAGTTCCACATATTTGTCGGCCATTTTGTTCAGTCACAGTAAATTCTTCCAATGAAAAGGTCGTCGCGCGCTAAATGACTGCCGTGTGATGCTTGACGACTGTAACAAAGAATTTCTTGAGATTCCTCAAAGTCTCCTTGATGATATTTTGTCGGAATGATGATGGGGAATGAGACCTGTTAAAGTGAATACACACAAAAATCCAAAAGACAATTCAAAAAGAGCTGGCGACAGAGGTCTATGATACTGGCATTCAAGAGCTGATGTCTCGACCACAGAAATGTCTTGATTTCGACGGCCAAAAATAGTTGTAACCTTACTTTATGGATGACCATCTTACGGTAAGTTAGTATGAAGATACGTTAAAAGACACGTATTTTAAGTTTATATTAGAAAAAAAAATGTTGGAGCAAAATTAAAAAACGGCAAAAATAATCTCAGGGACAATTTGAATGATAACGCGCCGACATCATTAGCCAAATCAGACCCACGTCAAACAATCAAGGAATTGTCAATTAGGCTTAGTTATCCATGTTCAATAATTCAGGAGCACTTTCATCATCCATATAAATTTAATATGCAAGGAATTTGGGCTCCCTATAAAATTTCATTAATCACACATCGAAAAACAATATGTGCCTCCCTTTTATCCGAGTACACAAACAACCAATACTTTAAGTGAATCATGATATTTAAAAGTGTCTTCTGTGCAAAAAAAATATGGTTTTCTTCGGGTCAGACATCTGAACGATCATTTAAAATTGCTGAATCTGGTAATAAAATCACATCAATGATATAGTGTTAATAATCAGAGCGAATGCCTTGAAAGCCTTACTCAAACGTCTGCATGACATGTTGATGCTCTTCTTCGCAAATGGTTATTTAATTATATTTTGATTCTCAAAGGCGCAAATTGAAGAGTTTTAAGATGTCACAGTCGCGTTAAAAAACTAGCTCATGCTTAATAATAAAACACGAGAAGTGTTTAAATGAAAGATAATTAGAGAGGCAAATTTAACAGGCAACTGGACAAAGAGAATTGCACAACTAAAAAACTACGGTTCGTTAAGCAGCAACTGTAATTCGAGCCAAACTTAAATTTCTGCATTCAAGTTTAATAACAGTCGAACTGAGTTTTAAGAATAACCGATTTACTTAATTGTCGCGCAGTAATTAGCTTATCATTAGGGATGATTTTATTTCAACCCCCGATGCGATGTAGAGATTAAATGTGCATACAGCGCGTTTATCTTTGCAGGGGGTGTAACTCAGTGGTAGAGTGTCTGCTTCGCATGCTGAAAGTCCTGGGTTCAAATCCCAGCTCCTCCACATGTATATATTTTAATGTATTTTTTTTAAATTCAAACAATATATACATTTTTACGAAGTGAATTTATTTGGCGAAATGCATTAGGTGAGCTTTGAATTCTTCCATAAAGCTGCACCTTGATTCATTGCTATCCCCATCGAATCGCGATCTTTTCCCTTCTTTTAATATATATTCTGGAGGCAATTTACATGCTTTTTAATTACTGATTTTAATCTGAGTCGACGAAATGGGATAGAGCATGATATCACGAAATTCAACCGTGGAATAAAGGTGAAACGTAGAACACTTTGAAGGCTGATTAACGTGTTGAAACTCAATTTACGGCTATGCGTAAAAGATGGGGTGTTTGTCCCGAACAGGACTCGACATTTTTACAATGGAATTACCATTCCATTAAAAGTTTAAACACAAAGTATATTGTAGGGAAAACTTACGCTCAATGAATTCAGACGAAGGTGGACTCACCTGAAAAGAGAAAACGCACGGTTAGATGAAATATTTTCATTGCCATTTTGTATTCATGGGGATGATGGTCGTTGTGAGGGTCTCAATTAAAAAAGGAGGCTCCATATGGTGTGCCTTAAATGAGGAACATATTTCATAGTCTGCGCGCTACAGGTGTGCCATTACTCAAAGGTACTCTTTTCGGCGTAAAACCTTGATTGATCGCATAAATTTGGCTGTAGAACTTCCCTGATAATACCATGCACGAAAGAGATACACAGCCACTACGATAAAGCTCGTTTCGAATGAATGAATTTTCATTTATCCCGAATACGAGGAAAGCTCATGAATAAACTTATTTAAAATAGCATTTTTCTGCGCAAATTGAATATGATTAACCTGCGTACAAAATGTGATACTGGGTGTTATTTGTGTATTATACCGACATTTATTAGGGGTGTATTTGTGATAAATTATTGCCAGATAAGATAAATAAATTTTAAAAAATCCATAATTAATTTTCATCTTAATTTTTTTCAATCATAAACAATATTGAATAAAAAAATACCAACCAAATTTAATATAATTACATTAACGTGCTAGAAATATTTAAAAAAAATCTTATTTGATAATTACAAAAGGTGATGTTGGTAACACTTAGTCTGGCAGATTTTGAAGACATCTTCTCTACATCGTTTTTCAGCTAGTCATTAATAAAGAGCTCAATATAATCTAAATTTTGTAATTTTAAAACATAAATTGAAATATATAAAAGGTTCTCAAGTAAAATTGTGGTTGCTGTAAGTATACTATTTAACGTTGCCATATGGTTATGTAATACAAATATTTTTTTTTTTCTGAAAATTTGCTATTTAACGCTTAGCCGCGTGTCGATCGTAAGTCTTACGATCGTTCTAACTGCATCTGGTGACAAAACTTGCTCGGCTAAAACTCTCGTGCCGGATTAGTCTATTGTATACCGCCTTCGGGGACACAATAAAACAAGACAAAAAAACAAACCATTTTCAAAACATTGCTCAAAGACTCTCAAACTTTCCCGAATAAGATAAATTAATTTTGGTGAATCATTCGATTTTTGCGATGCACAAACTATAATACATATTATAAACATCGCTCACTATCGCGTATTCGACAATTTCGCCAAAATAAAATAAAATCACATAAAATAATGTATTTTGTCAACAGAATAGTTATTTTTAATAGAAGATTTTTAAATTGAAAAATGTGGAACCATCGTATTATGCACGTATATTATCCCTCTTATGAACAATAGGATCGGTGCTATTTGTTGTAGTCTTTTTATCAAGCATTTTACGATCCATTGACGAAATCTTAAAAGCATCGTAAATTTAGCAGCTGGTCTCTTTGTTTAGACTTTCTTTTCTAGTTTCGCCGAAGATCGCCGTTACAATGACTCAAGTAAGCAGAGCAATTTAGTTATCTATAAATACTCATTTTTGTCATTTATGAGCTTCTAAACATTTTGCATATATATATATATGATACTCGCTCTCGCCTTTCGTTGAGTTTAATTGTGTATAACATTTTCGTTTTGTATTTGGATTATTTCGCATTCCGCTTTTAGTAACTATCAAAGTGATTTTGTTGATCGTGATGTTTGGATAATGCCTGGACCGATAATCATGCTTCACAAGGAAATGATAATTGGACAAAGAGCCATAAAACAATATCAGATTTTGGTTTTGATTCTGCATCTTCAGGAATTAAAAAAGATATTGGAGATACACCTATAGAATTTTTTAGAAGTGTTTGGACTGAGGAAGTTAAAAAACTGTTGATAAAATTTACGAATGCTTATGGAAAAAAGTTGTTGAAAAACAAATTACCAAAAACAAGATACTACACGGTGACCAAATTCAATGAAATAAATGATATGGAATTGGATAATTTTTTGGAGCTGTGTCTGCTCGGTGGGCAAATAGGTTTTCCAACATTAAGAAAAATGTTTTCACGAGCTCCGTTGTATTATCATCCAATATTTTCTTATATAATTTCGGGTAGAAGATTCGAAAAAATATTGAGATGTTTGAATTGTACATTAAATAATAATGACAGGATGTCAAAAATAAGCCCACTTATTGACATCGTTGTTTCGAATTTTCAAAATATATATTCTCCATCGGAAGAAATTTCTTTAGATGAATATCTTCTTCTTCGTCGAGGGCGACTGTGGTTATGGCAATACATGAAAGGGAAGAAAGCTAAATATGGCATCAAATTTTATAAACTTATTTGAGCTGCAGGTGGTGTTTGAAAAATAATAAACGTGCCAACACTACATGGAGATGCCAAACCTGCAATAAAAATCCTGCTCTATGTAGTGGAAATTGCTTTATTTATTTTCATCAATAATTTTTTTATAGATACTAATTTTTTGGATTTTTCTTTTGTAAATTGTAAATTTATAAAATTATTTCGCAATCTTATGACCTATATTATTATTTTTTATAGCTTTGTAAACCCTTTTTGTGTATTTTTAAAAGTGTGTACTGTGTGTAATTTTCGTAAATTTGTAAACCACAGAATCACCCCATATATATCCACATACGAAAAATAAATATAATACAATAAAAATAGAATACGATCCTTGGCAAAAATAAAAATGTTGAGAACAATTGTTCGACTCCCATAAATATAATACAATAACAGGAGACGGCCCGTCTCAGACGGGATAACCGACCCTTCATTGGGTGTTCTAGCGATGGTTTTGTTACTCTTTGAATAATGTCGTCAATCGGATTTACGAAACAAGGTAATCAGAATCTGATTGTACGCGAAAGTGTTAACGCTTAGCCGCGTGTCGATCGTAAGTCTTACGATCGTTCTAACTGCATCTGGTGACAAAACTTGCTCGGCTAAAACTCTCGTGCCGGATTAGTCTATTGTATACCGCCTTCGGGGACACAATAAAACAAGACAAAAAAACAAACCATTTTCAAAACATTGCTCAAAGACTCTCAAACTTTCCCGAATAAGATAAATTAATTTTGGTGAATCATTCGATTTTTGCGATGCACAAACTATAATACATATTATAAACATCGCTCACTATCGCGTATTCGACAATTTCGCCAAAATAAAATAAAATCACATAAAATAATGTATTTTGTCAACAGAATAGTTATTTTTAATAGAAGATTTTTAAATTGAAAAATGTGGAACCATCGTATTATGCACGTATATTATCCCTCTTATGAACAATAGGATCGGTGCTATTTGTTGTAGTCTTTTTATCAAGCATTTTACGATCCATTGACGAAATCTTAAAAGCATCGTAAATTTAGCAGCTGGTCTCTTTGTTTAGACTTTCTTTTCTAGTTTCGCCGAAGATCGCCGTTACAATGACTCAAGTAAGCAGAGCAATTTAGTTATCTATAAATACTCATTTTTGTCATTTATGAGCTTCTAAACATTTTGCATATATATATATATGATACTCGCTCTCGCCTTTCGTTGAGTTTAATTGTGTATAACATTTTCGTTTTGTATTTGGATTATTTCGCATTCCGCTTTTAGTAACTATCAAAGTGATTTTGTTGATCGTGATGTTTGGATAATGCCTGGACCGATAATCATGCTTCACAAGGAAATGATAATTGGACAAAGAGCCATAAAACAATATCAGATTTTGGTTTTGATTCTGCATCTTCAGGAATTAAAAAAGATATTGGAGATACACCTATAGAATTTTTTAGAAGTGTTTGGACTGAGGAAGTTAAAAAACTGTTGATAAAATTTACGAATGCTTATGGAAAAAAGTTGTTGAAAAACAAATTACCAAAAACAAGATACTACACGGTGACCAAATTCAATGAAATAAATGATATGGAATTGGATAATTTTTTGGAGCTGTGTCTGCTCGGTGGGCAAATAGGTTTTCCAACATTAAGAAAAATGTTTTCACGAGCTCCGTTGTATTATCATCCAATATTTTCTTATATAATTTCGGGTAGAAGATTCGAAAAAATATTGAGATGTTTGAATTGTACATTAAATAATAATGACAGGATGTCAAAAATAAGCCCACTTATTGACATCGTTGTTTCGAATTTTCAAAATATATATTCTCCATCGGAAGAAATTTCTTTAGATGAATATCTTCTTCTTCGTCGAGGGCGACTGTGGTTATGGCAATACATGAAAGGGAAGAAAGCTAAATATGGCATCAAATTTTATAAACTTATTTGAGCTGCAGGTGGTGTTTGAAAAATAATAAACGTGCCAACACTACATGGAGATGCCAAACCTGCAATAAAAATCCTGCTCTATGTAGTGGAAATTGCTTTATTTATTTTCATCAATAATTTTTTTATAGATACTAATTTTTTGGATTTTTCTTTTGTAAATTGTAAATTTATAAAATTATTTCGCAATCTTATGACCTATATTATTATTTTTTATAGCTTTGTAAACCCTTTTTGTGTATTTTTAAAAGTGTGTACTGTGTGTAATTTTCGTAAATTTGTAAACCACAGAATCACCCCATATATATCCACATACGAAAAATAAATATAATACAATAAAAATAGAATACGATCCTTGGCAAAAATAAAAATGTTGAGAACAATTGTTCGACTCCCATAAATATAATACAATAACAGGAGACGGCCCGTCTCAGACGGGATAACCGACCCTTCATTGGGTGTTCTAGCGATGGTTTTGTTACTCTTTGAATAATGTCGTCAATCGGATTTACGAAACAAGGTAATCAGAATCTGATTGTACGCGAAAGTGTTAATTGTATTTTTTTAATATGTAGAAGACAATATATTGCCAGAGTAAAGTTTGAGCGCCTTGGTGTTCCAAGTGACCCCTGAGTGCGGTTCTCGCGACCGAACAAGGCGACGATCGGCGATTGTCGCAGCGACGAAAGCAACTACTGTTCCTGTTACTATATCCAAATCAAAATATTAATTGTTTAATCATTTTGATTGCAATGCAAGATAATAAATTCTTAGTGCATTCGTATTAATGGGTATGCATTCAGGATGCTTCATAAATGAAGAAAGCATGACACATTTCATTTTTACAATACTTTTCTGCGAAATAATGAACGAACTTTGCAATAAAAGAGTTCGTAAAAAAATCCTCAAAAAGGGTAGTACTGAAACAGGGCGTATGCTGGAATGAAAGCACCCGTCGCTTGGAGCGCTAAATCCTTTTCTGGTCTTTAGGGTGCGGAAACGAAGCTCTGCTCGGCTTTGGTCGTTTTCCTGTTCACGTTTTATGGCTTTCAGTGGAAAAGATATGAGAAATCGTGGTCGTGAAGGATGAAACGCATGGGCGTGAAACATGATGGAAGCTCGGGGTAGTAAATCATTTAGTGCCGTCTCCCGATGCCACCTATTCCAATTTGACATTTGATTACGTGCTCCGCGAAATTCCTGAACATATTTGTATTTATTTGATGAGACCGCATCAGTGAATCCGATGGATTGCTTTTCTCTGAATAGCACATCCAGAACATACGCAATGGCGGTCCAAAGACGCCATTGTATGTTAACGCGTGTAAATCCTTTGCATTTAGAAGGCTACTCCATGATATGATTTGTTCTTAATGGATTCTTATATATATTTATTCCATTTATCCGATAACACGGCCTTGCAGCCAAACAAAATAGGGGTGAAATTTTATAGATAGTTTTCCTTCCTCCCCGAAGATAACAAACATGAAAGTCATCATCTCTTGTGCGCCACTTAACAAAATGCTGAGTCACAATGCATCAAAGATTTACAGTTAGCTGAGCTCTCCCTCACGAAATGCGATGCTATTCTTCTTTAAGAGGATTACTTCGAAAAAAAAGGACTCCATACACAGGATATTACGGGGCGCATATTTTACATTCATTCTAGGCTTCATGTTATTATTCCGTTTGGCCATTGTTAAACGAGAATATCGGTATGATATGGAGGCAATCTTATTTTCCTCCGGCTGTGGTGCAATATACGAGTCGTATAAATATCGTTGCGAAAATTTCCAATTTTATTTTCAATCATTTTTGTCGATGCTGTGCCGTATGAATTTGTATCGATGAGTTTATCCAAATGTGTGAAAATACGTCGTATATTGTGTTTTGCGATTTTTGGCGATGGATTATGGTCGAAGTGACGACAAAAGCTTTCGAAACGGAGCTTTAAAAAAGCACGGTGGCCATTGAAAATTGCCATAATGTATTATTTATGACAAATTTAATGATGATTTGACAATTGGATTTCGTTTTTCTTGTTAGTTTAATTAAACTTTGATCCTTCAAGAATATTTCTTTATACAAATTTTGTTGAAGTTTTTGAAACTTGATAGGATATAAAGAAATTTATTGAAACTCCTTAATAATTAAGTAGACATGCCAATCTCAAATAACGCCTTTAGTCCAAGTAACATATAACATCATTATATATTGAATAAATGCTTTAATATTGCAATACATTGTACAAAAATGTGATTGCAGAAGAAGAAATAATGCATTGGTAGCAAGGAAAACTGTATGGTTTTATGAGAGCGAAAAGCAGAAAGCATTAGGAGCTGTATTGTTAGGAAAGGAACTGGAAAACATGAAAATCTTCAAAGACTTAACAGCGTACTATGGTTTAGCTTTTGAATAAATATTAGATTTTATATCTATATCATCATCATCATAGTGCAGCCACTAACAGTCCACTGCAGAACTATGGGCCTCTTCAATATCCATTCACAGGAAGGGGTTACATCCATTTCGTCTGTATCATACATTCACCTCCTCGTTCGCTCGATATTGAAGGTAGCATTACCACCGAGTTTTGTTTCGAACGTTCACCCAACGGGTATCCTGAGTAAACGTATTGACGAACGCTTTCGCAATCGTCTCGATAAGGAATGTGGAAGGTTTGTAAAGACTGAGTAGTTTTCATAGGAGATTGTGGAAAACTACTCTAGACGACCTTTTTGACTCTACTGAAAAGGGCTTTCTGGAGTACAAGGAGTCCAGTCCCCCCTTTCCTCGCTAGGGCGTTGCCGGGGTAGGGTGAAGACAGACGTGACGCTTGAGTGCATCTCGGATTCGCTCCTACACCAACTGAGGGTGTCTCCCCGTCACCGTACAACTTACCCGAGCGAATTCGAAACTGAGTGGTTTCACCATCATTTCAGGTTGCCCCTCTCAGTTCGGCGATTACAAAACGATATAGAAGTCAACGGAAGACAATTTTGTTTACGTTGCAAAGTGAAGTTCCTCATATTCATCTCTTCGAGGCCGTCTCTTTGATGTTCTTCTTGTCCTTGTTCTGTTCCTAAAAATTCTTGGTTCCGAACCGATACGGTTCATCATGCTCCATATTTTTGGGTAGGGTCGACTATGTAACGGATAGCGAGTGATAAGCAAGTCTTGATTTGTAAAAGTAGCAATGAATAGTAGTTAAACTAAGTATTAGCTTGCTGTTAAAAGAGTATTTAAGTATTTACTCTGTAAATATGTATAAGTAAAGTGGCCAATAGTTAAAATACATAAAATCGTGTAAGCATAGTAGTTAGGAGTAGTCGGATGTGGTTAGGCCGCAAAGAAGTATTAGTCAAATTGTATTAGCAAAGGGTAATTATGTCGCATCAAAGTATTCGAACTTCGGCGTTTAGTGTCAACTGGGCACAATCAAACAATATTTAATTGGTCAGACTGGGAGCAAACTGGAAAAAAATAGACAGAGCTGGAACAAACAAATAGGTTAAAGTAACGTATCAAGTAATATCAACTAGTCAGGTCCACATTAACAAAATCAAATGGCTCCACAGTCAAGACTGTATTATGGGAGCGGTCGAAACAGCACTTTGGCGGTCGAAACGCGAGTCTAGTTGTGCAGGTTTGTCTTCTGATCCCAGTGTTCCCACGTTTATGTGACAATAGAAAGCTGATGTGTGCGAGTATTTGTTAATTCACTTACCTTGAAAGCTTGGATTTTTATGTCTTACTTGCGTTATTGTCAGTTCATCTCAAGTAATGCGGATGAAATGTTCCATTTTTTTTGTGCAGATGTAATATGCACAAAAACAATGTTTTTCGGTGTCACTCGCGAATTTTACATATAAGTGTAGTCGGCGTTTCGTCAGAACGTATGAATCAATTATAATAATATAAAAGTAAATTAATAAATTAAAATTATACGATTTTCGATTTTTTTTCAAAATTCAAATAAATAAAAACAAAAGCCAACTTGGTACGATACAAATGTACATCGATAATGTTGCCGAAAAGGCTATTAATTATCCGTTTTTTTTTACTGCGATTACACACTGTTGGGACACTGACAATACAACCGACTGCGAGGAGTACTCGCACAAGCCCTAATAGTATATTTACCGTGTACAACTCGTGGAATTCGATTTTTCAAAAATTCAAATAATTAAAAACAAAAGCCAACTTGATAAGATGCAAATGTACATCGATAATATTGCCGAAAAGGCTATTAATAATCGGTTTCAGGCGTCGCGCTTTCACAGGGTGGCACAAAAAACGGTTGCCGACACAGTCCGATATAGATATTGACGCGAAAATCACTATTTACTCAAAAACAGAGCAGATGAG
Source organism: Stenopsyche tienmushanensis (assembly GCA_008973525.1). Taxonomy (NCBI): domain Eukaryota; kingdom Metazoa; phylum Arthropoda; class Insecta; order Trichoptera; family Stenopsychidae; genus Stenopsyche; species Stenopsyche tienmushanensis. Next base: position 6,357 of record WACJ01000110.1, on the reverse strand, counting down.
CGGAGCACACAAAATCACGACCGATAACAACGGTTGCCAACCGGCCAATCTATATCTATATAAATATATAGATATAGATTTTATTATTTAGTATAATAAGCATTAGGTTGAAATTGAGAGAACGGTACACTATTTGAATTCAATTAATAATTAGTCTAATGTTGAATAAATATTTAACGCCCCTTAAGATTCCCTTTTGTTCAATATTTCATATGAAAACATATTGGCGATTATTTATATATTATATATTGAATCTTGTCTGTAAAATAAAAGTCAAATAAAAGTACACTACTTTGTGGTAGTAGCGAAATTACTCCGATGAAGGATCACTATGAAGCATTGGCTTGCTTAAATAGTTTTTGTGTATCTTGAGAGTATTTAGCAAAAATTTAGTATTGCATACATAAAATTTTATTAAAAATTTTATACATCAAAGGAATACCTCTGAAACAATATGAAACATAATAAAACTAGCATCAAAGAAATTCTTGTCTGCTTAACTCTTTGAACAAGAACGCCATTATAACCACTTATTTATATACGGCTATGAGGCGGTGATTAACAACCCCAACTATGTATTTATTTTCACAAAACTCTTTTAAGGGTCGTTCCTTTCAATCTAAACCATGGCGAATTGTTTCTATGTGTATTCGTTTTAAATATTGAAAGTTTAGATTTAACGTTGAAATTGCTTTAAAAAATACATTTGTTGGAGCTTTTTTGCACATTGGAATATGTTTAAAATGCATTCGCAAAATTATTTCTAAAGCTGTAAGTTTTGATTTTTACGAAAGATATCTTTTAAATTTTTTCACAATCTTAATTTAATTCCAAGCTAATAAAATGATAGTCCAAGAAGGAATATATTATCCTTCCAAAAACCAAGCAATAAGTATCCTATATATGTCCCTCGATATACACTAAACTGTATTTGGATATCCAAAGGCAAATATGATATTATATATTAATATAAAGGATGAGATACTGTGCTATACAAGGATTATTGAAAGCACACATCGTATATTTTACGGCGGAATATTCCATATGTACATATGTTCAAACTTATCTGATTCTGAGTACTATTTGAAATATGTATAATCAAATTCCAAGAATTCATAAATCAATGTGGAACAAACCATGGTGATGGACTTACATAGCTTCTTCGGCGTTTCAGGAGCAGATATCATCAAACATCGACGCAGACGAGCTCAGAGCCGATGATACAAAAGCTCAAATGAAAGCTTTTACACATTAAATACAATTCAAAAATAATTGCGATGCAAATTTGCGGGGATGTCACTGTCAAGCTTCAATTTCAATCCTGCCGCAGCATACGGCCGAATTTGGGAAAATCGATAGTCCCGACATGACAGTCATGCTTTTCCCGAAACACGGCCTGCGGCAGGATCGTGTGTTTTGTCGGTGATTCATTACTCCACTTTTCAATCAATTAATGGCTGGGCTTGATTACGGTATTCGGCTGTCAAAAATTGGAAAACAGGAAATCGGGCCCGGGGAACCGCACTTATGAAATTATATCAATAATTTGCCCTCGAATCAATCATTCCATTAATTCAACATTTCGCTTCCGGAGAAGGGCCTTTCGGCACCCCTGTCTTAATTGTGTTCGGTCCATTATATGCCGGGAAATGCATAGAAATGAGAGATGGCGTGAAAATGTACATAATCACGATGAAAAGTTAATAGCCAACCTTCAATTGGGAGGCATATAAAAATGTGGTCTGTATATTTGATTGAAATAAATTTCGCAATACTTAATCATGTGTAAAATCATCCTCGTCCTTATAATTCTAATATAACTTTCTTTTTAGAACTATGTATATTAGGGGTACCTGAAAGTATTCGTACATTGTATGCTGCTTTTTTGATTTGTGTTGGATTGACACAAAAGCTAGTAAAACACTCAAATATGTTTATGGTAAAGTGATAACAGTCTGCATAGTGTTTCTTCTCGAGAGTTATTTATCGAGAATTTCTAAAAAAATAATCAAAATCGAGAATTCTCATATCTTGAGAAAATTTCTTATTTCTCGAGAAATTTTATAAATATATTTTTATTGACTGCAATAAAATTTGTAGCACTATTTTTTATACAAATTCTGATTTTTTGCCAAAATTCATTCTGTTTGAAGGTTTTAATCTTATCGTTGTTTAAGAAACTAAGATAATTTATATGCAATGTTTTACTGTTTTACCTAGAATTTTTTATTTCAAAATTTCTCGAGAATTCTCGTCTGCCAAATCAAAAGTCTGCCAAAATTATGTGAAGATATACTCTTATACTTTAGAGTTCTTTTGATAAATCTAATGATATATGGCGGTGGCAGATGTACTCTAATGAATTATCTTCTATATAGAAATATTAATTTTAATTAATTATGTGTATACTTTTAAGATTGGCATTTTTTAAAGTGAGCTCTAACACTTGCCAATTTTTCAATTTTAAATTGATTTTCGAAGCATGCCATAAAATTTAAATTGGAAGTGTTTCAAGAAAACTTATAAGATCGAAGATACATCAAAGAATTTAAGCCCCTTTGCCAATTTTCAAATTGAAATGCATTCTCAATAAGCATTTTTCTGTTTGAAAGCCATATAACTTCACAAATTAAATCGATGCATTGAAATATCAATGGGTATGCTTTCCCATTGATAAAGCTCAAACAAAAAGGACGAAGCTTGATATAACATTCATCAGCGAAAGTATACAGGAAATTAAATAAATCTGGCAACTAACTTCCATGCGCTGCTTGATTATTCTATGAATAGGGTATGATTTTCAATATAGGAACAAAAATCCAGTGGTGGAAAACAAATGGCTTCGACAGACACGTAGGTCATGCCGCAATCAATCACCAATGCGCCGATATGTGGTTCAGTTTGATTGGACCAATTTACCTTCCACAGTAAACTATGAACACGGATTGTATTTATCTAAAGCAATTTAAACATTCATAAACGAAAATGGATTCTGAGTCCACAATGGAAAAGCGTAGCTAGCAAACAAATTAAAATTTCATCAAATTCAATGAGCTAGCTGTACATATTCGTTTCTTATTTATAAAATTGTGGGGGTGTTGCAGTATTATACACGCATCCCCTGGCAAAAATAATTAATGAGCTTATCGAGGTCTGATAATACCTCCAGCAATTTACTGTGGAAAATTAATGAGGAAAATCGTCATTCGCATATTTAACGCGGTGTTTGAAACTCAGTTATGCAATTAGCAGATTTACCAAAGCGAAAATAATTAGTGATATGCTCGACTTTTTTAAATTTACAATATAACTTTGACTCAGTAAACCACTTATTTTTCAAAATTCAATTTTTCAGCAACATAGAAAGCATTGAAGATTTACGAACTGTGCTTATTTAATAATAAAACAGTAATATTGATCGATTTTTGTATCAAATTAATGATTAGTATCTGCCAACTAGTAAGAGAACCGGAAAGTAATCAAAATTTTAAGAATTACATTTTTTCAACAAGTTGGTATAGAAACATGATTCAAGAAACACATATTTTTCGTTAGCATTAGAAAACGAAAATGTGTTTATGAATTTATATTTTTCAATTAATATTCTTCGTTGTTTATAAACAATATCAAAGCCAACAGTAGATAGAAATTTTGGCATCATTATATGGGTAGAGTTGGTTAAAAAAATTAAAAAAATTGGTTCCATAAATTTAATCAAAGCAAAAAATATTGGTTGTCCATTCTCAGTAGTTTGGAAGTATCTTTGTCATATGAATATAATAAACGGGAAATTTGGGAGTTTTGAATTTTTTCCCCAGAATGCGACAGGGAAACTTCCTTATTTGAAACGCACGCCCTGAAACGATTACTATTTTGATAAGTATGAAATGGCATTCATTTGAAAGAATAAGACCTAACATTTGACTTTTTTGTGTGCATTGTCCAGAATAGACATTGAATCATGTTTTTTTTTTCATGAAAACCATCAGACAGTTATGGTCAATTCTGTTCGTTATATCTACATGATTGAGGTTTTTTATTAAATTAAAATTGAATAAATGGATGTAAAGGATGTCTGTGTTCATCTTAGTTAATGATATAATTTTTAAATCTAATAAATAAAAATTTTAAATACCTTTTTGTAATATGGAAAAAATAATTAAACTGATATCTCCTGTATACTGTTTGTGTTGTTCATTTTTAAAAAAAGGTAGTTTTCGTATCACATTCTGTATCATGTATACTATGTAAATTAAGAGTTGATATAATGGCTTAAATCTTATTATGAAGATTTGGGTTGATATATGAATTATGGAAAATGTTTTCATTACCAACAGGTTTGGGTCAAATAAATCACTAAAACTTCTGAACGATCGTTTCGATCCATATCTGAAAAGGTAGATGACTTTAGGGATTTACAGACTTTAACATGAAATTTAATTCAACGGATGATGGAGGAGAATGGCTTAAATATGATGTTGGGTGAGAAGTTTCCAACCCCTATCTCACGTTTCTTGTTAGGACGTCTCGCGTGCACCGCAGAGCAAACCGCACACACTTGCATCCCTTCGCTCGCTACCGCATCCCGGAAGGGGTGTATGATTTGTTAATATCTGTTAATTACGCAGCTTTGATACACTCGTTCCCTTGTTCTGCGTTTTGAATATTTAATTTCAACACCCCCCCCCCCTCCCACATGAGACATCATTAAATCGCAACAAACAAACATGTCGGGGTCGGGGGGTTGCGAACGGTGTTTTTCGTCATTATTGTGACACAATCGCGTTACAACTTATTAGTAGCTCACTGTTATTTGCTCATGAATAATCACCGCCGATGGGGAGGGGTATACCGGTGGATTAAATCACGCAAACTTTGTGACTCCATCCCCCATTAGCGACGTTGTTTTTTGGTGTGAACCCAGCGATCAAAGCGTGAAAAAATCATTACGTTAAATTTCTTGGGTGTTATTTATGTACACCCGGCTGTTTTCCGTGATTAATTACTAGCACATTCAAATATTATTATGCTACATTTTAATATGACAGTTTTCTATGAACAAAATGAAGTTCTAGATCGAGCGATATGAATGTTTGTATAATATTAGCACCCTGATCGAGGGTTTGAATATTAAGTCTAGATGGACTTAAATCTAGATTGTTATTTTTGATCAAATGTTTAGAACATATATCATCAAACATTTTGAAATCCTATTAGAACATTAATTTGTTTTTGTTTGCCTGAAAAGCCTTCCTAGAGTTGTAATAAATGAGTATTTCTTAGAAATGAATTTTGATTTTATTTCAAAAAATCCACTGAAAGCCAGATTTGAAAATACAATCAAGAACCATATCTAAGCCCTATTTAACCCAACAATATTACAGTTTGAATAATTCAATCCAAATAAAATGGCAACGGCAGAAATGTATTGTATTATAAAAACTTGACCAGAAACTCAAATAATAGAACTTAATGAATAGAACATGAGTAATATTTCATCATGGAAATATTGCAAAAGCATCCAGAAATTAAATCGGGAAGAATTTTTCACGCCAATGATATACACCCAATATGGTGCCATGTTCAGTTCCTTAGAAAATCGGGTATAATTGTTTCGGAATATGGATGTTATTTCAAAACTATAATAATTGTATTGTAAAAATAGTAGCATATTATGCTTGAAAAATATTAATATGTCCCTAATAATAATGTATTATTTTGGGTTAATAGAAAAACTCTAAAAATCGTAATATTAATGTAATATCATCAGGATAGACTTAATATGATTTTGGATTCAATCTTTCACGAGAAAAAAATGTCAATGACAGTAATTTGTTTGTGCTTTTATCCATAAATTGTATGTAATGTTGAAGCTTGTTTTCCTATGGCAGTCGGAATAACCCGAAATGAAATATGTAGAGGAAACTTATTAGAATAAAATGCTTTTTTTCCATGATATACAATTTATACTCGCCCATTGAGAGATGAATATGCCAAAAGGCAAAAGTAAATATTTCATCTGAAAATGGCTGTAAGGACGATAGGAGAATCCTGTCATGGTTGTCAACAGGGTAGGGGTCTTATGTGCGTAACATTTCCTCGCTGCAAATTGGATCAGCAAAAGGCGGACTTACTTCGCCCTGCATGAAGACGTATATTTGCTAGGAGCATGGTGTGAAATAATTCTTGTGACTGCAGCTCTAATCCGAATCAGCTTTGAAACAACGGGAACTTTCGCAACATGCCTCCGAAGGAGTACAGCAAGATCGAATTACATCAAGGTGCAAAAGTCAGCTGGAATTCCAGCTTCGAAAATACAGGATGTGGAAATCGGGAATGAGTTTGTGCATCGAGACC